>JAWRVZ010000085.1:1855000-2195000 GCA_037043235.1 Rhodeus uyekii
GGCTAGTGACGATCCTTACCGGTTAGTGACGATTGATCAGCACAAGGTCACATTGCTACGAATATTTCTGTAAAAATGCTGCAGCACACAGCTTCCTTACTTTAGAAACTTGAAACACCACCAAGCCTGAGCTGAAAGAGGAAAAACATCCCAACAGAAGAAGAAAAATCACATGTCATTATCATACCACGGGAGGGATCGTGTTTACTGTACAAACGTTTATATTTAGATGTTTAGAGATATCGACTGAGGAACAGAAGGATATGGTTACTGAACGCTTAGAAATATTACTAGCTACAGTTTCAGAGTTCAAGAGTTTAGGCTCACAAAAGCTTTTTTTTTTTTTTAAGAAATTAATACTTAAGTGTATCTGTTTCTAATAAATGCCATTCTTTTGAACAGTCTATTCTTAAAACAATCCCAAAAACATGTGTCACGGATTCCACAAGAATGTAAAGCAACTATTTTCAATGTTAATAATAATAGTAAGTAATGTTTCTTGAGCAGCAAATCCTCATATTCGAATGATTGGCTTGTTTTAGCACATCAGTGAGAGAATGTGAAGAATGAAAGCCTTTAGGATTTGAGCTTTATTGTTCATTGTCTTCTTAGCCGACATGTGTTTCACACACACACACACACTCACACACACTCACACAACACAACTCTTTTTGAGGTTCTTCTCAGGAAGGCCAACCGCTGTGAGAAAAAAAGCTACTTATTAGTACCAGAATCCACTGGTGATTGCTTTAATTCAAGACATTAAATCAGACTAGATGTGAGTTTTGGAAATGGCCAATGAGTTCTGGATGGTTTCAAGGTCATTTCTAGGATGCTCTTGGTCCTAGATATTGCTGGATCCCCCGATCAATATGTCTAGAAAGATATTTTGAGCATTTTATGTCCTGTCAGGCAAACAGATTAAGCTGAATATGCTTAAGAAGCTGCACACTCAGTCAGGTATCAGCCGTGTCAGTAGCACAAGCCTCATGAAATTTAAAAGACATTAACTACCGTACATCCAAAACAATTGCTAAACTATTCACCAGAATCCAAACTGATTAACATAACGGTCCGATCACCATTGAACAGCACGATTCAACAAACTGCCGTTTTACATGTTAACAGCGAGTTGTTTTCATGAAACTGAAACCATTATGATAATCACAATAGAGAAGACAAACAGCACTTCAGGGAGGAGACAGAGTTGCTAATATCAGATAACTATGTAAATGGCTGAGTGTTTAAAGGCGGTAACGGTGAGCCAGAATACACACACAGCGTGACTTCATAGACAGACGAAGAAAGTTACATTAATTCATCAACAAACTGCATGCACAACTTACTAAAATAACTAGTTTCTGTTTGAACTCAACTATAATGGGAGCCTAACGTAGGGAAAGACTAGATTTATCCATTAGATTGCAAATGTATCCACTGAAAGTGAGCGTTACATACAATCCCTGTCTGATCTCATGAGAAAATATAATTTTACAAGGTGGCGATTTCGTTCGTAAAGTTCATAAATATTATATACATCTATTAAAGGAGATCTTCTGTGTCTCTTTTTACAAGATGTAATACAAGTCGCATGTGTCTGTGAAGTTTCAGCTCGATATACTCTACAGATCATGTTTTATATAATTTTAAGTGGAAGGAAAAACGTCGTTTTCATGCATGTATCTTTAAATGCAAATGAGCTGCTGTACAGCTCATTCCTTAGATACTCAAAAAATATCCTGTTTGGTTTTGATTATCATCTCTATCGCGGTCGCGGTCACGTGACCATGTATATAAAGTATCTACTGCTATATATATGCTGTTAATATGAATCAAACAACAAACGAAAAACAGAACATTACTCACTGCTCTCGATTGAAAAACTAGTAGCTTTAATAAGAATATGTTTCTTAATCGAATGATCTGACGAGGAGATAAACATGGCAGACTGACTGCGTTCAGATCACTCTGGGGCGGAGCTATGCGAACAGGGCGGAGTCAGTCAACAATCATGGGCGGGGCCTATGCATTTGGATAGGAGGATAGATGTTTATTGTCATTTCACATGTACAAGTACAGTGTAACGAAATTAAACTTGGAGCAAGTCTCCTAGCCGCAGCATGTGCATGCGCCGCCATACTTTTTTTCCAGAAATTTACAGAATGCAGATTAGCAAGCGTCACATACATTACACATAAGAACATAATACTGCAATTTAACACACACACATAGGGATTTTTTTCGTTGGAGATTGGGGAGGGAATAGACAAGAACAGATAGAGGCAGGACACTTCAGACGGGTGAGAGAGTAGTCACAACAACAGATGTTTTGAGAACAGTTCTGTGGCTTTGTCCCTGAAGGAAGATAAGGGAGACCAGGCTGTCAACATGCTGGCTTCCCAACGAGAGATAGAGGCAGAAATACAACTCCTTTTTAATAATCCATTCGTTGATCGGTAATTTTGTTCGGATCATAATCAGCCAGTTCAATCAAGTTCATTTCTGGTCCTCAGCACCGTGACCAGCCTCCTAGCCAGACTGGATACCATTCGTGAAAGTTCCCCGATCTGGCTCGCTGTCCGGACTGTGTTGTTACGATACAGTTTGCATAGGTTACGATTCAGTTCCTCAATCTTTATCACTCGCTGATCTAATTCCTTCAGATGGTCAGACACGGCCTCGAAAGCAATTCTTCATTTCTACAGACAGCGGCTGGGTGAATTTGCTCGCAGCTGTTTTTCCAATCTTTCGATAGGTCAGGATAATCCCAAAGCCAAAGAATAGGAATCCCGCTATCAGTAATCCAATCATATATAAATCTTCCGCATCTTCTACGGACAGAGCCTCCAGGCACAGGACCTGCCAGTTGTTCCATGGGTCCATCGCATACCCAGCAGCAAATGTCCCGTCCGGGCAGTTGGGCTCTCCCGGAGCTGCCTTTCTTTGTGAAAAAATCTTATCGATCGCGCTGATTGACCAGTTGATCAGTTCCATTTCAATATTGTCAGGAGTCCAGCAAGCAGTGGGTCCGAAGAAGAACAGACAGATACTAGCGCAAGAGCAAAGCAGGTCAGAGCGGAGCTTAGGAAAACAGGTCTGCAGTCAGGAAGGAAGAGACATCACATTGAGTGACGGTTGATTACGATTTATGGGGATAAAAAAAAAAGGCTAGATTTTTACCATTCTAGGGCGGTTGTGTACACACTGCACTGTACACACATAATAGGAGTTTAAACAGCTCTTTTCTGCCTAATTAGCAAGGCCATGCTGCTACTAGGGAAGTTCCCCAAAGGTGGCGCAAGAAACTGTTTAATGAACGCTTTTAAAGTCTCCTTTGGAATAACAAATGACCAAAACCACGCACAAAAACACCAGAAATACTTATTTAGAAAGCAAAGCATATCGATTTTGATATATGGTGACTTTAAACGCAAGATGCTTTTTACTTGGCCTGAGGTCAGTACAGAGGCTTTCAGCTCTTAGTGGTTTAGACAGCGTGAAACTGAAAGAGTTGTGCTTTGAACTGTGAGTTATTAGAGAAGATATGAACACAGTCAGAGCAATGCATCACATTAAAACCACCGTAGGGCAAGTATTTAGCATATACGGCTCTTTCTCCCTGTATATCTGACTGAACACACTGAGGACATGCAGTCAGATGCAAGAACCGGAGTCTTCACGAAGAGCTTGTTGAGTGTATCGCTCAATGCACTAGAACAAAACTTCTTTGTACCACTCTGAAAGCAACAGCGCTTTAGCAGCGCAGTGCTTGTGTGATAATACACCAAAAAGCCGCGGCGGAGCGTCTAACCCGCTGCCTCTGAGAGACGAAAACTTGCTCTATCGCTTCAGACCCAGGAGGCTGGAAATAAACTCAGGCGATGCACCTTTACTCTGAATAGCTTGTTGTCTGTGACTCTCTACCCTAACGTACATGACTAATCTGCAAAAAGACAAAGAACGCTCTAATTTAAGTTGCTGCTGTGAAAAGCGCTAACATTCGAATCCAGCGCATGCTGGCTAGATGTTAAAGTGGAATGAAATCACATCAAAGTATGGCATAAAACCTTTACACATGTGAATGATTTATATTAAGACATCAAATCTTTATGTTTAGCTCCACTGAACGGTCTCTTTATGGTTTGGAGGTGCACAAGGTGGTTGATTTGTCTTACAGTATCAGCACACGAGCGGATTAATCCAGAATTTACTGACAGCAGCAAATCAAAGGTGCTGCCTGCAAACGGATCACCTTCAAAGGAACCTTTTCTGGTGGACTTAAAAGAGACGCAAAGGTGTGAGTGTGTGAGCATATATATACACACAGACGGTTTCTCCAGGATCCTTTGATGAAAAGAAAGTTGAAAAGAACAGCATTTATTTGAAATGGAAATCATCTGTAACATTATAAATATCTTTATTGTCACTTTTCATCAATGTAATGCATCCTTGACAAATAAAGGTCTTGCTTTGAAACTTTTGACTGCTTGTGAATCAGGGTTTCCACAAAGAAATTAAGCTTTCAACACTGATAACAACAAGAAATGTTTCTCGAGCAGCAAACCATCATTTTAGAATGATTTGTGAAGGATCATGTGACACTGAAGACTGGAGTAATGATGCTGAAAATTCAGGAAACATTTGAATAGATTTTTTTTTTCTTCTAATATTTCACAATTTCTAAGTTTTTATTATGCTTTCTTATCAAATAAATTCACCCTTGGTGACTTATATATCAAAAACAGTAATAAATCAGAATAATCACAAACTGTTGACCGTTAACAGTGTAAGTCAAGACCACTTTTATTCTTTTACGGTGCTTTTATGGCGCTTTTATTGTGCCTTTCTTTCAGTTTAACCGCTCTTGGTCAATGTCCGTTATATGGGACATGAGCAATTTCAAAACAAATCTATTTTTGTACCAAAGTCATACAGGTTTAGAACATCATGCAAGTCAATTTTGACGACTCATTTATTCACAGCAGCGCAATCTTTGATTCTGAACAGGAATGAAAGTAAAGCTGTGAGGGACAGACATACTGTATATCTCTTCTACTGTTCTTCTATTGTTCGGCTGATGAAATGCTGCTAAAATATCTTTCCAAGAAATTTCAGTAGGCAAAAAAAGCGATTAGATAAGCGATTAGGAGCTTCATACAACTTTTTACAGCCATTGCAAACACAGCAAGTCTATCCCTCACCGCCTCACGTTCATACCCGTCATGGAGCTGCTCTGAATAAGGTCTATTCCTCTAAATATTGTTTCATTTCTTGACTGCAATTTCACCAGATTGTGTTATTGCTCTGGAATCTCATGCATGTTCATACAAACTAGAAGACTGACGGTATGTGTGTGAGCATACGGGCTGGTGTGAACTGTGGGGGTGAGCACAAAAACAACAGTCTCTCTGGGAGGGGCGTATAACATTTGCTTTCAGTTCTCAGGATAGAAAAACATAACTAGAGAGAAGATGTCATAGTGCACTCCACCCTGCATGCAAACACACACACACACACGGTCTGTACTCCAAATATTATTCTCAGAGGAACTGGGGCAAATATGTGCAGCCAGAAACAGACTTTCTTCAAAGCCGTGAGATCATCCTACGATCACATTTCAAAGGTGTCTCTCTTTTTTACTTCAGAGAGAGGTCATCATGGCTGTGATGATCCTCACAGTGAGACTCTGTCTATTCACAAACAGACGTTACATGTCTCAGGCCTGAGATACTGTTTCCTGCGGGGATTCATCAAGATTTCAAACCTAATGATGCTAAATCCCGCGTGAGGAAGAAATTAGTCAAACAAAATCATTTAAACAAAACATTGTTTGGGTCAGTAAGACATTTCTTGTTAAAGAAATTATTAATTACTCCAGCATGGATACATTAAAGTGATCAAAAGAGACATTGGCTTTGTCTCTTTTGGTTTATGACTTTATAGACTTCTGAGGCAGCGTAATGATCTACAACAGAGTTAGAGCTTTGGATCAATTTTCAGGTAGTGTTTGATGGGTTATTTCCTTATTTAGTCACATTCCAAGACTTTCATTTGTCTTCAGAGGAAAAATCAGAGATTCCTGTCCCTCTATTAGCAGTCTACGCAAGTACCACTTTGATGCCATTCAAAGTTAATAAAGAGTTTGTAAAACTAATCCATATGCGGTGAATTTAGTGACTCGATTGCTTTACATGATGAACGTATAAATCCATAGATCAGTTGCGGTAAATGGAAACTCAAGCACGCTTTCTTGATGTGCAAGAACCAATGAGGTTCATTCTGGTGTTACGCAGCACGTTTGAGCTTCAGCAAGAGCCAATGAGGTTCATTCTGGTGTTGCGCATCACGTTTGAGCTTCAGCAAGAACCAATGAGGTTCATTCTGGTGTTACGCAGCACGTTTGAGTTTCAGCAAGAGCCAATGAGGTTCATTCTGGTGTTACGCAGCACGTTTGAGTTTCAGCAAGAGCCAATGAGGTTCATTCTGGTGTTACGCATCACGTTTGAGCTTCAGCAAGAACCAATGAGGTTCATTCTGGTGTTACGCATCACGTTTGAGCTTCAGCAAGAACCAATGAGGTTCATTCTGGTGTTGCGCATCACGTTTGAGCTTCAACAAGAACCAATGAGGTTCATTCTGGTGTTGCGCATCACGTTTGAGCTTCAGCAAGAACCAATGAGGTTTCTTCTCATGTGCCAACAAGGTTCGGTTGGTTTCTATTTCTGTTTGCTAATCAATGTTTATATGTGAATAAAAGCCTAAATTCGATCTGTTCATCCTATAAAGCGATCAAAACATTTCAGAAAGTTTAGACTAAACGGCCCGATTCATATTGATCGTTTTTTGAGCAGTAACTTTTTGAGCAGTAAAAGTGTGAATATGTGTGCTGGGAAAAGCATATTGTCCCCATATTTCTGGGCAGCTGGTAATGATATGACATCATTTGCTCTTCCCCTGACAGCTCAAATTCAATTCAGATCTGCTTCCTGTCCACTCAGCTCTCCATCAGACACAACCCAAGAGAATCACACATGTCCTGTCTTGTTCTGGAACAGAGCTAATTTTGAACGCCGTAAGAGAAAACTGAAATATCTTTAATATCTCAGTTGTTTCTCCCAGAAGAAAATGAGAATGGAGATTAAAATGGAGACTTCTGCTTGAGAAAAAGACACTGACCATGAATACATCTACATGTGCACCATTAATTTCTTACAGTAATCAGAGTAATCGGTTTACATAATATGAGCACTTCACTCGCGTTTATGTGCAATATTCATTATTCACTTATTATTACAAAAATTAGGTAGGTTTTACTAGGTGTTACTATATATTTGCCAAATGCAAATATAATTTTATATTTCAAATGCAAAACAGAGTTCAAAGCATCCGTGTACGTCCGAGCACATGTGCACTTTTGTCAGAGTGTTAATAATGCAATTAAGATGTTTACATGCCTTATTGTGTTTAATCTAATATTTTAATAAGATTATGATCTTAATCGCATTAGTTTGACCGAAGTATTGTGTACACATTAGGTAAAGTTTAATGGCAATATTGCCAAAATTCTATTATATTATGTTATAGTGCATGTAAACGCACTTATTCTCATCCATCTCTGATCAGAAGATATCAAGGATGTCTCAAACCTCAATTGGCCAAATATTCAAAAGTCACAGTATGAACTCAAACATTCGTCATCCAATTCTTCCAAGAGCAAATGATCTGAGCTGCAACCCCACATTAGTTTTATATCTCTATACTTAATTTATGTCCACAATTGACTTATTTGCACATGATTTTAATTTAAAATCAACTTAAAATAACTAAAACAACTTTCCGTAAGTAATTCAAGGAGAAACATTTGAGACAAATCTGAAACCTGAAGGAACAACTGATAAACAAATCTGAAAGTCCATGAATGAATCATAAACTAACCTCTGTTAAGTCAGCAGAGAAATCAATAAAAAAAGCAAGCTCTGAGCATTACACTTTCCTCTGGGACATCCCACGTGTGTTCACAGCCGAACACTGGTTCTTCTCAAAGACAGACAGGTTGCAGCCTCCTGTCACAACAGTACAAAGACAAACCAGTCCACATAGATTTACATAGTCACCCACTAACCGCTTAAATCACACACCTCAAATATTCCAAGAATCTGAGCGCGTCCTCCGGTTTATAGGACGCGTGCGTCTTATCCGCTTGCGAGTCGGGACAGGCTTGGAGTGAGGGACGTGTGCAACAGCAGCGAGCAGCAGGTAGTCCCGTGAGGTCGTGTTTGCACAGCTGAGTAACAGGAATCTCGTAGGCAAGCACGTGTTGAACGCAACCCATGGGCCGTTCAGCAGATGCTGCCACACCCTGTCAAACACACACTCCTCACCCTCCTCCATAAACCCATTACAACTCTAGCCACTTCCTGAAGCTCTTTCTAGTGTCACAGGAGTGGATGGGCGCCAGATGTGTCTATCAGAAGAGCTTGATTGAATTTCCTTCACTGTGAATGCAGCAAATTCCTAGCTAGTTGCACTGCAATAAATTGCTTTTTTGGTTTACAAGATTCAACTCATTTTTCTTTAAATCAGTTTAACACAATTTAAGTTGAAATGACTTAAATGTTTATGTACAATCAACTTTTTTTTCTTTCTTTTTTTACAGTGTGTCGTATTACATTATTTCATTTTCATAGTTTTAATAGTACGATTTTCATAGTTTTCATAGTTAAAGTCCCCGTGAACTGGAAGTAGCAACCGACTTAATTTCAGTGCTGTGACGCATTCCCAAGTGAAACAGAATATTGAATAAAGAGAAGTGTTTTACTTTAGCACGGCTCCTCTGCATCCCTCGCTCATAGAAGACTGACGGATGGAGGGAGTGGTTAAGGATATTCAACGTGACATCATCAGAGAGGGAACGCCATTGCAAGTGGAAGATACAAATTTTAGATTCTGATTAAAGATTAACACAGGAAACAATTTTTTATTCAGTGTACTAACTTGCACAGATTAATCGTTCACCATATGACTAGCAATGTGCGCTAATGAAGTAAAAATGTTCCATTTTGATTTCATGACGACTTTAAGATTAGGGATTTAAATAAATCCTTGACACAAATCCTGCAACACTTCAGCTAAAGACATGAATAATACCTCAAATTATTTACATAGACTTATTGAAAGAGGGCTATATCTAGAGACCCGAATTTCATATATATTTTTTATTTTAACAGTCAAAACGCCATAGTAACCACCTAGCAACACCCTAACAACCACTCACCATCTGGAACACTTTAGTAAACACTCAGAAAACTAAAAATAAAAGCTCATTCAAAGTATTGGTCAAATTGTGCCAATTGTTCCAAACTTATATAACATATAAAATAAAATGTATAATTTATTTACTAAAACAACATATCGTCACACACGGAGAGTAAAAGTCAATTACTGAAAATATGATATCCACTTAATTATTGATATAGCACACCATAAAATCCACCATCATATTATTCCAATTTACTCTAGGAGAAAACAGATTGAATTTGAACAGCGTTCAAAACCAAAGTCTTTTAAACGTTTTTACAAGCCGCTACGCTTTTATCAAACACAGCTCTCAAGAGCAAAGGCCAGCGTGTTTTCTATTTGCGCATTGTGGCATCTCAATTTATTTTTAAAGATAAAATGGTTTAGTTTTCATGACTTAACAGTAAAACTTTGAATACAGTGTTTCACTATAACAAAATGCTTGTAAAGTCCTTTCAGTGCTTCAAGAAACTATAGAGATCAAAATGGACATTAGTATCGTTTTACATAGACCAGACGAGAGAGAGAGAGAGAGAGAGAGAGAGAGAGAGAATGAAGTGGTTCTGGGTTTGCCTCACAGGAAGTTGCCGGTCTGCCTTTCTTCACTTTCCTGCATTTGAACACAAGAATAGCCAAGCGTTCCAGTAAATGAATACATGCCCAAACAATGTGCTGGATCATCCGTCTGCGAAACGTATTTTACATTGCAGATGCTCTCGTTAATGTTAAATGCCTTGCACACTAAGTATTTCGAAGAGAAATACAGACACAGCTGATCATAATTCCTGCTGGAGAACGTGATTCCCATTTACTTAGACAGCCTAATGCTCTCAATTACAAACCCAAACAAACTTCAATCCTGCTAATGAGCCTTTATTTCTGTTCATCCTGATTGTTTTGCTCCGCACACTTTACACAAAGCAGCCGGCCTTTCTTCTGACCCCGACAGATCCCCACAAATAATCCGTTTCACCCACTAAACTGCAACGGCTTTGGACCAATTAGCTCCCACTGTTACCCACAAGCAAAAAAACAAAAACTGCTTCAAAGAGAATATTGAACGCGATAACACAAATGAGATCGCACATCACAGCAGGGCTCTAGAGTAAACACGGATGCTCCGAATCCCCATTCACTGAGGAAATGTTTTAAGATACTGTACATTATTAAATGAAACACTTGCACGCAAAGAAAGAAAAAAGATCCTGGGATTTCTCTTACAGAAAGAAGGAAACTGGTAGAGTGCATTGCATATTCTTGGTTAAAAAGAAGGAAAACTACAAACATCCTATGCCCACCGGAAATAATTCAGATTCAGTTTGCAAAAGCAAACAAAAATGCCTTCACATTTACTTTTGCCCCATAGACTTCCCCTGTAAGTGACATTCACATACTGTCAGTAGAGTGTGGATTGGATTTAACCCAGAATAATCCTTTGGAAAATGTAAACAGATCTGAACTGTTTCAGGAGGAATCAAGTTTTTGTTGAGACTCTGCTTTGTACTTGAGGAATAAAATGACCCACAAAAATGGCACAAGTTGACAGAAAGAGCTTATATTTTTTTTAAACAATCCTTGGGAAGATTATCCTCCTCTTTTCAAGAGGAAACAGTGTTTCAACCAACTCTACAGATCATTTCAGACTCTCTTGATTTGAGTTTACCATCAGCAACTGTTAAAATATTCCAAACTGCATCCATAACATGCTATTTTGCTCATGCGTGTGTTGTAGTGTCTAAAATCGTTTTATTTTATACTAGCCATACTTTGAACACCATCTAAATGTGCAGATTTAAAGCATGCTTTCATTTATGACTTGTAGTTCCCAGACTGGCTATTAATTAATGTGATCCATTAAAAGAGCAGAAAATTAGTCTGTCCCTAAACCCCTCTCATAATGTAAATGAGTCAGTGAATACTTATCATAAAACACGCACTGCAACTAGAGTTATGAGACGCACTTCTTCACACACACTTTGGTTGTAATTCTGTCTCTGGATGAGCCTCTACTGCAAAAGACACCCACGCTCCTGAGGACCGCATGCTTGGCATTCCTCTCCTCCGCTCACTTTCAGATCTGCAGGGATGCAAGTGAACAGCGAGTCCCAAGGAGCCTTTCCCAAAACTCCCGTCTCGTTCCACTAACCCACATTACGTGGAAGCCTTCAGATCACTCGGGTTCCCAAAACAGCCAAAGCGCTCCATCATAACCCGAGATCCTCTGTTTATCATGAGCAGCATGGACCACACATTCAAACGCATGGATAAAGATGAACAGAACACGTTAGAGAAAGCTACGGGTTCTCAGGTGTTGGCGCATGCGGGCACGTACGGGAGCGCACGGTTCCTTTACGCGCTCCAGCGTACAGAAAAACAACATTCCTACACATCTACCACATTTAACACAGCAGTTCAAAGCGTTTCCATTCGGATCAAACACCCCTCATCATTCTCTTACCGTAGAGTCCAGCACGACGGCGGATTTTCCGATTACGATCCGGGAGTCGGGGGCGCGGAACGCGCAGGGCGGCTGGGTGAAAGCTGACCGGGAGGAAACAGGAGGATTTGTGTTGATCTGCAGATTTAGTCTTCTGTCAGAGGCTCCCCCGCTTCTCTGGAGTTCTCCGTGTGCTCAGAGCCGCCTAGCGACCGTTTGTGAGATGATCCGAACAAGCGTGAGTCCAAAAGCCCAGCCTGAGCCTGACCACCGCCGGCGCCTCTGTGCCAGACGCGGGTTCTTCCTCTAGGAGGCGCACAGTGGCTCAATCTGCAGAATTCCCTCATTAAACTGCATTAAAAAAGCAGGGTTTTGGGTGGGCGGGTGTGTATTTACACACTACATCTAGCTCTGGTTCTATTTCTGTTGGTCATAGCTCTAAATCGAACTAAATTATTATTTTAGTTCCACTTTTACAGTTATGCATTTGGCAGACGCTTTTATCCAAAACGACTTGCATTCAAGATACACATTGAAACTGTTCGTGCTTTCCCTAGGATCGAACCCATGACACCAATGATCTATTGATTGAGCTACAGGAAAGCTTTAACTCTGTTTAGCTGTTTAGATTTCTTTTACGTTTACATTTATGCATTTATCCAAAGCGACTTGCATTGCATTCATGAAACACATTGACATTCTAATCAGTTCTTGCTTTCCCTGGGAATCGAACCCATAACCTTGGCGTTGCAAGCGCCACTCTCTACTGACTGCTTGAGGTACAGGAAAAGTCAGCATTTCAAACATCTGGCATTTGTGTGAAGTTGAGCTTGTTTGTTTGTTTCTTGTTTGCTTGTGTTTTTGCGATTTTGATGATGAACAAAAGGGGAAACTCATCCAAACTCTGGCGTTCCTTCAATAGAGGGCTAGATAATCATTTATACTTGAATGATTGCACGAGAGGGAAAAACTGTGTTGTTTAACTGAAGCTGCAGTGAATGGCAGAACAAGCAGAAATAGTAGAATTATTATTTAAATCCATCAACATCCGATGGGCCTCCTGATGTTTGCACACAGTCTTTCCTCTACTCTATTGTTTTATTTCTATTCATTTGACACAGTAGTTATAAAAATATGCTTTTGTGAAGTGCTTTTGTGATCAATTAAATCATCCTTATCAGTAACAAAAAGGACAGTCAAATTATTAAAAATAAACAATTTATGTAAACTAATTAATGTGCTTAAAGCTATAAAGAAATATAATGGTTAATCTGATCTAATTTATGAACAATTGTATACCTTTTTTCTCAGCATGAATGAAATATAATGAGCGCCATCTGTTGGTTAAAAAGTATTTAAAATTATTTTTTATATTAAATTATTTTCCTATAATTGTATTTTACTTTACAGGTTGTGTGCTGTTCTGGCATAATGTACTGTATTACACGCACTTTATCATCCTACTATGGCTGGTTTTGTGTGTGTGTGTGTGTGTATGTGTGAATGAGTGTGTGCATGTGTGAGAGAGAGAGAGAGTGTGTGTGTGTGTGTGTGTGTGTGTGTGTGTGTGTGTGTGTGTGTGTGTGTGTGTGTGTGTGTGTGTGTGTGTGTGTGTGTGTGTGTGTGTGTGTGTGTGTGTGTGTGTGTGTGTGTGTGTGTGTGTGTGTGTTTTACACATGGGTGTGTTTTAATATCCATGGTGATATGGTATCACAGGGGACTTTGGACATTTTTTAATGCATCACAGTAAATCTAAATATAGACATCAGGAAATGCACATCATTTATATAATATAAACATGTTTTCTTAACTTATGAGGCTTTTGATGTGTATGTAACCAAATGAGATATGATAACATATTATATTATCTTTAAACATTATTTGTTCTGTTGTTTTACTATGTAAAAGGTTTATTTATTTAAAAACAATGGGAAATTTGTTCTCTCTTATATATATGAATGGTACTACTGTCATATTAAATATTACTGTAAGGATCTGTAATAAATCTTACACCATCCCACTCACGAGCCCAGTGGTAAAATTATAAGATTCCAAAACGACGGCCCTACTTACATCACAGCAGTAACTCTGTACTGTCAGGTGAAGATTTCTTGAGCTTTTCTTTCTGATTAAACCCACGTCACGCTCTTTATGATGCTGTAAACTCCAACATAAATGCCATGACAACACGAGCATCGGTCCGTGACTGTACAGACGATTACTTTATGGCTTTATTGCCTTCCTTGTGATGAGTTTCATTAAGAGCTCATCTGTGATCAGCTCTCCCCTCCTCAGGACAAACCTTCACCATTACATGGGAACACCTAACAACTGCTTTCAGATCAGTGACAAAGTGCAACCTATACAACACCCTTTATTACCCACCAACACCTCACCTCATCCCACGTTCTCCCATTCACCAGCCACAAAACGTCAGGACTCAAAGGACCTGCTAAACAAACTCTCTGCGAAGAACCTAGAAAAAAGGATAACAGTTACAATGCCGTCCACGAAGAAACTGCTGCATTTCTGGTCAAGTTCCTTTTTATGTGTAGTTGGAGTGGTTTTATTGGGTTATGGGATGTCGACGGATTGGGCCTCGGCCAACATGGACTGCGCACCGATCGACAGTGAACAGTTCAATGGATCCTCCACTCTCAAAATCGGCCTTTTCAACGGCACAGAATCCAAATACAGCTGCCCCAGGATTTCCAAACTAGGAGAAAAAGTGCCTGGTGAGCTTCAAATAAGGCTTCAAGTGAATGTCTGCATGCTAGATTACGCCATTTTTCATTTTTAAATCTAAACCAATCATATAACATGAAAGCAATAGATAAATTGAGATAGATAGATAGATAGATAGATAGATAGATAGATAGATAGATAGATAGATAGATAGATAGATAGATAGATAGATAGATAGATAGATAGATAGATAGATAGATAGATAGATAGATAGATAGATAGATAGATAGAAATTATAAAATTATGACAATGTGAAAATGAAAAGTTTTAATAAAAAAGATTCTAAATGTAAGATACCATTTATTTTGATAGTTTTCATCTATATGTTCAAATGCAGCATAAGTGTCTAAATACCATTTTTGGCAACAGTATATGATATTAATACAAAAAAAAATAATGAAAAGTCTTTCACATTCAAATTTATGGACTAAGATTTTTTTTTGGAATTGGAACCTCCATTTCACATAAATCACATGACAATTTTATACTTAACAGAATCAGAATGCATTCTTGTTCTCCAACCGCATGCCCATCATAATACAGTTTTTTTCTCTTTCTCTCAGTGTTTTATCGTCTATCAAAAAAACCAGGAGCTCCACTCATCCTGCAGTCTCTGGTTGTCATCCTGTTGGCACTGGCTCTTGTGGGGTCTGCAGGCAGTATTCTGGTCACACTCTATAACAGCTTCAGCAACCCATATCAGACCTACATGGGACCAATAGGGCTGTACACATGCAGCGGAATCAGTGGTGAGAAAACACACACACTCACACTCAAGTCACAAACCAAGAAATCTGAATCTCAAACACTATTTAGCTTGCATTTGATTACAATTAGTGGAAAAAATCAAGTACTGACTATTCAGTTTAGGGTAAGGCACTTTAAATGTCTCAAACTTTAGGTTTAAATGATAATAAAACTGATTTCGAGACCTTTATGTATCTTATCTCTTGTCTAGTATGTGTGGGCACCTTGGCTCTGATTCTGTACGTGTCGAACGCCTACCTGGGCCAGATGTTCGAGACGCTGGTGAAAGCCGACGAGGCCAACGTGAAGTTGCAAAATGTAAAAATTAACCTACAGTTGGGGTTTTTCCTTCTGATACCGTACATCTGCCTCAATGCGATCGCCATCCTCGTGGTCTATCTGTACGTCCACGCCGCTTACACACGCCGCAAACAGCAAGAGAAACCAACGGAGGACGCGCCGAAAGAGATCATGATGTACTAAAGCCAAAACTCAACAGAAATCTGTTTAAAGGCCCGTTCACACTAAAGACGATTGCTATAACGATAACGATAAAGATACCGCTTTAAAAATCCTCTAAAAAATCCTTTAAAAAGTCCACGCCACAACTATAAGGGAACAATGACAGTTTGGATTCATGAAACTTCCAGTTTAAAACATTTGTCTATTATTTAAACTTAATCAATGAATCATTGGTTCACCTATAGATTTATATAGGTATTAAATCTATAGACAGTCTCTATAGAACTTGTTTGCAATTTCCTAAATGGATTACCAAACGTAATGAACTCTTTTTACATAACTGACTTATCTTAGATGATAAGCGCTAAGTTCAAGAGAGAGAGCGAGAGAGAGAGAGAGAGAAAGAAAAGAGATTTGCATCAAAAGAAGCGAGACAAATGAATCAAATGGAGCGTTTTACATTACGGTTTGCCACATTACTGTAACTCACCCTTATACAGGTCAACTATTCAGTCATACGGTACAGAACATTTACTGTTTTGGCAGCAAACTTTGTTCTAGCACAAAACCTCTGGGATCACAGCTTTTGATAACACACTAGACGATACTATTACAAACGGTATGGATTCAATTACATTCGTTAGGTAATGTAAGAAATGATAACACTAAGTTGAAAGAAGATCATACTGTTGTGTTTTGATGATCAAACCAAATCCTGCCATTACATATATCAATAATCTTGTGTTTTGAAACAATGATTATGTAGAATGAAAATATGTACAAATATAATGAAAGCATGACATCAGGTTTTGAAAGAATGACTATCAGTGCGATCAGTTTGGAGTTTTTTACTAAGAGTTTTAGAAATGTACATTTTACTTGTGAAAATAGAGGCAAAAAGAATACAAAAATAATGTAGTTGTCGTTATAGCTCTCATTCTTGGTGTGAACAGTCTTGACGGGAGATGATTTTCAGACATGAATTGAAGTCCATGGTTTTGGAACTGCCACAAGTGAATAGAAAACTGAACTCATCTGAATTGTGTTTTCTATGACCAAAAAGTGCTTTAGTTCTAGGCTTAACGCACACACTGAAGGCTTAAAAGGGTTTGTACTCTAAAATCACACTAAAATTGCCATTGCATTAGATAACAGCATCTCATAGGCCTATGCTTAAAAAGTGTTTTTGTGCTGTTTCTTTAAAAAAAAGAGATAGAGAGAGAGAAAATGCCCTTTGATTTTCTTGTATTATCTGATGCAAGCTTTAAGTGTGCTTCAAAAAATGTATAGGCCACTGAATATATATTGTATTGCACTTATGTTTAAGAACATGAACATCAAAAACATTTATAAATGTCATTTACTTGTCTAGATTTTCCACTAAGAACCTAAAATCCTTTGCATGATGTGTAACTGGTTAAGAAAACATCTTTCAAATTTACTTCTCTCATTTTTAAGTCTTTAAGCCATTTTTTTCGTGTGCATATTTTACAAATGTGAAAATATTTAGCACTTATTCTATTTATCTGCTTATGCATCTGAGCCTGTTGGTCTTATTGACTTTCTTTTATTATTAACTGTTAATGTATTGCAATTCTGTTGTATCATACATTCCTCAAATAATCTGTAAATATTACCACAATTTTTTATTTCAGTAATAAATCTTTTCAGAGTGACGAGGATCTTGTGTTTAGTTTTTAGTCTAAAACACATGAGCCTGCTTTCACAGACAGGGTCTAGATTAAGCCAGGCCTTAGATCAATTATCACATTTAAGGAGTTTTTATGAGCATGCCTTATAAAAAACATTACTGGTGTGACAAAATAATGTTACTGACATATTTTAAGATGAATCAGTGCATGTTGCAGTTGAAACATGCATTTTAGTTTTGGACTAGACTTAATCCTTGTTTATGAAATTGGAGAATAATATCCATGTACTTTACTAATAAGAGACCCAGTAGGATTACACAATAATACACACACACACACACACAAACACGCACACGCACACGCACATGCACACACACACACACACACACACACACACACATATATATATATATATATTGCTCACTGACAGACTCATTGTGTTTTTTAAAAGGTCTTTAGCATTGAAAAACTGACTCATAAAATCTAATGGCTCAGATTATGATATAAGAGATTATATCATTTTACTGTAATGTGAGATCATTGTGAGTCACAGTACAATTTAATTGTTCATAATAACTGCATGAGCTTAACCTTTGGCTCTGGGACTTTGTTCATGTATTGTGCATTATTTGATAAGACATGCAGGGGTGTGAGCTGGGATCCATCCAGCAGGGGGCAGCAGGAGTGTGTGTGTGTGTGTGTGTTTAGGATACTTGTTCCTGGATCAACATGGATTTAGTCCTAACTCTTAAAACACAACACTACCCTTAACTTATCTCTAAAATCAGAGGGAAGTGATGGAGAATAACACGGATGAGAAGCACCTAACAGTTTTTGTAAGCCTAAACTTTACATAAACTGTAAACTTGTCCTTCAAACCAACTCAGATGTTGATCCAGGAATATGCTGATCTTGGGGAAAGAAAAAGCACTTCATCTCACACAATTATGTTATTGTACTTGAGAAGCTATTACATTACACAGTTAGAACGTTATGTTAACGTTATGGAAATGTTATTTCTTTATGTTCTATGTTTAAAACATTAAAAAAAACTTAGTTAATCATTAAACATTCAATTTTATTATTCTTCAAACATTATGAGAATGTTCTCAAATCATTCTGAAACCAAATGGAATTCCAGTTAAATTATGGGGGGGTGTTTTGGAGCGTTTTGAGAACATTGTTAAAAATCAGATAACTTTGAACAAATATTCTATAAATGTTACTGAAAGAACATTCTTCATAACTTTGAGAGAGCCTTACCAAAACATTATAGCTAAAGTTCAGAGAACATTTATTGTTACATATATGTAATGTATATATTTTTCATTAACCATTCCTTTTTATTATTCTTCAAACATTATGAGAATGTTACTTCTGAATGTTCTTCACATTTAGAAACAAGAAGCAGTGTTTAATTAATATGTTGAGAATGATGAATAGAATAGATTAAATTCCAATTTAATTATTTTGAGAACAAAATAGTTTTGGAGCGTTTTTAGAACATTGTTTGAACAAACATTCTATTAATGTTACTGAAAGAACATTCTTCATAACTTTTAGAGAGCCTTGCCCGAACATTATAGCTAAAGTTCAGAGAACATTTATTGTTACAAGTTTGCTTGCTACAAATGTATTCACTGTCCCTCAGTGTGAGAGTTAACTTGCATCCTTTCGTCCTGCAATCCAATGCAGTTTATAAAGAGCGGTTGAAAACGATTTAACTAGTGAAACATATTGCACTTACTACCTTTGAATAAAATCATCAAAGAGTCCAAAGTTCTGCACTTACACTTGTCATACTGTTGAAATTTGGTATGATAACAGTACTTGTATTATTTTCTCCTATGAATGAATCCCTTCTGCCGAATGAATGAATGTAAATATGTGCGTAGACAGAGAAAACATTCTTCCATTCTGACAAAATCTCTTCCTCCAAATCATTAGAAATTTGAGCTGACGCCACCGTCGAACTCAACCTCGCTCTGAACTCAACCTGACTGAACACGCATTCACCTGGTCCATGTCAGACCTTTTGACATAAACGGTCTGAACCAAAGCTTTCAATATGAAGTTATCGGGTGTCATTAACAACGTTATTTTTACATTCTGTTATTTTTTCGTTTTAATTGCTCAAAAAGCATATTTACAATTAAGTCAGGAAGATTATACTAAAGGAATTTACTCATTTTTACGAATTGAGCACTGAACTTGCTCAGATATAAAATGTGATGGATTGCAATAAATTAATCTGCTAAAAGTATCTACTTTGTGTAAAGAATATATAAACTGAATATACAATAGAGATATATATAGAGGAATATACAATAGAGATGTGTTGTATAAAATGCTTTTCTTGTGGTCATATTAACCTCAAAAAGAGACATAATATATATACATACTACATTATTATATTATATACATATTTTGTGGTTAAAAAAGGGTTAAAGCTTCAATAATATCTGTCTATAAGTTTTTCATTAAGTCAGAGGAGCATATTAAAGAACTGAAGGGAAAATAATGGGGTTCGAAATGATGAAACTTTCAACTTTCATTACTATTATTATTATGCTTACATAAATGTTGTGTTATCTCAGTAAATTAGAAGCTTGGTAACCTTTCAACTCTTATTTATTGTTTCTAGTCTGACATTTGGTCCTTAACATTCGGTTGCTTTTCAATATATCAAAGTAAATAGAATTGAAATGATATTAATCACAAATCAGATGTCATTTTGCCCTCTTTGTGGGGATTATGTGGACATTTCTCAAATGCTTGACTTCAATGGGAATCTCTCAGAGACGTTTGGTATGGAAACACACAGTGAATTACATCAGGAATGGAGGATAATCTTTTTTCCTTTATTCTATAGCTTTCTCTGTGTCTCTGTCAGCGGACAGACTCCTGAGAACAGGTCACTCAGAGGGTGTGAAGGGATTAAGGAAAGACCCTCTGTAGTGCTGAAACACAATTCCATCTAAACCTGTATCATAGAGGTGACACACACACACACACACACACACTCACACACTCACACAAACACACACCAGTGCCTGCAGGGGATATCCAAATACACACAAACATATACACACACTTTCATACAAACACACACATACTCACACACATGCAAACACATAGACATAAACACTCTCACAAACACACACCTGTGCCTACAGGGGATACACAGATATCCACACACACACATATACCCACACACACTCACACGCAAACACATATACATAAACACTCTCACAAACACACACCTGTGCCTGCAGGGGATACACAGACACACACACACACACACACACACACACACACACACACACACACTCACACACATGCAGACACATAGACATAAACACACTCTCTCTCTCTCTCTCTCTCTCTCTCTCTCTCTCTCTCTCTCTCACACACACACACACTTGTGCCTGCAGGGGATACACAGGCATACACACACACACACACACACACACACACACCACACACACCACACACACCACACACACCACACACATACTCACACCAGTGCCTGCAGGTACATACAAATATACACACACATACACACACACACACACACACACACACACACACATGCGAACACATATACATAAACACTCACACGCACACGCACACACACACCTGTGCCTGCTGGAGACACACACACACACACAGACACATATGCACACAGCAGTGCTTTCAAAAATATAAAACAAAACCTCAAACTCACATATAAAGTGATTAGATCGCCTAGAAAATAATTGCATTAAATTAAAACAGACTTTGACTATCTATCTGCTCTCAGATGCTGCAGGCACATTCTCTTCAACATCATCATCATTTATGCTCAGTGTCATTTAATCAGCCGGTGTTTCTGTGATTTTTAGTGAATGCATGAAGTCACCACCTCTGTGTCTAAAATCGAATTGAATTCCCTACTATATAACATGCAAACAGTGCACTAACAGATTAGTATGTCCACATAGCATTCAAAAAACATTTGTTGAAAAGGACAAGAATGGCAGTTCTACTTCTGCCGGTCACAAAGTAAGTATCAAAACTCACATAGCACCTACTATACTGTATGTGATCTCAGACGCAACACACACCTGTAGCTCATGACATTAACTTGCCTATATGATATCCTCATCATGTAAACATTTGAAAACAGTACTAAATGAATTAATTAATGCACTTTTTACACCTCCACCCCCAGTCTGTACCTCCAAACATAAAATACGATGAGAGCCGATACCAAATCAATTCAAGTTTTCTTAATGCTATAGACACACTCATAATCCAACATCCTAAACTTTGCACACTGAGCGGGATTTACATCATGAGAGTGAGAACTGATTTGAGATGGGGATTCCCATTCACACACTGGACTCAATGCCGAGGAGACAGGCAGGAACCGGCGCTTATCTCTGCCATTAATCTTAATTTGTCAGAGAGGGCAGAGCATGAAGGGGTGGAGAGAAGGAGGGAGCAAGGAGAGAAGAGGAGAAGAGAATAATTACACCCTTGCTGTTCCATTATGGTGTCATTCTTCAGCTAACATCAGATAACATCACACCTCAAGCTATTTCTCCACTTTAGGCTGCACTGTCTCTCTCACACACAACTAAACTGGCTGACAGAGATAGTGGCTGTGCCCCAAAACCCAGTGAGCCGTTTACTCCCTATGAAGCCAGCATCCTAACTTAAGGGACTAGATAGTTATGTGCGTGTATTATATTATATTATATTATATTATATTATATTATATTATATTATATTATATTATATTTATATATCATATCATATCATATCATATCATATCATATCATATCATATCATATCATATCATATCATATCATATCATATCATATCATATCATATTATATTATATTATAATATACAGCTCTGGAAAAAATTAAGAGACCACTGCAAAATGATCAATTTCTCTTGTTTTACTATTTATAGGTATGTGTTTGGGTAAAATTTACATTTTTGTTTTATTCTATAAACTACTGACAACATTTTTACCTAATTCCAAATAAATATTGTAATTGAGAGCATTTATTTGCTGAAAGCCACAACTGGTCAAAATAACAAAAAATTGCAGTGGTCTCTTAATTTTTTCCAGAGCTGTATCATATCATATCATATTATATTTAGAATATTAAGAATATTTGAAATAGAAAACTTTTTTTGGCCAATTTATATTTTAAATATGTTATAAATATTTTATAAAAAAATATTTTTACTTTGTAACAAAGTGTAGCTTAATGAAATATATTTATATACATTAAACTAAGCTTAAAATGTACATTTTAAGGAGCAAGATTTTTTTTAAACCTTAAAATAAATTTCAAATAAAGAAAATGAAAAGAAATATATAGATTTTTTTTCAGCATATATAACATTTAATTATAATATATATAATATATTATATAATATTTTTTATCAGTATATATATATATATATATATATATATATATATATATATATATTTATATATATACACATTTCATGTGCCTTTTTATTTCTAATCTTCTAATCACGTATTTGCATTTTTATGACCACTATTAATTAAAAGATGCATGAAAACATTTGTCTCACAATGCAGAGCTATTTAAAAAGGACTGAAAAGCAAAAGAGTGATTGAAAATGGTGAAAAAAAGAATATGTTATTGGCTGATAGAGCATCATATATCAATCAACATTACATTCACCTTTTGCATCTTTTTTTATGTGCTCGTTGTAATGCAATCCATCATGGTCTTTTCAGTGAAAAACAGATGCGAAGAAAACTCCCACATTTATATGAGAAACTTTAAATGCTGCCTAAGTAGTCAGCTCACTAGGTTTTGGAACAAACCCTGTTTCTCACACTGACATCATGAAAAAGAGCTCACGATTTGAGGAGAGAAGTTAGAAGTTAACCTGTCAATCTCCACTGCACATCTGAGCTTATCTCCCCAGTGATTATCTTACAATTCAGTGTGATTAAGTGCACATCTGACCCCAGATCAGCGTCGTGATACACCATGTGTCAGACCCACAGGTTGTCTGGTGCAATCTCTGGTTAACCTGTCCCAGTTAAGACCCAGTTGTCCCCTTCAGCAGGTCAGCGAGTGGAGAGGACGCCACATTGACAGCTTCTGTGATTGATTAATGCACTTTCTCTGAGCTGAGATCTCTGACTGACCATTTGATGGATAAATGATTCAGTTCTCTGAGTGGACAAACACAATCTTACACAGGACAAAATACTGCCCTCCAGTGCTATCTATCTATCTATCTATCTATCTATCTATCTATCTATCTATCTATCTATCTATCTATCTATCTATCTATCTATCTATCTATCTATCTATCTATCTATCTATCTATCTATCTATCTATCTATCTATCTATCTATCTATCTATCTATCTATCTATCTATCTATCTATCTATCTATCTGTCTATCTGTTTGTCTGTCTGTCTGTCTGTCTGTCTGTCTGTCTGTCCGTCCATCTGTCTGTCCGTCCCTCTGTCTGTCTATCTATCTATCTATCTATCTATCTATCTATCTATCTATCTATCTATCTATCTATCTATCTATCTATCTATCTATCTATCTATCTATCTATCTATCTATCTATCTATCTATCTATCTATCTATCTATCTATCTATCTGTCTATCTGTCTATCTGTCTATCTATCTATCTATCTATCTATCTATCTATCTATCTATCTATCTATCTATCTATCTATCTATCTATCTATCTATCTATCTATCTATCTGTCCGTCTGTCCGTCTGTCCGTCTGTCCGTCTGTCCGTCTGTCCATCTGTCCTATCTATCTATCTATCTATCTATCTATCTATCTATCTATCTATCTATCTATCTATCTATCTATCTATCTATCTATCTATCTATCTATCTATCTATCTATCTATCTATCTATCTATCTATCTATCTATCTATTTAAAAAAATTCAAAACTTTCAAACAAGGTTTCACTTTTCTAGATATAGATTCAATTTATTTTAATTCTACTTCCTTACATCCAAATTTCACTTGCAGTTCATCATCCTGTTTGTTACCTCGATTCAAATTCAATTAAAAATATTTCACTGAAGAATGTCGTTTTAAAAAGCATGCTCAATTCACTTGTGAATGGCACAAAACTCCGGTGTACTTTTAATATAATCTTTTTTTGTTTTGTTTATTGTTTATAATTCCCAATTAGCCCTAAGTAAACGTAACATTTTCTCAGGCTGTACTGACTGAGTGAAACCGGTGTGGTTTTCAGGCATTATGCTCACACTTAAGCTGACATTGATCCTCCAGCTTACTGTGAAAACTGCCCTCATTTCCCACTCAAAAACCATCTTTGTATGTGGAGAAGCACATCTTTACTCATTTGAAGCTGTCAGTACAGCGGTAACCGAAGCCGTAGGTGATGGGTTAGCGTTTAAGATGAAAGCCGAGGTCGTCAGTGTAGCGAAACGCTCTTTCAGAGATCACAGACCTGACGGTGAAACTGAGAGGGTGATTCAGAGCCGGGCCGAACTGTTCTCTCCTCCACACGGCCGTAACATGCAAGCTCTCCCTCTCCCAAAAATCAAACCCCGTCGACACACATATCCCACGATCTCAGAACGATATCATGGGGTCCATTTCAAATTCATTTCAACAGTTCCACCAGCAGGCATCTCTTCACACTCAGCACAGGTGTCAGCTTGGTGAAATACTGTTGGTGCACCGAACGCTCTGCTTCGTCATGCTACATCTCCGGTCTACAAAATCCATAAAACATATCAGCACTGTTTGACGTCTCTATGTGATGTCAGGCTTGACGGACTGTGACAGCTCTCAGGATTCTCTCACAGCAGATGGATGCAAGAACAATGAGATCTTCATCCTGGTGGTGCAACGAGCTGTTTAGTATAAGCATCCAAACTACATTAGATGATATTATTGTGCTTATATTTATATATTACGCTATATAATACATATACATTTAATTATGATATATAGTTGATGTTTCACGATAATAATGATATTTCTGGGTGGTTCAAAGACGGTTCCTTCCTAGGTGTTTTTGCAACAAAAATAGTTCTAGAAAAGCTTATAATGTACAAAGAGGTTTGTTCAAAGCTTCATGGCAAACTCAAGAAAGAGCTGAAATATGCCCTGACCAAACGCATTGGCGTTTGAGACCCATAAAGTCTGAGAGGTTTAGGAAAAGCCGGATCGGGTTCCTCATGTGTCCCTCCGGGTAAGCGTGAGGTGCTTTTTGAATGGCGCTGTAATTTGTCGTGTTGTCTGTGGATAATTGCAGGTTTGTATCATGTATGTGTTGAGAAAGGTGTCTTAGTCAACAGAGGAAGCTCTGAATGCTTGGAAAACACACCGGTGGCTTTTGTGGCTAAATTGCACCTATGGAAAGATAATGTGATGAGTGACATAATGACGGTGTGAGACACCGCTGACCATGAGACAAAGTTTTTAGAACTAAAACATGACCTGTTCCCATCCAAAATTGTGAAATTAATATATGCTCGAAATTGGAATATAACATAAAACATTTGTGAATAAAACGCCATTTCATCCAATCAGTCGACGAGAACAAAAATGTCACTTCCTGAAAAACTGCAGCTAAATGTCACTAAGAAAAGTGCAGCTTGCACCTCAACAGAGTTCTGACAGGGAAATATAGCAAATCACTTTGACTTTGCTCAGGCATTTCAGAACCAAAACTGGATTTCAGATGCTGTGCAATGAGATCTGTCCTCTAATAATACAGTTATGCCGTCCCATTACACAAAATCACACAACTTTTTTATGTGCATTGAGGATTTTATTTGGTAAATGTTTCCATCGTAGTTTATAAAAATATGTGTATAGAAAAATAGCTATTGTTCATTCTTTGTAAAAAATAAATGCATGTTTAAAAACATTAATTATTTATTTGTATACACATTTAAAAAATATCTATACATTAATGTTCAGTGTAATACTTTTAACATTTTTTAATTTCGTATCTTCTGCTCACCAAGGCTGCATTCATTTGATCAAAAATACAGCATTAAAATATATTTTATTCATGTGATATATTCCTGAATTTTCAGCATCATTACTCCAGTCTTCAGTGTCACATGATCATTCTGATATGATGATTTGCTGCTCAAGAAACAATTATTATTATTATTGTCAATGTTGAAAACAGTTGTGCTGCTTCAAATTTTTATGGGATGATAGATTTTTTGGAGGATGGTTTTGATGATTTGTTCAAAATAACAATTTTTATGAAATATAATTAAAAAAAAAATCATAAATGCCTTTACTTTCAGTTTTGATCAATGTAATGCCTCCATGCTGAATTTATTTAGAATATATAACAAGAATGTGGACAGATTTGCCAAGGTACTAAAGTCGACATTCAGAGATGTCAATTTGAAAATTTTCTCACCAAAATCTTCTAAGATAAAATGATCTGAGTAGCTTCAATAACCTCAATAACCAACCAGTTGTTTCAAATTTGACTTATTTTTACTTGAAACATTTTCTCAGTCATCCTCTGAAACATCTGGGAAGTTATTTTATTGAAACAACTGAGATCTCCTTTACATCTCTGGCACACATCTCTCGTTGTTATCATATTGACCAAAATGTCTGCCAAATGTCTCACTGATGATTGGACAGTTTTAGTGAGAAACAGTTAACCTCAAGACTTTAGCAACACAATGTTTTAAGAAGAATTTAAGCCAGATGGTGAGAATGAGCACAAGATCTCCCAAGACTGTTTCTCATCGTTTGTGTCGATCTATCACCTGCTGATCGGTGTCAACACCGAGAGGAAGAGGCAATCAGAGAGAAGCTGCTAAAGACAGACAGAGCGGATCATCTTGCCACGGCCATTGTAAGTGTCCATTCACTATGCACTTAGCGCCCGGACTGCAGTCAACGGGTGGGCGTGTCGACTCGGCCCCAGGGCCACTCTCGGCTCTCGTCTTTTGTCATCCCTCTATCCCTCTGTCTGTCTCTCAGCCCCACACTCAGATATTCGCCTGGAGCGCAGTCACTTCCTCGGCATTCCTCTCTACTTGACTGCGCCCGGTAAAAGACCCACATGAGTAGGAACAGGGTGGGGAGAGGGGCTCCGGTCGGACCCAGAGCTCACCTGAGTATCCATGTCTTCCAATCTGACCCCCATCTTTAAGGACATCAATTCATCTTCAGGAGACTGACAAAGAATAACAATAATATATTTTTCTGACCTTGTTAAAATGTTTTATAAAAAAAAGTGAAAAGATACAGATAGAGCAAAGAAACAAGATAATAACCATTTTTGACTATAGATACTTTATATTTCTACATAAATATGAAGATACATACATATTTCTTATGTTTATATTATATTTATTCATAATATATGGATGTGTATGCATACATACAGTGGTGTGAAAAAGTGTTTGCCTCATCCTGATTTCTTTGCATGTTTATCACACTTAATTGTTTCAGATCAAACAAATTTAAATACTGTATTAGTCACAGATAACTCAAGTAAACGCAAAATGCAGTTTTTAAATGAAGGTCGTTATTATTAAGGGGAAACAAGTCCAAACCTCCATGGCCCTGTGTGAAGAAGTGTTTGCCCCTAAACCTAATTACTGGATGTTTCACCTTTAGCTGCAACAACTGATCAACATCAAAATCAATAGGATTCAGGACAGGAATTTGACTAGGCCACTCCAAAGTCTTCATCTTGTTTTTCTTCAGCCATTTAGAGGTGAACTTGCTGGTGTGTTTTAGATCATTATCCTGCTGCAGAAACCAAGTTCACTTCAAATAAAGGTCACAAACAGAGGGCTGGACATTCTCTTTCAGGAATTTTTGGTAGACAGCAGAATTCATGGTTCATTTACAGCAAGTCTGTCAGGTCCTGAAGCAGCAAAACAGCCCCAGACCATCACACTACCACCACCATATTTTACTGTTGGTATGTCCTTCTTTTTCTGAAATACGGTGTTTCTTTTACATCAGATGTACCGGGACACACACCTTCCAAAAAGTTCAACTTTTTTCTCGACAGCCCACATAGCATTTTCCCAAAAGTCTTGGGGATCATCAAGATGTTTTCTGGCAAAACTGAGACAAGTCTTAATGTTCTTTTTTTGCTCAGCAGTGGTTTTCATCTTGGAACTCTTCCATGCAGGTCATTTTTGCCCAGTCTCTTTCTTCTGTAGTTGTGTGGATGTTGTTATGGGGTCTTTTGTGATCTCTTGGATGACTCTTTGCTGCGCTCTTGGCGTAATTTTGGTCGGCCAGCCACTCCCGTGGAAGGTTCACCACTGTTCCATGTTTTCGTCATGTGTGGATAATGGCTCTCACTGTGGTTCGCTGGAGTCCCAACGCTTTAGAAATGGATTTACAACCTTTTCCAGACTGATAGATCTCAATTCCTTTCTTTCCTGCCATCATGTATAGTTTTTGAAGATCTTTTGGTCTGCTTCACTTTATCAGGCAGATCCCATTTAAGAGATTTCTTGATTAAGAACAGGTGTGGCTACAGAAATTGAACTCAGGTGTAATAAACAGAGTTAAGTTCATACAGGGCCATGTAGGTTTGGATTTTGTTTTCCCTTAATAATAACGACCTTCATTTTGTGTTTACATCTGTAGTCTTTGACTAATCTTTATATTATTTTTATGATTCTCTGAAATGCCTATAAATAATTAAGAAAATGCATAATCTAAATCTGAAAGATTAAATGTTCACTGATGTTCTATAGCATATTCATATCAAAATAAACCACTTTGGGGTTCTTTGAAGCACTAGTACATATAGACAATTGTCAAAAAAATCTGACAAACATTGCAGAAAATATAACACTCTCATCTCTTATTCAACACCCGCAATCTCAAATAAATGCCAGGTGTTAAGACACAATGCAATATGTGCTACGTCTGTTTTGTGCACTTCTCCAGGCCAGGCAGATGCTGCATGTTTAACTCGTGTCTGTCTCAGAGATGTGGGTGTAAACTACGACCAGCATGCAGCGGACAGCCCTGCCAGGCCCACTGGTCTCGTCTCCGGGCAAGACTGGGCCACAGCAGTCACCCTGCAGTGTCAGCGTGATCTATGAAAGCTGTAACCTGAGCTACAGGAGGGATGGAGGGATACAGAGACATTCCTGCTCCTCACGGGCCCTCAGAGCTCTTTAGGGGCCACTGCTGTACACTGAAAACATGCCAATCATTCCAACTGAGATTAATCACACGAAAGACGATGAATTGCATTTCAAAGCATTGTTTTTTTGTTTTGTTTTATTGTATGAAGATCACCCCCCCCCCCCCCCCCCCCCCCCCCCGGATTTAAAATAAATATCTTCATATCTAATTTGTGTATATTTAATTGATCATGTTCTATTCTATGTTTTTATGATGCTATTATGTATTTGTGTTCTATTCCTGAACCACATGGGGGAAAAATAAATCCAAAGATGTGTCAAATATTCAAATTATTCACATTTTTGAAAATATAACAACACTTTTTGAGTGAGTGGTAATTCAAGACAACAGTTATGCACAAATTCTTCCCTCTTGTGTAAAATTTGCATCCACCAAAATAATAAAAGTTAATTCAGGTTCATTGGCCACTTGATGAAAAAAGCTGCCCAGTTTACCCGATTTTACCCTATAAAGTTCTAATTGATTTTGAATCAGAAAACATCTGCAACAAAGTAAAGGACAAATCATGCTTTTTTAATCATCATCATCATTATTTTTAAGCCTGATTCCACAAATACTTAATACCACAAATAGCTTTGTCTCTTTATTTTTGAAATAAATGGATACCAATGAATAAAAAGAAGTAAAGAATGAAAAGGAGTGAAAGACATGAAAGAATTTTGTGCCTCAGGATGCAAACATTCCCTCCTGTTGTGTTCATTCATGCTTTCCTGAGTGACGGGCAGCTGTGCCACAAGTCCGTGTCTTAAGTAGGTGAGCCTCTGAATTCTGTCATCATTTTAAATGACACTGACTACCTCCATGTAATCAATAACGCATACACTACTTTTCCCTCCATATTACAGACTTACAAAGAGGTTTTGCCAAAAGAACACAATTCTGTCTTTTTGCAAACTGTCTAACATTATAATTAGACACTTTTGGGGTTGACACTGTACTCATGGTACTATGGATGAAGGTGGAGCCAGCAGAGGTCCCTGTTGAGCTCCGTGTCACAGCATGTGTGATAAAGCATGACTGTTACAGTAGGGCAGCAAAATTCAAAACACTATAAAACTGGAGAGCTATGGGAACTATCATCTCAGAGACTAAAGGTGATTTATCTGAACAGACGAACACAGCGAGACGTCAAACTAACCAAAACACAACTGTTTTCCCTCTTTCTTGCAAAAGTTTCAACTGTGTACCTGCAATTTAACCCATTTTATCAATTTAACAAATAAGTAAACAGGTTGGTGAAAAGACATTATTGAAAATTAAATAATATAACTACATATTCAGGATGTGAGAAGCGCAAATGTCATAATTTATTAATCAACCAATAAAGCACACACTTTGGATGGGATGTTTCGGTTAGAGCAATGCAATAAAAGTAACAATAGCAAAAGTGTCTTGCCTGTTTATTTGTTGTGCTTCACGAGAGTCTTAGCCTAAATGAGTTCAGTAGGTGATTCCAAACATTATTTCTTGTAATGGTTAATCCTGTTAGATTGACAGGAGTACTTGAGGTTACCGAGGGGAACACAGTCTAGCTGTCAATTCACGTCTAACTCAGAAGAACTAAAAGCTTTTTCCTCGGCTCCAGGAGTCACCATTTTTTTATTTTTTTTTTCTTTAAAAAAAAAAAATCCTCATACTGGTTTATGTGTGACTGACTTTAGGCTGTAAAAGTTATTCTATAGATTTTCACATTAGCATATTAGAGAAAAATCTTGTCAATCAACATCTCTCCTCGCGATATATACACATTCTGCTATTAAACTGGTTTGATATTGATTGGGTAAATATGAAAAATATACCACATTATGACAGTAAAATATAGGTTGTTAGTTCCAGTATGTCTTACATATCTCACATTCATGATCAATAAAATAACAAATCCAAAATAAATAAATAAAAATGTATAAATATACGTATACTGTATATATGTATAGAGGGTAGAGAGAGAGATTTTTTTTTACATAAATCTATTTGATAAACATAAAATACAAATATATACATTCTAAATCTTTTGAATTTCATTTATTTACAGATGTAAATAAATATTTTTTACATATTATTAAAATAGATACTGTAATCATATTGTAATTATCATCATTATTATTATTATTAATAACATAAGAAGAAGAGCATAGAGTATGTAACTTCACAGTCACTAATCAAACGCAAGTGAATTAAAAAAAAGACTGGTCAACTGGTCAACTCAACTTTTCACTCAAATGTTTTTTTAATTATAATCAAAAAAGAACGCCAGCAGAGGCATTTCCACCGGTGGACTCTGGCATTTGGATGCACTAATTGAGTGAAATCAGAAATAAACTGACATTCATCCTATTTCTGAGATGTTCTTGCGCATCTGATAATCTTTCCACATGCAGTCTGAGGTGCAGCAGTTAATAAAAAACCTTTGTCTTCGCAGCGACTGATTCTTCACATATAGTAAAAGTTCAGTGTGCTGTCAGTCAGGATTCACAGGTCCTCCACCCCAGTCCTGTCTCTCCACCCCAGCTTCAGATTTCTCTGGCATCGCTTGGTCTCGCTCAAGCAGCTAAGTGGCCATTCTCTTTGGTTCAGCTTATCGATGGCTTTGTCCCTCAAATTTCTAGTTATTCGATCTGGCCTGTGCAAAGGCGTCGGGGTAAATGAGGTATTGTCTTACCGTGCAGGTTACCTTACCTCTCACAAAGCTTTCAGTGCCACGGGCAGGCGTAAACTTGGCATAGCATCAGAAACAACAAAGAAGATCAGCGCTAGTAGAGACATAACCTCAGCACAATCACTGCTTTATTTTGGGGGGTTCCTCCTACTTTTGAGGGAAAAAAACAAATATATTTCATCATTTTTATGCATGGATGAACATTTTTGAGCTAAAACGAAACCCACACATTCTGATTTGTGTCCAAAACCTAAGAAAGATGCTTATATTTTATTATATCTTATAGAAATATAAATAAGAAAGGTCTGCAAAGTTACAAAGCATAGTCACTTCAAAGGCACTTCTTCTCCATATCAGTTTCTGAACTCCTGAAGTGCCTTGATTGTAAGTCTTGAGTTTTCTTCCGGGAATGAAAATGTCACAATATTCCTCATTTAAATAATTCCCGCCAAAGACATAAACGGAAGAATAAGCCTCTTGGGTTAGTTATTAGTTTGTTGAAACTCATGGTTATGGTCAGGGACGGGACATTTCCAAGACATGCAATTGACCAATCACAACACACTGGTCCAGGCGACCAATCAGAGCACATTGTGCTTTTTGGAAGGAGGGGCTTCATAGAGACAGGAACTAAACAGGCAGACTGGGAAGAGAGGTGCTGCAACATTGAAAATATGTGGGGGGAAAAACTTTTTTTAACATTCACACATGAAAGCCTATTCTAGTAGACCCAAGAATAAAATCAAGACTTTTTAAAGGGGCATAATAGGTCCTCAGATGTTCATCTCGAAGAAAATATCTCAGTAATCTCACAGACGTCAAAAGACATATCAACAATGTCTCAAACTGTGCTCAAATTTTCCAAGACACTAAAGTCTATAAATAAAATAAAAAGTAAGCAATAAAAAGTCAGAGATCTCAAATATGTATCACTGAATTCTTCCAAATGATCTCCCCCTTAATTGTAGATCTCGATACTTGTACTGAATGTCAAAAAATGTCACAGGTCCTATTTTAGAAACATCTGAGCCAACTACACACACACACATTTTCCTTTAAACCCTCAACAATTTGATAGAAACACAGTGAAGAACACACATTTCACCTTCCCAGCCCTTTAAATTTTCCATTTTAAGTGCGCAGAACTGGACCAGCATGAAAGATAATAGCGTTATACATGAGACCATCCTCTCAACCGCTGTTTCATTAGGTGTAATTGCTCAACAATTGCTCTGTTTATTAAAGGTGACTGCCATTCACTGCTGGGGTCAGTAATATGTGATGTAGATGATTGCTCTGTCTGTGTGTGTGACAATCCCTCTGGCATTGTCCTAATAAAAGAGCTGAAGAGATTGAGCCATTACGATGTCAGACCTCCTACTATTATGACCCATTAAAAGTGCCCAACCACTGATTTAGACCCATTATATTTATTGAATCTAGAAACTGATTGATGTTGCGCTGGCCGAAACACCTCATGCCATGCACACTTGCCCCAGTTGTGTCATCCAATGATTTCAGTGCAAAGCGTCCTGGTGGAAGACACGCTCATTTTAGATTTACACAGCCCTGAGCGAATCTTTATGAATCTGTGAATACACAGCTAGCCAATGCCAATGATTACTGGGTTCTTTCATTTCCTAACGCAAAACAACACACCAGTTGCACCTACAAAATTGATGTCATGACTCATGATGTCATATTAGATTGGGCTCAAACGTTTCATCACTACTGCTAACGCCAAAGAGCATCATTGTGTGGTTCTCAAACTGAAGCAGATCCACTTTAATGAGTCAATGAAGCATCCTAACCTACACGCAGTTCACTCAACTGCAATGGCAACATGACGATAATGTGCCTTATGATGGTGTTAGATAAAGCTAATGTGGCTAAACAACTGTGTATTGCACACTCCAGAATGAGCATGCTAATCACAGTCACACTTCTGATAGTGTTGACATACACAACCGATCTTCTGCAGCCCAACAACCACCAAAGACATTGAATCCGCCCTGAAATGAGTCAAAATGCATGCAATGTTCCACACCAAACGTTTAAAAAAATAATGCAATGGTTTTTAGCTTCAGTTAAATCTCTGCAGCTTACAAGATGATGACAAAAATGTCAAAAAATGAAATGCAAAGGGTTGTAGGCCTTCCAGTCAAAGAATGTGTATTCAACTGAATCATTGTAGATTTGCATTCATTTTATATTTAAATTTGGGGCTAGAGGCCCCAGCAATCTAAGACCTCTAAACAAGCTCAGGCCTGAACCCCTCGAGCTTATTCTTCCCGAGTCTCCGGGCTGGTAGACGTGCCTTGTCCCACCTCCCTCGGAGACGCATGCGACAGTGGACCTGCTGGGAACTGGCAGACAGGCAGTGCCGGCAGTCTCGGTCCTCCCCCACACGGACCGTCCACAGCTCCATTGATCCATTACTGCAGGCAGCTAACTGCATTTACATAGTGATCAGATAGTGATGCCTCTCTTTGAGTTGTATCAGGGGCAGAGGGCAGGGTAATGACAACTAATAATTACTCCATTTAGCGAAGGAGGGGCAGAGACATCGCTTAAGAATACAGCGCTGTTAGACTCTGTCAACATGCAACTTTACATCAGACTCCATACACGCTATAAAAGACTATAAAAGATTTTAAATGCTTTTGGATTGTACACCTAAGTTTCCAAGGGGTTATTCCAGAAAGCAGGTTATGTGACATACCCGGGTATGTTTAAGGGTAAGTAAGTGGATAAGTCAACTTTCGGTTGCAAAGACAGAGGTAACTTTCAGGGTATATAAGTAGCCATACTTTTTAAGGGAGTAACTCAATACTGTAATGCATTGACTACTTTCCCCAACAATGTGTGTGTATGTCTATATATATATATATATATATATATATATATATATATACACAATTCTTGTGTTCATTTTGGTCAGACTTTATTAAAAATCCACTGTCAGTCCATAAATGTGATCTCTACAAAATTTAACTACCTCCTCTCTCATTGCAATGGTGACGTTTCACAAAATCCTGGTGTCTGGCATGATTCCGTCTGGCCACACAACAACGACATTCCCAAGCAATCATATAAATCATATCTAAACAAAGTGTGGACAAAAATCCACCTTACCAAAAGAATGCAACCATAATGCACAGACATGCACAGACTTAACAACAATACGAAATCAATGCAAATTCTGGAACTGCCCAATAAGCCTCCACCGTTTCGTAACTAAACAAGACCCAACATACAATACTTTTTTTTTTTTTGTAGCCCACTAACCAGCCTCAACGCCAATCCACAACAATTCTATTTTACAGACAGTTTTTATTTTTCAGGACTTTTATATAGACAACCTACTGAAAGCAATGGATAGGCTAATTCACCTCAGATCTTGAAAATAAGGATAAAAAAAGATTATTTCACTCACTCAGTATGTTTTTTACTCTGTAAAATGTAGGAATTTGACTCATTTCATTGCGAGTGCAAGCTTGCAGACAGAGTCTGGCCACTCGCTCTTGTGATTGAACAGGACTGTTTTTCTCGGGTTGAGTCTGGTTTGCCACTGGAAATCTTATCATGTCTGATAAGACGCTGCGTTTAAATTTGCTTTTCAAAGCTAAAATTTCTGCCAAAGGCCAGCTCAAGCAGCTAAACTAACAAGCATCATGAGCTATTTATTTCCCCTGTTTCGTCTGAATGCCATACGTAAATGCTGCCACTGTCTAACTGGTCTGTGGTTGGACCTGAGGATTCGAGGCTAACGGTGGCCGCTCCTGTCCGGTAGCTCACAGTGGGGATGAGCTGTGTGAAAAGACTAAAGCCTGTCATCATTGATGTCACTGACCCACAGGATAAATGTTTGGGTTGGCTGAACCTGCTGAGAGGCAGCAGGGGTTAAAACAACTACAAGTCCTTAAAAGATCTCTGCCATGTCAGCCTCAAAGAGGACGACAACAGCATTGGGTCTGAATGACACAAACACACTGGCAAATGTGCAGAGAAATGTTACTTGTTAATGATGTGTTCTGGTCCAAAACCCAGTCTGCTGTCTATGTAGGCAGTAGTTTAAGGCAACAGAGGTGCACATGGTGATAAAAACTGAGCAGGATTATAAGAGACCATGTTTTGGTTCAATAGCATCATCTTAAAGTGCACTTCAGAAAGCTGTGAAAAAAAGTTACAAAGAAAATCTTTCTTATAAATATATTTCATTCATCAGCAAAAATATGTAGGTACAAATATGTATAGATAATTCCTTAATTTATAATAACTCCTTAAAATATTAAAAGATAAAATACACATTATATTAATATAACTATTTTGAAACAGTTTTTGCAAAATAAAACAAATAGATAAAATGTTACTATTACATGAAAAAAGAGACACTGAAACTTAGAAATGTTAAAAACTTCAAGTAATTGTAAGCTAAAATTAATATTATTGTTAACTAAAACTATTATAAATAGTTTTCATTAAATAAAATAAAACATTGAATACTAATACAAATTTAAATATTAAATAAAAAAGTAACAGAAATTAAGTAATTTTAAGATTAATTTACTGTATATATATATATATATATATATATATATATATATACAGTATATTAATCTTAAAATACATTATATATATATATATATATATATATATATATATATATATATATATATAGTAATAAAAATTAATAAATAAAATAAAATAAAATTTTAAACTGAAAATTTGAAATGTTGCCTGGGCAATTTTAAGCTAAATACTACAATTCACCAATTTCACAAAGGCTCCAGTTAATTTAGGACGCTCCGTAAGAAGAGAGCTGCCTTTGTAGCTGCCTTACCAAGTTTTGCAACAGATCAATAGTTTCACAGTACAGTCTGACAGCAATCCAACAAAGCAAATAATGATCATTTATATATTTATATTGTTATCAGCAGGGATGTAGAGGATTCAAAGGAAAGTGTGTAACCTCATCTTAGTTTATTAGAAACAAGTGCTTCTTTGAAAAACCCCAGTAAACTATTACAGGTCCCTTTATGAGTAGCTGCAAATCCAGATGTCTCTTTAGTTTTGATTGAAACGTCTGATGACGGTTTATGGGGTGTCACATTATGGTAATCTAACACCAGTTAGTTCTCTGACAACAGCTGAGAATGCCACTCTCTCTCTCTCTCTCTCTCTCTCATTATACGTTCCTCTCAATGTTTGCCTTTTCCTACTGGATGGTAAACCTTCACGAACAATCCTATTTGAAGCTTTGAGTGTCATCCACGACTCTTTCTGGGCCGTTAAAAACAGGCCGCACATCAAAGCTGAGCGTGGCCCATTTGAAGCGAGGGCATGCGAAGCATTCGTGGGACGAGCTGTCAACATCATCCATCTCTCGCTCACGGCTCACTCACTCAGCCCATATGATGTCATGGGAATGGAATGTGGTCACATGACAACATCCTGGCTAGAATGATAGGAAATTGTGTTGTTGTGTGTACCTGACAACACACGCAACAGTGTCACAGAGATGTAATCGCACATGTTTTATGGGGACTGTACACACATAATGACTTTTTAATATTGTACAAACTGTATAGTCTGTCCTCTACCGTCTAAACCTAGCCATCACACAAAAATGTATACATTTTACATTTTAAGAAAATATAATTTAGTATGATTTATATGCAGTTTTCCTCATAAAGATCAAAAACTATGCCGCTCACTTACAGTATAAGATGCTCATATTAACACACAGGAGATTAAATGCATATTCCTCTTTCTAGGAATTACAGTATACGAGAAGTATATAAAAATTGCATTATAAAAATGTACAACAATAAAATGTTCAATATATTAATAACAGCAATAATAGTAATAATAATAATAATGGAAACATTTTTGTTTTAAAATTATAATTATTATTATTCAATAATTATTAATATTAAATCGATGAATCACATCTAATAAACGTTTATACATGTCTGCATGTGTGTGTACATCTGTATGCATATATATATATATATATATATATATATATATACATACACACACATACACACATATACACACAAATACATACAGACATGCACACACAAATGTACTTTATATAACAAAAAAAAAAATAATAATATATATATATATATACACACGCATTATATAAACACAATGTTAGATGCAATTAATTGATTTGACAGTCCTGAATATATATATATATATATATATATATATATATATATATATATATATATATATGTGTGTGTGTGTGTGTGTGTGTGTGTGTGTGTGTGTGTGTGTGTGTGTGTGTGTGTGTGCATTATAAATAAATAGCCTTTTTTAGTTCACCTGATATTTATTTATTTAAAGAAATTAATATTTTTATCCATCAAGGATGCATTAATTTGATGAAAATCGACAGTAGGACTAGTTTATAATTCAAATAAATTCTGCATCAAAAAATCCTGAAAAAGTGTTTCAACAAAAACACTAAGCAGCACATCTGATTTCTGAAGGATCATGTGACACTGAAGGACTGGAGGAATATTGCTGAAACTCTTCCTGATCCCAAACTTTGGAATGGCCGTCACTTTTAAGCAGAAGCGAACACAATGTAAATGCAAACAGCACTGGATTCTTCTTCACTTAATTAATGTTTCACTTCTAGTCACAAACTCAGTGTCAGCAGGATTTTATTCAACCTGAAATTCAGGGAATCTTTTGATGTCTGACCACAGAAGGCTTTTCACCAATATATAATAATGACTGTTATGAGGATGACCACCTTATCACAGTAATTTACTGAGAGAGTGTGTGTGTTTTGGGGGGGTTCACTCACTCATTTAAGGCTCTTTCTTCTCTTCTTTAGATTGATAGCAGATTCCTCTGAAGTCCAGCCCAGCCTTGAAGTGCAGGCTGGATTAGTCCAGAACACAAAGGGTGTGGTGTGGTCGAGGCATGCCTGGCTTCTCTTGAAAGGGTATCACTTAGTCCCCTCAGCGATGGATCATCTGAGGGCTTCAGAGGACACAACACTCTGAAACCGTTTCGTGGAGTGAAGGGACATTATTCTGACTGAACCTAATGGTAGACCACTGCAGTTAAGACAATGAAAACACGGTATTGATGAGTGTGTGTAAAAAATATACATATTTGGGGGGTAAATTTGAACTCAGATGTGAGCTAAACTGATAAAATCCCCTAAAACCTCTTTTTGGGGACATCCTCATTTGTAAAAATTGTAAAAGAAAAATGTGACGACATGATCAGCCTAAAATATCCACATCCTAGACTGTATTTACTATCTAGAAATACAAAATATATAATCATATTTATTTAGCCTATGCTTACTAGTTAGGGAATAATGTGTGCTAAATTAAACAACAACATATATCAAAAGTAAATCTCACAAAAACATGTTCTGTCAACATATATATTCTTGACCAAGATAGTTATTTTCATTCACATTTACTTATTAATTACAAAAGTTCATAAGCTCATTACATAAGTAGTATTACATGAATATGATTTTTAAACATTTAAATAGTTGTAATAATTATTTTAAATCATATATTTCTATAAATTTGATTAAAAAAAACCTGTCATAATGTAAATTATATTTTAAAGTTTAAATAATATTTTTTCATATTAGAAAATGCTATATTTCATAATAGAAAAGGCTTAATTTCTCATTTGTTTTTATATGACCAGTTCGTGTCGACAGGTTTCTTGAGATTTGCCCTCAATAAGCAACATTCGCATCACTATTAATCTAAAAATGATTGCTGCACAAGCAGGATTTCCAGGTTTGCTCAACAAAACTAGCCCAATGCGATTTTCTCCTTCAGGGAGTTGGAGAGATGAAATTGTAATTGAAATTGCAATTGTGTTCTGATTTAAGTAGCCCAATTCAAAAGTAGCCCAATTCCACAGGACTTGGCAACAACTGTCTCTACAGGTCTTCAAATAAACACGCCACTCATCTAGATCTCTTTGTATGGTAAAACTTACTGACACAAGCCACAGATAAATGAAGATCTGGACTGCCAGAATGCACTCACACTGTCAGTTGCTGTATATTTTATGAGGAAAATGTGTAGCAAACCCACCACATGATGCTAAGAAGCTTTCTATGATGTTGTTAAAATGTTATAAGTGTTTTTTATGCATTACTATGTGTTATGCTGATTTCTTACTGTGAGTTAATATTCAAAACCACATTATTATGATATTCTGCATGGTTCAGGGCATGCCTTTCAATGTAAGTCTATTAAACAACATGAACAAATGTTAATAAACGCTATGAAAATATACAGCTAATAGGTCACGCATTAAATCATATTAACAAATGAGACTTTATTGCAATGCATGCCTTATTGTAAAGTGCTTCGGCTATAATGCCCCACTAAATGTTCACTGTTCCTGTCACAAAATATGTCGAATTGCATTACAATACAGGACAGAGTGAAATGCTTCTCTCACAGCTGTAGAAAAGTACATTCAGACTTAGAACTCATCACAATCCATCAAACAAAATAAACTGTTTTGCAGAGCAAAACTCTCAACTCGAAGAGCTCAGCATGAGGGTGTGAAAATACCTTGAAACTGCATTACACAGATGCCGTTTTCCATTGCCATTTTTCCATCTTGTCACTGATGCACACAGTATTTCCCAGTAGCCATATATCAGTGCTATCACACACCAATATTCCCAACAGTGGCTGAAACCTCCCTAAATCATTTTGCATGTCAAGTGGTGACAGTTCAGAGAGCTTATATGGGTCTGGCTCTATATAAACGCATCCATATGGAGGCGGCTGGGCCGTTCTCTGGATCTCATGCCATTATCAGCCCATACATTACCTCTTTTATGGGCCCAGTAAGGAGTCTGATGAAACCATACCAGAGTCATGCCAGTAGATGGGCATTATCCTCAGATATCAAATGTATGCTTCATGTTTTTTACAGAGCTGCGAGTATCCTGCAGTTCCCAGCCGCAGTCGGGAGCGTCAGCGTGTTGCTCCCTTAAATATTTAACTTCCTCAAGAGATCTCGCTGCGATATGAGATATTAGCCCCTTAATTCCTGCTGACTGGTACAAACAGATGTTGAACGTCAGGTTGAAACTATCATGTTCTCCAGGTCAGACAGACCAGCCCGTGCACGGCAGGGTCGGTTTTCATATCGCGCGTTACTTTGGTGATAAAGCTCTGTTACGAGGCTGGACACGTTGCACAAGATCCAGACACAACATTTACGGCATTATGGGTTTGACAATGATGAACAGACCATAGGATGACTGAACCATCAGTACTGTAAGTTATGGGTCTGTTTTGATAGACCTGATCGGGCAGTAATGGTATCGTGTTCTTGCACCGAATAGACCCGTCATACGGTCAAGCCAGATCTTTCCATTGCGGTCATGTGAACCAAATGTGATTCTTTATAAAGTCTAGTTATATTAATGTCTTAGCAATAATTCATCTTTACATCAAACTTGACTTCATAGAGTTTGTTCATGTAATGAACATGCTTTGTCCAATATAACTGGTGATTTCTACATTCATTTCAGTGTTTTTTCTTGACCTCTGATATACAGTACAAGACAAAAGTTTGGACACTTCACTGAAAGTATGTTCTTAGATATTAGATCAACTAAACTGAGACTATGACCAGAACAGCACTTCTCAAAATCCTCTGAAAGGTCCGTATCTATTGTCTGAGAAATGTCTCGAATTGAATCACTAAATACAGTTAGAACAATAAGACACTATCTAGAGCTATTACCAATTAAATCACTAACAATAAAGGTAATCATCTGAATCGGTACTACTGTATTATGACTGCATAAATAATGTTAAAAAAATGTATATAGAAATGTAATGGAGAAATACAATGATATATGTAAATAAATTAAAAAAAATAAAACATATGCAAAAAATAAAATAAAATAGATGCCGAAATAGCAAAGATTTTGACCATTTGAATAAAATCTATATAATGTTTGCAATTGTGTTCATATTCGTGAGAACTGCTCTTTTGCTCTTGTGATATTGTTTAATTATTGTTACCATTAGTCTTGCCTGTTGTGTCATCTGTGCACTCCCCCTCTATTGTCACCCGTGCACTTCCTGTCTGTAAGGTCATTGTCACACTTCCTATCAGTCGTGTCTAGTTCTGGTGCACTTCCTGTGGGTGAGGTCATTTGTTACTTCCTGTCTGGTGTGTTATGTTGATTCACTTCCGGTGCCCTTCCTGCACCTGTCTTGTTCATCACTTATATCGTTAGTCTCCCCAGGTGTCCGGCATTCCCTTGTGTATAAAACCCTCTTGTGTTTCCCTTGTCTTTGTCGGTTGTTGAAGTTATATGGATTGCTTACTGTGTGGATGGCCTTGCTCACGGTTCCTACGTTTTGCACCAAAGAGTGTGCCGTTATTTTTAACGTGTTTTGTTTATATTAAAATGAGTTTTCAGTTTGCCTTGCCTTGCCTTGCCTCCGTTCCTCTCCACATTGCACTTGCTCTGCACTGCTACTCGTAACAATTATATCCTATATTATAGTATAGACATCTCACACAAATACTTTTGCTGCAATCATAGCTTGAACTTTGTGTGCATTTATATTAATTTTGGGCATTTTACTTTTTTGAGACAGTCCTGCATTGTCTATGAAGCCGGCACCACAGTGAGAAAATAAATCATGTTAGAATTAGGTTATTGACTACATGTTAAGCAGTCAATTTGACATCAAATCACATGAAGGATGTTAACAGATAAATCAGACAATGCACTGGTAAACTAGTGATGTCCTCGCAGTCGTGGTCTAGAGGTAAAATGAAAGAACAAGTACAAATGGTATGTGTGTAAAAAAAAAGTTAAACAAAACAATTAAACATTCTCAAACTTTAAAAAGAAAAAAATATATACAAGATACTTTTGAAACATTACTGAAAGAAATGCACATGTGGGCACTCTATTTTTTAGCTATTTTTCCATTGATTGATTAACAAATGTTAGTCTGAAATATAGAAAACCATATCTGTAAAAGAATGAACATTTGCAATTAATCATTTGACCGGTAGTGTATATTTAATTGATTGACTTCCTATTAATGCAAGTTAACAGGTTTAGTCTGGATTAACTGATGAATCTCAAAGTCTTCGTGTTGACCTAGGATATACTTTTCCCTGTTCCTGCGTCCCTAACAGGTCAAAGCATCTGTTCGGCTAATGGCAGTGGTGTTCCCAGAGTGCAACACTATCCTCCAGTTACTCATCAGTTTGGTCTCAAACTCTGAGAGGCTGAGTGACTTCACTTCCCCAGGCCGAGTCTTATCAACACTGACAGTAACACGATTCCGCAAGAGCGGCACATCTCCACGCCAAACTCTGTTTATCCTTATAGACCCACGGGTCGAGTGCAAAACTGTGAACTCTTTAGGAATTGGAAATCTTGAACCCACACAAACTTTTTTCCAGCACTTTATAGTCAATTACTAGATTTGAAGGAACTGATGCATGATTTCTGGTGCCACAAACACCTCTCCTTACCTACTGTCCTTTTTCCCTAGCATTCCTGCGCAGGGGTCAGATGTCAGTAGAAAGTGATATTTCCTCTTCCTGCTCTAGGAAAGCAGGATTAGATTAGATTAGATCAGATTATCAGATAGGATTAGATTAGAATAATCTTGGTCAAAAGTCTCGACAGTGTGTGATATGGTGAAGCTCTAGTTTAGGCTGATGGGTGACCAGTGAGTTTAAACCTCTGATTATGGTCTTTCCTCATAGGAGGGGGGCTAGAAGAACATCAGCACCATTTGAGACCCCCACGGAGAGACATGCTGGCCAATCCCGGCCCCAGGGCATCCTCACCTTACACACAGGGACCTGGCACCTGGACAATGGGAAAGGTGAAGGGTGAGGGGCCCCAGAGGGGACAAGACAGTGTCCATCTGTGGGGCAAATATTCATGATTTACTACTTGACACAAACTGGTTAAGAATAAAGGGTTTTATAAATGCAAGAAAAAAGAAACTCAAAATCAGAAGTTATTAAATATATCAATTATTCAGTGGCTTCATTAATTTTAAATTTGCAAGTGAGTAATTATAAAAAGTACATTTCACAGACTTCTAAACCTTCTTTTTTTCTTGGTTTTATTTTCAAGTCATTTTGAAACTACCCATGAACAGTTCATTCATTCATTCATTCAGCAGTTCATTGAACACAGACCTCTAATTAATAAGGGGGGGGGGGGGGGGATATATATATATATATATATATATATATATATATATATATATATATATATATATATATATATATATATATAAAGAATAAGAAACACATCAAAACATTATGTTGACCAACAAAACAATGGCGAAGCTGGTGCAACTATGGTTATTTGCCAGAAAGCTAGCTTACAAAAATAACATGCTAGTCTAAAAACATCCAAACATTGTTTAGCTATAATGAACTCTCAATCTGAGGTGATTCTTAACCAATTTAAACAAATGAAGCCTCGTTACACATAGAGTACAAACTTCTTTCTCATCACATTAGAAGGCAATGGGCGAATTCATATTATCATCTTTTAGGATCAGCAATTCTAAGTATCGTCTGATAATATGTCTGATAATCAAAAACCCCGAACACAGCATGCGCGTCCCATTGGACGCGTTAGTTTGCACAATTATTCATACATATGTACAGGAATGATCGAATCCCATGATGAATTCAACCAAATGTACATGCATATTATTTTATTGTACAGTTCTGCTCAGTTTATCTTTCTATACATTACGGGATCTTTTAATGTCTTATTTTTGTTGTTTTGGGGTCAGTGATGCTGAATTTGTTTAATATAATTCCCTTTAACACTGGGTTACATATGCAAGATTTCTTTAGACCCTCAGTCAACGTGAATTAATAATGCTCAGATACACAAACCAGACATTTTGTCCACAAAAATGTATGACAGTTGTAAAAAAAAATTACTACAAAGAACAGTTTATTTATGCAAACAGAACAAATCTAGATAAACATTAAGTTTTTTTTTTTTTAAAAGGCCTTTTGTTTATTTGTCATTAACCCTCACAGTGGTTTTATAAATGAATTAAACTGACTGCATGCAGGTCTACCTGTCTGTCTGGAGGCTACATATCATTTGTGTCTGTTTCAATTATGTACTTTTCACCACTACTCTACTCTGACTATGAGAATCCATGCTGCAATATAGAGGAACAACAATGCCCTTTGTTAGAATAAAGGCACATGGAGGGAAATTCACTCTGAGTGCTTTCATTTGTTCCCAGATCTCTGTGTTTTCACTAGAGAGCAGCAGGGTGTCTCTGGTGATGCCAGATCCGTTCGTGTTCCAGCACTGTTGACACGAATCTCCTGTCAGTTCTGCTTTATCCCAGACAACAGAGCTTGTATTTTAGTTATGTGTTTATTTTCATTTTCTTTCTTTGACGTGGGACATGTAGTGGATTGACTTTGAAATAAGAGCAGAATGAACAGGCCCCAAAAAATATATAACACACCTAATTCCATCTATCCCAGGTATCATAAAGAGAACTTCACTCTTTAAAATGATTTCAGCAAGAAGAGGAGTCAACAAAACTTGTGCAGCTGAAAGGCAGAAACATCTGCATGAAGTTTGAAGAGCTTGAAATGCTGCACCGAACCAACTCAAGAACGACTGGATGACCTGCACTTTTTTCAAGAGTGAGGATGATGTGAAACGTACTAAATAAGCAGCGTGTAAATACAGTAAACGCTTCCGGACAAACAGTTGAACTTTTGAACTGTGATGACTTTGATTATGAACGATCGCCTGCATTCATGCCATGTGGCTCAGACCAGACCTGAGTTAACGGTAGAAGGGGAAGTCGAATCTCTGGATAAACCGCCAGAAAATATAAGGCTATTTACACCATCACCCAGTTGAGTCTGTGCCACTCAGCACCAGCAGTTGAGTAGTAAATAAATAGGCCTTGGTGCAGAAAAACTTCCCTGAGATAATGAGGACATTGAAGAGTTAAATATGCCTGGCTTTTTGCAGAAAGCAATTAGGAGAGCACACAGCAGGGGCACGGATTAATTCAAACGCTCGATTAAACCTGAAATTCTTTTGATAAATAATTGTCAACTCAATATGTTTGCTGGAGTTGATCTGTTATGGGAAAAAACATGGGGGCTGGTTAAATGACTTTGAAATTTAGGGTTTCAGAAATACTTTGTCACTGTAAAAGTGTAGTCTAACATTTCAGTGCTTCTGTTTAAAACCGAACAGTACTTTTGTGCAAAAGCTAATTAAAAGTTGTCTTTAAACTGCCTGTTTGATTGCAGCCATCTACTAACAAACTACATATAATTGCAAGCGACTGTAAACAAAGTACATAAACATGCAAACATGTTAATTGCACCGTTTTGTGCATCTCTCCGGCCACCCGCTGATCGCGTGGGAACACGCTGAGATGTACTAGGTGTTTGTGTTTGTTGTGCCATTGAGCAGATAATGACAGCACATCATGCATGCAATGTTTGGTTCATCAGTGAGCAAATAAACAGAAACCCAAGCTACAGACATATGTCAGATATGTGCATGTTTTATTTACAAATCAGAAACATTCCAATTAAATAAAATATATCTACATTTGTTCTACAAAAACTGAAGGCACTTGTTATAGTGGCCTGGGAAATAGACATGTGTGGACGTGTAGAGCATCACGGTTTGGTGCAAAACGATCATTTGATGCAAACCCAAGCCAAGCACTTGCTGATGCATCCAAAAACACCAGACAGGCTCCACTGAAATGAACCTCAAGCTGTGCAATTGAGGAGACAGTGTGTAGAAATGAAGTCTATTGTAAGAACTGATTGGGCATGTACTCACAGAGCACATTAGCGGTTCAACCAACTTGACAGTCCCTAAACTTCGGTTCCATCCCGGTTGTATATGAGATTATTGACACTGAAATGGTTGGAAAGCGAGTTGATCAAGCCGCTGTTATTATGGGATGCTGAGTAGTAGTTTAGTCTGTTGGTGTTGAGATGGCCGGGTTCTGACGGAGGGGCGACTTCATGTCCAGACATGCCGTGCGTAAAATCCCCCAAGTGTCCAGAGCTGGCGTCTCTGCTTCTGATCCCGTTGCTGCTTCCCGCCATCGCGGAGTTCATGTTAGCGATGAAGTTGTTAAAGCACGGGCTGTGCTCGGCCGACGGCGAGGGAGAGGATTTGGGCTCGCTGGAGGTCGGAGAGTTTTGGAGACTCTGCGGGGACGCGCTCATCAGGCTCCCCGTGTCCGCCAATTTGAGCGTGTCCTCGGATTTTACAGACAGGCCAGTGGCGTTCCCGTCAGCTCTTCTTTTTCTCTTCCTTCTGAAGTTACCGTTATCGAACATTTTCTCGCAATTGGGGTCCAAAGTCCAGTAATTTCCTTTCCCTTTGAGAAAAAAAGCGATAAAAAATGTTAGTACACTCTAATGCGCAAAGCGTAATCATGCAGACGAAAGTAATTATACACGACTTCAACATAAACTTGAACGTTCAAACTCACCGGGGTCATCCTCATCCCGCGCAACTTTCTTGAAGCAATCATTCAAGGACAGGTTGTGTCTTATGGAGTTCTGCCATCCGGCTTTGCTTTTCTTATAAAAAGGAAAGTTGTCGGACACATACTGATAAATCTGACTGAGGGTCAGTTTCTTATCCTGAGCGTTCTGGATAGCCATCGCAATCAGCGCTGAATACGAGTACGGCGGTCTAACCATCTTGAAAAGTTCTTGCTGACTTGAAATGGATAGCCACCCGAGATCCGCGCTTCCGAAGCCGGAGGGCGGAGGGAGAAACTGCCGCTGGTTCGACCCAAACCCTGACTGAATGTAAGAGCCTCCGTTCGGGCCTGAGAGGTACGGGGAAGAGCTGATGCCCGGGCTGTTCATCCACAGGTATGGGCTGGTCGTGGGCGAGCTGTACTCGCCGAGTCCGTAGCTGGAGGGATGCGCAGATGGCCTTTGCGCGTGGTGGTGGTGGTGGTGATGGTGGAGGTTCTGTTGGTACATGCTGAAGTTGGTGTCGCAGTACACGGTCATGTCCAGGATGTCCTGCGCGTTATGGTGCTGGAGGGAACTGGTCTGCTGGTTCGACGGCTGCTGCCCAAACGCGTTCATAATCCGTTCTCCCTCTAGAAACATGAAGCGTGCTGAGTTTCACCGATCAGACCTGCTAAATATGCTCGAATCAGAGGGTTTACCCTAGAGTGCCCGAGTGCGCATCAGGGGAGGGTTATTTAACCTGTGCAGTGAATGAACCCCTGGTTGGCAACCCCTCCCACTGTCACACTTCTCCTCAATTCACTTCATCCATGCAATATGCAATATCCAATATTCAGTTTAAATGTGTTAAAAGTTTGTTTAAATACAAAACGTTGGAAAATATGTATATAGAGACCATATCTAGACATACTCATGAATATAAACAAATACATAACGAGTAAATAAAATTAAATCAGAATAGGTTATAGAGGAGATGCTGATTGACACCTCCGACATTATTATGAGTGTTCGTCAGTTTATACAAACCTAAAGAATTGATGAACTAACTAACTAAATACATCTGTATTTCATTTTTTTCTTATATGCGCAATTATAGCCTACAGTTTATTTAAAACGGGGCATGTTGTCACATTTAATTGTTTACACATGAACCTGCCATTGAAACAACAGGTTGTAAACGTAAAAAAAAAAAAAAAAAGTTAAGAAAAAATTGTATGTAACAAAATGACAAAACATTATTTTAGTCCAAAAATATTGTAAATAATAAACCGCATGTATTTCAAACACTTGTGACAAATTACCTGGATCTGACAAAAAAGAAAAAAAGGTTGAAAAAAAAGACTGTAATCTATTCTAATTGTTTATCCAACAGCTATAGTAAAAAAGAAAGAAAATAAATATTTTATATATATATATATATATATATATATATATATATATATATATATATATAATTTTTTTTTTAATTATTATTATTCTTTTTTGTATTTATCGTTTCAAATCAGAATAATGATGTGATCCAAATTAAATTTAGTTTGGACTACATTATTATTATAATTTGAAACGATTGAATTCAATTATTGAAGCCAACATCCAAAACAACAGATAGAAGGGAAAAAACTGGAATTATGACTCAAAACCTCATTGATGGCATTTAACCCCTATGAATATAATTGAGAATGAAATAAACATCTGCATGTTTTAGGAGGAAATTACGGTGCAAATCAATAAAATGAGATGTTTAGTTTAGACTGAAGTTAATGATGTATTATGAGTACTTAACATGAAATTAGTCTAATTGGCGAAACGCCCACCCCCACACTATGCAAATGTGCAGCACATCTCCTTTCAGCCGAACTCAATGAAGTTTCACTCGAATTTACAAATGGATACGAAAGAAGAATAAAAAATGAACAGAAATGCGTTGGTTTGGGAAAGTGTTCAGTCATTCAACTGCTGCATTACGATAGATCTGTCGATCATAGTTATTATAGGTAATTGATTTATACACTTTGCCCCTTTTCTGGCTGTTTTACATTTCTTTAAATGCACATTCATCCGACTAGAACAGCTCAACAACAACAACAACAACAAAAAAAGAGAGAAAGAAAATAAGTTAATTCAAATTCTAAACTATAATGTGGAAAACTATAGGATCTACTCTGGAATCTTTTTATTTTTTTTTAATAAGTGTCAAACATATTATCTGTTTAATATAATTAAAGTATAAAAAAAATATTAAGCTATTTAATAATTTACATTTAATTAAGTTATTTTTAAACTATAGTTAAAGATTAAAACAAATATTTTGATGAAAAGGTGAGGAAGCGTGAAAATAAAATATCTGAAAGAATTGATGACGACAGTATTTTAGGCTTTATATCAAGTGCATGTCATTCACATTGTGATTGAACTAAAAAGGTAATCTAGCGTCATCTAGCGTCTGTTTGGAGAACACGAACATTTCAACTGAGTCACAAAACAAATGTTCACAATATGTTGACATGATGAAAAAATTGCCAGTAAACCATAAAACGCACTTTGACAGCTTTTTACATTTTTTAATCGTTCCACAGTTTAAAATGAAAGTGTTTGTCTTCCTTTTTGTCACCATAAAAAGTGTTAAGCAGACGTTCATTGAAGTCTGAATTGAACATGAGAATTACAGTGTATCAAATTAATAATGACTTAAACATTGGTTAAAATGTTCCTACATTCACTTCACTTACATAAAGATTTATACAATTTCCATTTTAGGATATCATTTGGGCAAATAAAAAACTACTAAACTATTTAAGATTGTCATCTTAACATAAATATTAAAAATAGTGTGCAATGGTACATTTAAGGGAACTCAACTTTGCTACCTGATGTTCTGTTCCCTCCCGTGAAGAAGCAGCGCTGAGGTATAATGTTTATTTACTAGAATTAACCCTCAATCTGCATCTGATCTTGATAAACCAGTTGAAAACACAAGTCAGTTATATAAATCTGTTCAAAATAAACACCAAATAAACACCAGATGCAATGCAAACATAAGGTCACTGTTTATTCTCCATGTGTTTGCTGTCCTGTGCTGGTTTTTTGTCGTCACATGTCGTTTTTTTTACTGCTGCTCATGGTTTTTAAGTCAAGTCAAGACACGTCTTCCCCTCCCCCTTGGGGTAGTTTTTGTTTGTATTTTGTTTTTATTTTTTATGATTAAAAAATGGTCCTTTGGGTCCTTGCCTTATCTCTTCACCCCAAACTCTGACAAATGTGTGTGAGGAAAAACTTTTAAAAAATTGTACCCAACACAAAAGCTTTAGTTGCTTACATGATTTTATGTAATATCATTATATTCCAATTCGCCAGGGTAAAAGATGTGACAACCAGCCTCGGTCTTCCCAATACAAAATCACAATATGCATGTGTAAAAAGTTGATTTTCCAGCAATAGAGAATGGAGCACGGAATAACAGTAAGTTTACTTTCAGCATTGTCACTGCAGATCTAAACTCCTGTCACACCCGATTGCATGTGAGAGAGCATAAAAGCATTCGCCTTCTTGAAGAGTGACATTCCTCATCTTTTGATGCTATCATTTTCAGAAAAAATGAATGTGATTTGACTCTCGTATCAAAAGCTGAAAGAAATATGCCAAACCTGATGGGAAATGTTATGCAACAAACTAAAAACCGGCATGGCAGGATTTCCACCCTCAATGACTAGGTTTGCCTGTTAACTATTATACTGTATCAACTATTACATAAAATAATATTTTAGTGATATGGATATTTGATTTAAGCAGACACACTCTGTCAGTTTAAATCTAGACTTAAAACACCTCTCTTCAACCTGGCATACACATAACACTTTATAGGTTTTTACAAATCACGTAATATGATTGTCAGGCTGCATAATTCAGGTCAGCCGGAGCCAGGAGCACTCCCCATAACACCTGATGTACTCATCACATCATAAGAAGAATGGCATCTACGCCGATGCTTGGCTCTATTCATCCCGAGGTTACCGTAATCCGCCGGATCCAGGCCCTATGTAGATCTAATGAAGGATCTGCACCTCGACACGAGCACAACAGAGACTGTAAATCTACTAGACCCTCCCCTGTGAAGATCATGAATCCGATCTTCAAACAGATGGAACTGTATTATATATTCTGAGTGTTCCGATCTCAGTCTGACTTCTGAATCATAATCATACACTGTTTGTTTCATGGCCAAAGGAGAACTGGTCTCTTGACTGAGCCTGACTGACTAGCTCTTGTTGTAGCTGAAATAAAGATCTGGCAGATTATAATTTCCTGAATCAGAACATCTGTCAGCACAAAAGCACATGATTAATATGTTTAAAAGTGTTTACATTTGTTTTCATACTGTATATCGAACACACTAAAAAAAGGTCAAATAGGAATCTAATAATTGACTTGATTAATGAAGAATTTCACAACATTAACTTGAAAATAACATTAGTTTCCATGTACATTTAAATGTCTGCATTTGACAGATGCTTTAACCCATTTAAGGTTGAATAAGGTACATATTCTGCATTGAATTATGATTAGATTCTTTTTATCTGTTCCACCATCGACTCTGAAGGTCCATCGACCCGGAACATTTACATTACTGGAGCTCTTCAGATTTGAAATAATGCTGCCATTGTCTGATCCAGGGATCACAAAGTACTGTGTCATAACCAGCCTGCGCAAACAAGGAAATAACTATCAATCAAGAAACAACAAGAAGAGAAATGCATCAACATATGCCTAAGGCATGTTTTACCAGCACCGCAAAATGTGACAGCACAGTCAGCGTATTATCATGAGAATAAAAAACAAATCACCACCCTTATAATGTTTCCTGCAAAGTTTGGGAACACTGAATGTCACACACATCTATAACCTTGGTCCTGAAGGAGTTTTGACAAATCACTTAGTGGTAATAGCATGCAACTCTACACAAAATCGTGTGTTTCATATTTTTCTTGCGTTTCGGCTACTGCTGCTACAGTAGAATCCCATTTGGAGTAAAGGTGTGCAGTGAACAAATTCCCATTTTGTTAACAGTGCAGGGGACACGTCACCCTCTTCCCCAGCATATTCTATGCTCATGTCATGCCAGGTTAAACTCCATGCCAGGTTAGTTTGCAAAAATAAAATAAAAAATAATATATATATATATATATATATGGAATGTATAATTCACACAGCAAATTAATGACTTAGAAATGGACATTAAAATATCACAAATTTACTAGACAAATATTATATATTTTGATGACCTGCATACTTTTGTCCCAAATGTTTCCAACAATGACATTATTTCAACCAACTCTTTCTGCGTTTTCTCAATTACTTGTTTGCACAGAAAGACACAGGTACATTTTCAAAGAAAATAAATCAAATGTACAATCAAACAAACTAGATTTGAATACATTTTTTAAAGAGCAACTTTGGCACAAATAATTTTTCACTTGTCAAGTCAGACTGCCAACATAAACACATTCTCACACTCATTCTCAAAAACCATAAACAAAACTGAAGCATTGCGATCTCCACTACGTTACACACAAAAGGTTGGCACTGTTACACATTTTACACTGCTATGTCTATGAAAACAATAAGTGCAGGTATTTCTGACATGGATGAGTAATGCTTCTGGTAAATGGGAGTTAAGGATAAAGAACAGGTTTAGTAGTCACAGTTCACTCACAGTTAAAATTTTAAATATTAAAACTTATTAAATATTAAAACAATATTAAAACTTTGAAACTATTAAAGGTATATGGTAATACAAAGCACGATAGTCTGGATAGTATGATCAATGTAATAAATTCGTTTTTTTTATCTAATATATTTCATTGAATATGCTCATTTATGGATGATAATATATATATATATATATATATATATATATATATATATATATATATATATATATATATATATATATATATATATATATATATATATATATATATATATATATATATATATAAATGTGAGAATAAGCTGAAGGATAAATATAAATGTTCCCTTCCTGCAGAGCGACATTCTTCTCTTTATCAGTTTCTATCTTCAATGGCACCATTATAACCTTTTACATTTTCTTCCATGTGTTATGGCTGTATCTTTTTGACGTATCTTATCTTCAGTTTCAAGAAACCTGACACTCCGTGATCGACCAGTTTTTGTTTGATCTGAAATAAAGATGGACAGATAAATCAAGATGTATTTTATTTCCAAAATTACTCTGTTTGTTAATTCTGTAAAAATAAATGTTGGCGTTTGAAAACTACTGTCAAGTTTTACTAAAGACACGCAGTGAAACATTTGTTCTGAAAAGGCGTTGACACAGTTATTATTGTAGATGATCTTATTGCATATGTATTTGTATGAGTTTCCCTTTAAGACACAAAATTAATGTGAGTAGAGTATTAAAATGAGACATGTATGGTTTTACCTAGTTTTTACTAAGTTTTACCCTAGTCAATTTACTGCCATTTGCCAGTATTTACCAGCCAAAAAAATCTTAAACAAAATGTAATTTGTGATGCTCTTGGTAGATCATGTAGAAATGATCTAGCTGCGTATGTGTTTTTTTTATTTTGTGTGTTCAGAACTTTTCACTCCTATCAGCACTTTTATCAGATTGCGCACTCTCACTAATTTTCTCTGCTTCGGGGAAACTCTGAGGCAGAGATGGGAACTTTTGCGTGAAAAGTGTGACTTACTTGGTGCAAAACAGCCTCCATATTTTCACTCTGTGTTAGGTTTAAAGATGACCTAAGTTTCATTGTAATTCCTACAACAGTATCTAAAAGAAAACACACACACATAATAAGGCATAATAACACATGCTCGCTCACACACACACACACACACACACACACATATATATATATACAGTGGAGTTCACTTATCTCGACCTCGGTTAACTCACTAACCCTATTATGTGGACGTTTTTGAAGTGGAACCGGCAAAATCATCATTTTTCATAGCATTTTCATAGCTCATCTGTTATATCGATTCTTTTATGTCGTCGAACACTAATATCTCAGGCATAAAAGAGGGACAAATTCACCACTTAACATGGGTTATCTCGATTCCGTGACTAAAGATCGTACCTAGCTCACTGCGCATGTACTGAGTTCGGGTTGCGTCTGCATGCCATGACCATTTTTGGTCTTTCCGGTCCTTCCGGCCGCTTTACAGCGGTAGGTCGCTTTAGTTTGTGTGGTCATGTCACAAGGGCTGTATATATGCACAATGGTTCGTTGATTATTTTTTTTGATGGGATGAATGCTGGTGTTCAAGAGTGATTACGAAATTACACACCTACAGAGGCGCAGGAGTTCCCAGATTACACTGGCATCGACAAAGATGTCGTTACTGATAGAAGCTTAGGGGCATTTGTTTTCAAGCAGACTGTTAAAGGCAAAAAGCAACAAAGCATTTTAGACTTTAAAAAAACCATAGTAACCGCGTGTGCAATACTTTCAGAACTGTGACAGAGTGAAATGACTCTTATGAGGAAATGTGTTGTTGTCACAGTCATGTCACACTCCTCCTGTGTGTCCCTCTTGTGTTGCCGTAGTTTGTCATGTACCACTCCACCTTGTTTGTTGCCAGGTGTTCCGTGTTTACCCCAGCTATTTATACTGTCATGTGCTCCATTGTCCTTGTCGATTGTGAACGTTTCATGTGTCCGAGTGTGGATGTTCCTGTTTCCGAGTTTCTACACAATAGTGCCGCTTTTGTTTCATTTAAAGTGTTTCAGTTTATCTCCGAGTCTGCTCCTTCCATGTCTCCGCATCGCACACCAGCACATCAGTGTTACAGTTGTTGTGTGTTGTGACTATTTATGCTGTGAGCGAAATTGTGTTTGCAATGTTGTAGAATATGATTAAAGGTTTGCATTGAGAATTGAAGGTGTTTTTTATTGTATACTGGTAAATCTCTGCTGTTAGTTGGTGCACATATGCCTTTTGTTGTTGGCAAACATATACAGTGTATGTACATTTTTATAGCATGCCGATCGCTTCATCAAATAAATCGCCATATTGGCTTTTGGTTATCTCGATCCTCGGATTCCACTGTGTATATATATATATATATATATATATATATATATATATATATATATATATATATATATATATATATATATATATATATATATATATATATATATATATATATATATATATATATATATATATATATGTGTGTGTGTGTAACTGACTGATAATAGTACCACTTAATTTAATTGAAATACTTACTTATTTTGCTGTTCACAAGAAAGGCCCAACGACCCGGAACATTTATGTTACTCGTGCTCTTGAGGTTTGGGATGTAGCTATCATTTCCATAATGAATGACGTGGTAGTCAGTGGAGTTTATTGTGTCATATCCAGCCTATTAAAACCATGAAAAATTACATAAGAATGAATGCAGAGCCATTATAGAATACAATTTAAATCCTGTGTTGTTTGTTTTACCTCCACTGGAAAAGATATTGCCGCACAATCACCATAATTAATCAGAATAAAAGAAAAACCACCGCCTGAAATCAAAACCACTTGAAATGTGATTGCCTGAAAAGAAAAGACAGAACATCATAATTCATAGTCTATATAGTCTGTGGCCTTCTGCTTGATAAAAATAAATAAATAAATAAATAAATAAATAAATAAACTATTTACCGGCGCTGAGTGATGATTGAGTACATTGATATCAGATGTTTGAACATAGTCCCATGTTACAACAAAAACCCAAGAAGCATTGAAGTTCATCTGAGGGAAATACTGCTTTACATCCTGAGTGGCGCGAGTGAGCACATCTCCACTTGTGTACTGCTGATATGAGTATCTTCCCAATCCAAAGTCATCAAGATCCGTCCAGAGCGGAGCAATGAAATCTTCAGATCCATATCTAGGAAAAGGGTAAGGGTTGGCTTCTGGCAAAGGTTGGCTGAATGTAAGGAGTCCGTTATAATTAACCTGAAATAAGGGAAATCCATTCAAAATCACCTGTAAATTATGAGCTGGCTTACTACATTTTCCTTTATATTAGAATAGCAATGGAACTGAATTACACACGTATGTGTAGTTGTACATGCGGCCAAAGAATAGAAATGGAGTGGAGAAAGCAACATCTCTGTAGGTTTCACCACCAGTTTCAAGCTGTTCTGTGTCTCCTGCCGCTGAGCCGAATGGATAGAATATCACCGGTGCTGCCGAGAGAATGAACACAAAAAACACAAATGAAGATGTGAGCAGTTTTTACAAATTAGAATCGCATATTTACTGCGATTCTGATGTGAACGAACTATTAATTCAAAGGTCAATAAATACCTGTCCATGCAGTTGTTGTTGGAATGGCTGTTAAAGAAAAGGAATTCATTTCATTATTAAAAATCTCTGTAAAGTACATTAAAAACAGATTACATTATGTTAGTTCATTTTAGGTATTACATTAACTAATGTTAGTTCAGTACATGAAAGCTTACTTTAAAGTTTTATTAGAATAATTATTTTTTGGAAATATGCACTGATCTATAGTTGGCCACTTGACATTTCTATACAGAGGTGCTTTTAGGAGGAGGGACAAAAAATTTGATTGGACAATAAAACTACTTTGAATCATGTATAAGGAATATATCCCTTTTCTGAGAAGAGAACGACTGTAGATTATGTTTATTTCACACTAACATTCTGTGGTGGTGGATCTGTTGATCGGTGTGGTGGTCGCTGCGGTTGACTGTGCAGTGGACTGTGCAGTGGACTGTGCAGTGGACGGTGCCTTGCTCTGTGCGGTGCTCTCTGCGGTGGTCGCTGCGGTGGACTGTGTGGTGGACTGTGCGTTGGTCACTAAGGTGGACTGTGCAGTGGACTGTGTGGTGGTCGCAGCAGTGGTCGCTGTGATTGTCGGTGCAGTGCTCTGTGCGATGATCTGTGTGGTGGTTGTTGCGGTGGTCTCTGCGGTGGCCGGTGCGGTGCTCTGTGCGATGATCTGTGCGGTGGTCGCTGCGGTGGACTGTGCGGTAGTTGCTGCGGTGGTCTGTGCAGTGGTCTGTGCGGTGGTCGCTGTGGTGGACTGTGCGGTGCTCTGTGCGATGATCTGTGCGGTGGTCGCTGCGGTGGACTGTGCGGTGGTCTGTGCGGTGGTCTCTGCAGTGGCCGGTGCGGTGCTCTGTGTGATGATCTGTGCGGTGGACTGTGCGGTGGTCGCTGTGGTGGTCTGTGCAGTGGTCTGTGCGGTGGTCGCTGTGGTGGACTGTGCAGTGGACTGTGCGCTGGACTGCACAGTAGACTGTGTGTTGGTCGCTGCGGTGGTCTGTGCGGTGGTCAAAGCGGTGGTCTGTGTGGTGGACTGTGTGGTGGTCTGTGCGGTGGTCACTGCGGAGGACTGTGCGGTGGTCGGTGCGGTGGACTGTGCGGTGGACTGTGCGGTGGTCTGTGCGGTGGACAGTTCAGGGGTCACTGCGGTGGTCGGTGCGGTGGACTGTGCGGTGATCGGTGCGGTGGTCTGTGCGGTGGACAGTTCAGGGGTCACTGCGGTGGTCGGTGCGGTGGACTGTGCGATGGTCTGTGCGGTGGTCGCTGCGGTGGTCGGTGCGGTGGACTGTGCAGTGGTCTGTGCGGTGGACAGTTCAGGGGTCACTGCGGTGGTCGATGCGGTGGACTGTGCGGTGATCGGTGCGGTGGTCTGTGCGGTGGACAGTTCAGGGGTCACTGCGGTGGTCGGTGCGGTGGACTGTGCGATGGTCTGTGCGGTGGACAGTTCAGGGGTCACTGCGGTGGTCGGTGCGGTGGACTGTGCGATGGTCTGTGCGGTGGTCGCAGCGGTGGTCGGTGCGGTGGACTGTGCGGTGGTCTGTGCGGTGGACAGTTCAGGGGTCACTGCGGTGGTCGGTGCGGTGGACTGTGCGATGGTCTGTGCGGTGGTCGCTGCGGTGGACTGTGCGGTGGACAGTTCAGGGGTCACTGCGGTGGTCGGTGCGGTGGACTGTGCGATGGTCTGTGCGGTGGTCGCTGCGGTGGACTGTGCGGTGGTCGGTGCGTTGCTCTGTGCGGTGATCGGTGCAGTGGTCTGTGCGGTGGACAGTTCAGGGGTCACTGCGGTGGTCGGTGCGGTGGACTGTGCGATGGTCTGTGCGGTGGTCGCAGCGGTGGTCGGTGCGGTGGTCGCAGCGGTGGTCGGTGCGGTGGACTGTGCGGTGGTCTGTGCGGTGGACAGTTCAGGGGTCACTGCGGTGGTCGGTGCGGTGGACTGTGCGATGGTCTGTGCGGTGGTCGGTGCGGTGGACTGTGCGATGGTCTGTGCGGTGGACAGTGCGATGGTCTGTGCGGTGGACAGTTCAGGGGTCACTGCGGTGGACTGTGCGATGGTCTGTGCGGTGCTCTGTGCGGTGGTCGCTGCGGTGCTCTGTGTGGTGCTCTGTGCAGTGGTCGCTGCGGTGGTCGGTGCGGTGGACTGTGCGATGTTCAGTGCGGTGGTCGCTGCGGTGCTCTGTACGGTGCTCTGTGCGGTGGTCGCTGCGGTGCTCGGTGCGGTGGACTGTGCGATGGTCTGTGCGGTGGTCGCTGCGGTGGACTGTGCGGTGGTCGCTGCGGTGGACTGTGCGGTGGACTGTGCGGTGGTCGCTGCGGTGGACTGTGCGGTGGTCGCTGCGGTGGACAGTTCGGGGGTCACTGCGGTGGTCTGTGCGGTGGTCGCTGCGGTGGAGTGTTCGGGGGTCACTGCGGTGGACAGTGTGGTGGTCGCTGCGGTGGACAGTGCGGTGGTCGCTGCGGTGGTCTGTGCGGTGGTCTGTGTGGTGGTTTGCGCGGTGGTTGCTGTGGCAGTCTCTGTGATGGTTGGTGCGGTGGTCGGTGCGGTGGTCGGTACGGTGGTCAGTGTGGTGGTCTGTGTGGTGGTCAGTGCAGTGGTCGGTGCGGTGGTTGCTCTGGTGGTCGCTGAATCTGTTGTGGAGTCTGTGGTGGCTGATGTGGTGGATTCTCTGGTGGTTGTTTCTGGGGTGGTTGGTGCAGTGGATTCAGTGGTGGTTTCAGTAGTGGTTTCCGCAGTGGATTCTGTGGGGGTTTGTGTGGTGGATTCTGTGGTTGATGTGGTAGTTTCTGTGATGGTTGGTGTAAAGGTTTCAGCAGTGGATTCTGTAGTGGTTTCTGTGGTGGTTAGTGTGGTGGTATCTGAGGTGGTTGGTGCGGTGGATTCTGTGGTGGTTTCTGTGGTGGTTTCTGAGGTGGATTCTGTGGTGGTTTCTGCAGTGGATTCTGTGGTGGAATCTGTTGTGGAGTCTGTGGTGGGTGATGTGGTGGTTTCTGTAGTGGATTCTGTGGTAGTTTCTGTGGCGGATTCTGTGGTGGTTGTTTCTGGGGTGGTTGGTGCAGTGGATTCAGTGGTGGTTTCAATAGTGGTTGCTGTGGTGGATTCTGTTGTGGTTTGTGTCGTGGTTTCTGTGGTTGTTGTGGTATTTTCTGTGGTGGTTGGTGTGGTGGATTCTGTGGTGGATTCTGTGGTGGTTGATGTGGCGGTTTCTGCTGTGGATTCTGTGGGGGTTTCTGCGGTGGATTCTGTGGTAGTTGGTGTGATGAATTCTGTGGTGGTTTCTGCAGTGGATTCTGTGGTGATTGATGTGGTGGTTTCTGTGGTGGATTCTGTGGTAATTTCTGTGGTGGTTGGTGTGGTGGATTCTGTTGTGATTGGTGTGGTGGTTTCTGAGGTGGATTCTGTGGTTGATGTGGTAGTTTCTGTTATGGTTGGTGTGAAGGTTTCTGCAGTGGATTCTGTAGTGGTTTCTGTGGTGGTTAGTGTGGTGGTATCTGAGGTGGTTGGTGCGGTGGATTCTGTGGTGGTTTCTGTGGTGGATTCTGTGGTGGTGGGTGTAGTGGTTTCTGAGGTGGATTCTGTGGTGGAATCTGTTGTGGAGTCTGTGGTGGTTGGTGTGGTAATTTCTGTTGTGGAGTCTGTGGTGGTTGGTGTGGTAGTTTCTGTGGTGGTCTCTGTGGTGGTTGGTGTGGTTGTTTCTGTGGTGGTTGGTGCAGTGGATTCAGTGGTGGTTTCAGTAGTGGTTGCTGTGGTGGATTCTGTTGTGGAATCTATTGTGGAGTCTGTGGTGGTTTCTGCGGTGGTTGATGTGGTGGATTCTGTAGTTGATTCTGTGGTGGTTGGTGGGGTAGTTTCTGTGGTGGTTTCTGTAGTGGATTCTGTGGTGGTTGGTGGGGTAGTTTCTGTGGTGGATTCAGTTGTGGTTTCTGTAGTGGTTGCTGTGGTGGATTCTGTTGTGGTTTCTACAGTGGTTTCTGTAGTGGTTTCTGTGGTGGTTGGTGTGGTGGATTCTATGGTGGTTGATGTTGTGGTTTCTGCTGTAGAATCTGTGGGGGTTGATGTTGTGGTTTCTGTGGTGGTTTCTGCTGTGGATTCTGTGGGGGTTTCTGCAGTGGTTGATGTGGTAGTTTCTGTAGTGGTTTCTGTGGTGGTGGGTGTGGTAGTTTCTGAGGTGGTTTCTGTGGTTGTTTCTGTTGTGGATTGTGTGGTGGTTTCTGCAATGGTTTGTGCAGTGGATTCTGTGGTGGTTTCTGCGGTAGTTGATGTGGTGGTTTCTGTTGTGGATTCTGTGGTTGTTTCTGTTGTGGTTGGTGTAGTAGTTTCAGAGGTGATCGGTGCTGTGGGTTCTGCAGTGGTTTCTGTGGTCGTTGGTGTGGTTGTTGGTGTGGTGGATTCTGTGGTGGTTGATGTTGTGGTTTCTGCTGTAGATTCTGTGGGGGTTGATGTTGTGGTTTCTGTGGTGGTTTCTGCTGTGGATTCTGTGGGGGTTTCTGCAGTGGTTGATGTGGTAGTTTCTGTAGTGGTTTCTGTGGTGGTGGGTGTGGTAGTTTCTGAGGTGGTTTCTGTGGTTGTTTCTGTTGTGGATTGTGTGGTGGTTTCTGCAATGGTTTGTGCAGTGGATTCTGTGGTGGTTTCTGCGGTAGTTGATGTGGTGGTTTCTGTTGTGGATTCTGTGGTTGTTTCTGTTGTGGTTGGTGTAGTAGTTTCAGAGGTGAACGGTGCTGTGGGTTCTGCAGTGGTTTCTGTGGTCGTTGGTGTGGTTGTTGGTGTGGTGGATTCTGTGGTGGTTGATGTTGTGGTTTCTGCTGTAGATTCTGTGGGGGTTGATGTTGTGGTTTCTGTGGTGGTTTCTGCTGTGGATTCTATGGGGGTTTCTGCAGTGGTTGATGTGGTAGTTTCTGTAGTGGTTTCTGTGGTGGTGGGTGTGGTAGTTTCTGAGGTGGTTTCTGTGGTTGTTTCTGTTGTGGATTGTGTGGTGGTTTCTGCAATGGTTTGTGCAGTGGATTCTGTGGTGGTTTCTGCGGTAGTTGATGTGGTGGTTTCTGTTGTGGATTCTGTGGTTGTTTCTGTTGTGGTTGGTGTAGTAGTTTCAGAGGTGATCGGTGCTGTGGGTTCTGCAGTGGTTTCTGTGGTCGTTGGTGTGGTTGTTGGTGTGGTGGATTCTGTGGTGGTTGATGTTGTGGTTTCTGCTGTAGATTCTGTGGGGGTTGATGTTGTGGTTTCTGTGGTGGTTTCTGCTGTGGATTCTGTGGGGGTTTCTGCAGTGGTTGATGTGGTAGTTTCTGTAGTGGTTTCTGTGGTGGTGGGTGTGGTAGTTTCTGAGGTGGTTTCTGTGGTTGTTTCTGTTGTGGATTGTGTGGTGGTTTCTGCAATGGTTTGTGCAGTGGATTCTGTGGTGGTTTCTGCGGTAGTTGATGTGGTGGTTTCTGTTGTGGATTCTGTGGTTGTTTCTGTTGTGGTTGGTGTAGTAGTTTCAGAGGTGATCGGTGCTGTGGGTTCTGCAGTGGTTTCTGTGGTCGTTGGTGTGGTTGTTGGTGTGGTGGATTCTGTGGTGGTTGATGTTGTGGTTTCTGCTGTAGATTCTGTGGGGGTTGATGTTGTGGTTTCTGTGGTGGTTTCTGCTGTGGATTCTGTGGGGGTTTCTGCAGTGGTTGATGTGGTAGTTTCTGTAGTGGTTTCTGTGGTGGTGGGTGTGGTAGTTTCTGAGGTGGTTTCTGTGGTTGTTTCTGTTGTGGATTGTGTGGTGGTTTCTGCAATGGTTTGTGCAGTGGATTCTGTGGTGGTTTCTGCGGTAGTTGATGTGGTGGTTTCTGTTGTGGATTCTGTGGTTGTTTCTATTGTGGTTGGTGTAGTAGTTTCAGAGGTGAACGGTGCTGTGGGTTCTGCAGTGGTTTCTGTGGTCGTTGGTGTGGTTGTTGGTGTGGTGGATTCTGTGGTGGTTGATGTTGTGGTTTCTGCTGTAGATTCTGTGGGGGTTGATGTTGTGGTTTCTGTGGTGGTTTCTGCTGTGGATTCTATGGGGGTTTCTGCAGTGGTTGATGTGGTAGTTTCTGTAGTGGTTTCTGTGGTGGTGGGTGTGGTAGTTTCTGAGGTGGTTTCTGTGGTTGTTTCTGTTGTGGATTGTGTGGTGGTTTCTGCAATGGTTTGTGCAGTGGATTCTGTGGTGGTTTCTGCGGTAGTTGATGTGGTGGTTTCTGTTGTGGATTCTGTGGTTGTTTCTGTTGTGGTTGGTGTAGTAGTTTCAGAGGTGATCGGTGCTGTGGGTTCTGCAGTGGTTGGTGTAGTGGATTCTGTGGTGGTTTCTGCAGTGGATTCTGTGGTGGTTTCTGCAGTGAATTCTATAGTGGATTCTGTGGTGGATTCTATGTTGACTGGTGTAGTGGATTCTGTGGTGGTTTCTATGTTGACTGGTGTGGTGGTTTCTGCAGTGGTTGGTGTAGTGGATTCTGTGGTATTTTCTGTGTTGGATTCTGCAGTTAATTCTACAGGGATTTGATCAATGAACACAAATATAAACATCTGATATTATATCTGATATTTTTTACATAATATTTCCATCTGATCAAACTACAGTAATACCTCGGTTTACAAGTTTAATGCGTTCCATGAGCTCGTAACCCGAAATTCTCGTACACCAAAACAATTATCCCCATAAGAATGCACTAAAAATTATTTAATTCGTTCCACATGACCATAAATGCCAATTTACATTTTTTTTTGCTTTTACCCTATTAATTACAGTTAAAATTATAACCATTAAGATCTCATATAAATACTAGTAATAGTTGGCAATTAAACTCTAAAAATACTTGACAATTTACTGTAACGCGCACTTTACCTTTTAGTAGCATCGCTGCTGGCATGATGCTGATGAGAGGAGGGGGGAGGGGGGAGGGGAGAGGGGGGCGGTGTGTTACTGCTTAGACTAGAGCAGGGGTCGGGAACCTTTTTGTCTGAGCGAGCCATGTACCCCACATTTTTTTTAATAGTCAGCTGAGCAGAGCCGGCAGGGTCAGCGATCGACCTGTCGTCCTGGGGTGGTAGCAGAGTGATAGTCCTGTCGTCCGTATATATTTTTTATAATCAAACTTTTGTCCGCAAGCCATATGCAGCCATCAAAAGAGCCACATATAGCTTGCGAGCCATAGGTTCCCGACCCCTGGACTAGAGCTATGAGAGGCTGTGTTTAGGATATTTCCAGTAAAAATGCACGCAAAGATGCTGAGCATTAGGACTTTTCCACACAAAAATGCGCGTGGGCGAGGGAATATTTTTCTCGCACACCGATACAATGCTTCGTACAACGATTTGACTTTCCATGCTCATACACCAATTTGCTCGTAAACAAAGTCACTCGTAAACCGAGGTATTACTGTAATTAAAAGATGTATATTTACCTATAGCCTGTGTTGTTGTATCATTTGATGTTTGAGTAGGTTCTTCAGTTGCTGTTTGTCCCCTGGCTGTTAAACAGAAAGAGATTACCACATTCAAAAACAAAAAATTTATATTTATATTGTCTTTGCCAAATTAAAACTGATTATCAAACAGATCTTACTCAGTGCCAGGACTGACATGAGCACCAGCAGAAGCTGTGAAACTTGATACAATCTCATGATTTGGAAGTCAGAGATTAAACCAGCATGCAGGAGTCCTTCTGTAATCGGATGAGATTTATTATTCTCACTACACCAATATTAATCTTGAACAATGGAAATAATACTGATATAACTGATGAGCCACTTTTGAAGCTGTTGTCAATATTCTACAGGTCCTACTTTATACTAGACAACTTTATTGTTTAAAGTTATTACTTTATAATTATGCATTATTATTGTTAATATATATTACGTAAAAATAATACATAAAGGTAACTATTTACTGAACATATGCTGTGCTGTTTTATAAAATCATAAACAAATAAGCTACTTGATTTGCCAATTGTTTTATATTTATTATATTTATAGCAAAACATACTTTATTATAATATCAAATTAAGGTTTTATTTAATTTTTATTTCATTTCACACACATAAGAATACATTTTGAGAGATATTGCTTATGTAAAGTTGTATTGAATAGAAATATTTGACTTACCCTTCTTCTAAGATGCTGTCGCACTTGCTGTGGTTTATCAGGAAGTTTCACTGATTTTAAACTCCTCCTGGAATCATTTACAGGGAACACGTGTCCAAAATGAACGAAAATATGTTTGGTTGGAACACAGCCAATTCCTATGAAAAGAAAAAAAAACTCAACAAAAAACAGATCAAGAATCACAACAACTCGATTTGATTGAAAGTCTTTCCATCAGAAATAACCTCACATTGATTTGCAGATAATCAGAATACTTTATATGCATGCATACTTAACACTACTATGCACTAAAAGTACAAAAACTACAATGGTACATGATTCCGAGAATGCCTGTACACACATTGAGCTCAGAAAGAATGACAGTATTAGTGTAGTAGTGTCATCTATTATTGTGTCCAATATTATTTTAGTAATATTTAATGAACATAGAATTAATGCCTTAGTTCATTTTACACTGATGGCTCAGTCAAAACTGGCAGAGTTTTTGCTTTGCAGTGTTTCATTTTGACCACTAGAGATCCCTCATGTCTACTCTTGTGGCTTTAGGAATTAGTGCTTTTGCAAGTGTGTCGTTCTGAGCTGCGTATTTATGCTGATTTGTTTCTCTGTGTCTTTGCCTGATCATTGACGTTACTAATCCAGTTACTTCCGTAAGTTTTCTTTTTCTTTTGTACATTTTGCGACTGTTTCAGACAGTTGCCAGTACGGTCATGACAGGGTTGTGGAAACATTGATAGGACAGTGAAGGTAAAATAAAAAATATGTGTATGTGTGTGTGTGTGTGTGTCCGATCGTAAATTTTATTTATTTATTTACGGATTGATAACGTCTTTTTTTTTTGTAGGATCAATTTATTTTATGTGTTTCAAAGATGATTTGTGTTTCATAGTATTATTATTTTACATATTGGGAGTTAATATGTTTGTGCATGTTTTTACATGTCTGGTTTGGCGTGATGTGCTTCATTAGTTATAAATATCTTACTTTACAAATATTTAACCAACTTGTGAACAATGTTGTGCACAAGTTCGCGACAGAAACTGTTATTATGCAAGTAATGTGGTATTACAGTCTCTGAGCACATGATTAGCATGAATGTACTGCGACTAGTATGTGCGATGACAGAACGTGAACGAGAGAACATATGTTATGATTTTAATGTTAATTTTGTGATCATTAATATATCAGTTCTATCATTTTAGTCTATTTAATGGCAATTCACTTTAATTTCACTGAATTACGTGTATTACAAATGTAATTAGTCTAATTATTTTCTGAAATATGTGCTGTAAACTTCTATCATTCTAGGAAATTTCTGTAATTTGCTTTAGTGTAAAATCAACATATATTAATATAAATTATGTACAATATCAAAATTAGGAATAAATTATATTGATAGGTGTTTATTGATGAAAATGGGATTTATGTAAACAGAGTGTTCAAGATATTATAAATACCTCAATATATTGTTTTCCAGTTCAACACCACTGCAAATAACCGATAATATTTTATATTTGAAAGCTGATAATCTATACATTGGCCGATAAATCTAAATACAACTTTTAATATAATTTTTGAGAGCATGATTATTTTTTTAAAGAACCACATTTTTTGAATGATATTTTTTTTCCCAAGCACACAATTATGATGCTCTCATTTACATGCTCTCATACATTTATTTAATCTATTTGACAGAGTTGCGCTGCACATGTTACACTTAACCATATTTTCCTTTTTTAACTTATTCCAATCAAAACATCAAGCAATTTAATACCATTATGGCGAACAATCACATCTGAAGTGTCATCAGCTGAAGGAAATAAAACATTGTTTATCATCTTTAACATATTTGTCAAATGTTCTTCTTAGGCCGATAACAATAACATTAGAGATGAACATTTATCGACTATGGTGGCTGATAAATTGTGCATCTCTAATTAATTCCCTCTTCTGCAATCCCCTTTTTTCCACTTTTTGCCTCCATTGTGGAGCTTTATATGAACCACACACACAGTGAATAGACTGCCCAGGCAAGATCATCACACCCATCCAAAAACCCACATTTGCTGTCTTGGCCACTAGAGGGCATTTGCACAAGACAGGAAGTAAGAGTGCAAGACTGTCCCAGTAAATCCACACTATGGCTGTGTTTGAAATCTTGCAGTATACCCTATTACTTCACTAATGTATGGAAATCTACTAATGTAGACTGTACTTCTTTCGTCAGTTCAGGAAGTTCATCCTGCCACTGGAGCTGCTGAAACAGTTCTACTCATCTGTCATTGAGTCTGTCCTTTGCTGGTACATAATGTCTGGTTTGGTTCAGCCAACAAAGGAGATTACAACGGGCTGTCAGGACGGCTAGCAGAATATTGGTTCCCCCCTGCCCACTCTCCAAGAAAATCGCGTTGGACTCCGTGCACTCCGTCTCTGAACTGTTGCCTTCTGGCCGGCGCTACAGAGCACTGAGCGTCAGAGCAGCCAGACTTAAGAACAGTTTTTCCCCCAAACTATATTCAGCCTGAACAATTAAACTCTCATAACTGCATGTTGTCTACCACAACTGAAAATCAAAATTTAAATGAAAAACGCTAACCTAGAAGGAACCTCCAGTGTCTTGTAACAATATATATACAGTATATATATATATATATATATATATATATATATATATATATATATATATATATATATATATATATATATATATATATATATATATATATATATATATATATATATATATAGGCTTGTTAGAGCAGCTTTGTTGCTATTTTGGAGCTGCTTTAAAACAATATAAATTGTAAAGCACTATAGAAAAGGGTGACCTGTTTGCATATTCAGTATATATCTGCAAAGTAAACAGAAATGCAAAGGTGGAAAATGTAATTTGTTTTGATTTCTAAGTCATACAATTTGGTATATTCACTAGATACACATTATTCTGTTTGTAATTTATTAATACAAATAAATAATTTCTCTCTCAAAACAATGAGTTTTTATTTCTAAGTGAACTAATGACATATAATTGTTTTCACAGGTTAACATTGGTTGTAGGTAAAAAAGTGCAATTTAAATGTCAGTGAGCTGTAAGTTTTAAGTGTATAATGAATAGAACTACATTTTTCATGCTGCATAAAATTTGTTGAAAAATCGTAAACTGAGTGTAAAATACAATGCGCCTGCAGTTTTGCAGAGCTGGTCTCAAGAACAGTCAATTGTTTATTTGAGGGGGCCTCTTTTAGTGTCTAAGCAGTTATAAAAATTAAAATAAAATAAACTGTTCACATCATTTAGATTTTTTTTTATTATTTGTTAAGAATCAGAAAGGGAAAGGGAATTCTAAGGAGGCCAAAAGAAGGAGTTCTCTTAACGAGGCAACAAGACAGAGTGTATTGGAACAGCGATGACAGGAGACTTTGTGACCCACACATCAGTGTATCAAGCTTTCCTGTAGCTCAATCAGTAGAGCATTGCTTACAACATCAACGTTATGGGTTCGATCCCAGGGAAAGCAAGAACTGATTCAATGTGTTCCTTGAGTGCAATGGAAGTCACTTTGGATAAAAGTGTCTGCCAAATGCAGAAATGTAAATCATTGAGATGCCAAACTTCAGGGTAGCCATAGGAATTTCTGGGAGTTCTTGTATCTTTCAGGGAGTTCTTGTATCTGGGAAAGCCATGAGAGCCATGCTAAGACCTGGGGCACACGTGACGCCCATTGCAGGCCTTTGAGTTGCGTTGGCAGGAACATCTGGTTAAGCAGTAGAGATGAGACAGGGACTTCTTGGACCAGTGCAGTCATCAAAGTGTCAAAGTCAAAGTCAAAGTGGAGTTTATTGTTATTTCAGCCATTTTACGTAGTAAAACGAAACAATGTTTCTCCAGGAACAAGGTGCTATAAACAAAAAAAACTATATATATATATAAAGTGCACAAGGTGCAAACAGACAGCACAAGACAGTAACACATACAAGTGTGCACAGATTAAGTACAGAAAGTTAAAAGATAAAAATTCTATATACATAAAGTGCACAGAGTGCAAACAGACAGCACAAGACAGTAACGCAGACCAGTACACAGTTCAGTCTGAAAGTGAGTGTGTAAAGTGACAGTGCAGTATTAAGAATAAATAATAGAAATTAATGTAATAGTACAAACATTCCGATGGTAACAGTACTAAGTAGAGCAGTTTGTATGAGTTATTTTGAGTTTAGCAGCCTGATGGCAGAAAAAAACTATTGCAATGTCTGGTTGTGAGAGAACGAATACTTAGATACTTTTTACCACACGGCAGTAGGGTGAAAAGTGTGTGTGAGGGGTGTGCGGGGTCATCCACAATGCTGGTGGCTTTTCGTATGCAGCGTGATGTGTAAATGTCTGTGACAGAGGGAAGAGAGACTCCGATGATCTTTTCAGCTGTTCTCACTATCCGCTGCAGGGTCCTGAGATGGTGCAGTTCCCAAACCAGGCAGTGATGCAGCTGCTCAGGATGCTCCCAATCGTCCCTCTGAAGAACACTGTGAGGATGGGGGGTGGGAGGTGTGCTTTCCTCAGCTTTCTCAGAAAGCAAGTCAACAACCATTTCTTTGGTTTTGTCCACGTTCAGAGACAGGTTGTTGGCTCTACACCAGGCCATTACACCAGTTTCACCTCCTCTCTGTATGCCGACTCATCGTTCTTGCTGATGAGACCCACCACGGTTGTGTCATCGGCGAACTTGATGATGTGGTTCGAGCTTTTTTTTTCTACAAAGTCGTGAGTCAGCAGAGTGAACAGCAGCGGACTGAGCACACAGCCCTGAGGGGCCCCAGTGCTCAGTGTGGTGGTGCTGGAGAGTCTATTCCCGATGCGGACTGACTGAGGTCTCCCAGTCAGGAAGTCCTGGATCCAGTTGCAGAGGGAGGTGTTCAGGCCCAGCAGGTTCAGCTTATCAGTCAGGTGCTGAGGAATGATGGTGTTGAATGCTGAACTGAAATCAATGAAGAGCATTCAAACATATGTGTTTTTTTTTTTGTCCAGGTGGGTGAGTGCCAAATGGATGGTGGTATTGATGGCATCATCTGTTGAGCGGTTGGGGCGGTAAGTGAATTGCAGGGGGTCTATTGAAGTGTGCAGCAGGGTCTTAATGTGCCTCAAGACGAGCCTCTCGAAGCACTTCATGATGACAGGTGTGAGTGCAACGGGATGGTAATCGTTGAAGCAGGACACAGTGGACTTATTTGGCACGGGGACGATGGTGGTGGACTTGAAGCACGTTGGATCTACGGTGCTGCTCAGAGAGATGTTGAAGATGTCTGTGAAGACATCTGCCAGTTCATTTGCACATCCTCTGAGCACCCTACCAGGAATGTTGTCTGGTCCAGCCGCCTTCTGTGGGTTGACTCTGTGGAGGGTCTTCCTTACGTCAGCTGTGGTTAGACACAGCACCTGGTTATTGGGGGCGGGGGTGGTCTTCCTCGCCACTACACCGTTTTGTGCCTCAAACCGAGCGTTGAAGTCGTTCACAGCGCATCTGGGAGGGAGACATCACTGTCACAGGCAGGTGGAGTTGACCTTTAATTAGTGATACTCTGGATGCTCTTCCACATACGTCGTGTGTCTCTGCTGGTTGTGAAGTGGCTGTGGATTTTCTGAGCATGTGCGCACTTTGCTTCTCTGATGGCCCGGGACAGTTTGACCCTCGCTGTTTTAAGGCCCACTTCGTCGCCTGCCCTGAATGCGGAGTCTCGGGTTCTCATGACACAGTTATGGAGACAGTGATAGGACAGTGCAAGTAAAAAAAACAATGTACATGAATGCATATCCCTAAGCGAGCAGTACCGCCAGACGCAAATACTTCTGCTTCAAGCCATAGTGCCAGACGCGACCATGGCCTGCCTGCCCCGCAAGACGCTGAGGCATAACGGAGGGATGAAAGGTCTTTCTGTCAACCCGCAAGACGCAAAGCTGACAGAAGCCTGCCCCGCAAGACGCTGAGGTGTAACGGAGGGATGGAAGGTCTTTCTGTCAACCCGCAAGACGCAAAGCTGACAGAAGCCTGCCCCGCAAGATGCTGAGGTGTAACGGAGGGATGGAAGGTCTTTCTGTCAACCCGCAAGACGCAAAGCTGACAGAAGCCTTCCCCGCAAGATGCTGAGGTGTAACGGAGGGATGGAAGGTCTTTCTGTCAACCCGCAAGACGCAAAGCTGACAGAAGACTGGAGAAATGTCTGGGATTGGAGCTCCTATTCTCCACGACTTAATTGGAGACCTTAAACAGAACAGAACACAAAACACTAGCCTCAGTACATAACTTCTTTTTGTAATTTCTTTCCACTCAAAAACCAACAAAAGCAAATGTGTAAAAATATGTTTCTAGGTTCAATACCTGAAACCAGTCTTGGTGAAGGATCTTCCCCAGACGGAGCCGCTGCTTCGGCTTGTGTTGCAGGAGGCAGCAGATCAAATCACAGCATTCTGTGCAGAAAGATCAAAGAGACATCTGATTATGTTACTCTATGCGATAAAATATGATCTGGAAGAACATATGTATGATTGGAATCAGACTTATTTTCTTGTGATGAAGATCTTACCTTTTGACAATGCAGGATCTGACCAGGTGTTTAGTGTGGTTTTGCGCAAGTCATCGCTAGTTGGAAAATGTCCGCACAGCATCGTGAACAAGATCACCCCCAGAGACCACGCCAATGCAGACCTCCCATGGTACCTGCCTCTGAGCCTGTACTCAGGAGGGTAGTACTCCATGGTGCCTGTAGGAAATAGATGTCACCTCCTGTGTAAGTTGGCATTACCAAAGCATGTCTGTCAGCTTCGAGGGATAATACATACCATACAATATTGTGTAAACGGATTTCCTCATGAGGTCCCCGCAGCCAAAATCAATCAGTTTGAGCTGCAGGGTGTCCTTGCTCACGAGGAAGTTTTCCAACTTTATGTCACCATGATATACTCCACGGCGACAACATGCGCAAACTGCCTGCGTTGCCTGCCGCATGATGTGGCGCACTAAACCCTCATCAAGCCTGCCACCATGGCCCTCCAAGAAACTGACTAAGTTCTCGCAGGGCGACGGACACTCCAGGACCATCACATAGGTGTCCCGTTGTTCCTGCCAGTCCAGCATCTTTATAATCCCTGGCACGTGTGGTCCCTTGTTGGCCAGGATTGTTAGGGCTATTTCCAGAGGTAAGGGGTTTGGATGATCAGGCTAGAAGACAGACAGACAGACAGTTTTTAAGGTGGGTAGCCCAATCTATTCTATCTATTGATGGGCATTTGGAGTCTGGGATTATTGTTCAAGTAGTTTTAAATAAAAACACAGAAAGTGTAGTAGACCCACAATAGTTAGGTATTCCATGTCTTGCGTCTTCATGACATCTTTCACTGCCACCTTAAAAAGCAAAAAATCAATTCACATGTTTGTAGAGTCACATCATTCCACTCACTAAACCTAAACTGAATGTGGATATAATAGTGAATGGATGAGGGAAACACAGGCTCATTTATATGCACTTACTTTAAGGCCGTCCTCCACACGACTCGCTTCATGAACAACGCCAAACCCACCAACCCCAAGACAATCGCCGAGCTCATAGCGGGACAGAATATCATCTGTTCAATGATAAACGATTGCAGTTTACACTTTTTATACAGTTGTTGATATAGGGGAAATCCCAAAATGGAAAATTAACTTATAATACATGGAAATGACACTTCATGTTTAAAGCTGTTATCATGCGTTAAACCATTTTCATTGAAAATCAACCAGGGATAGTGAAAATTATATATGTATATTATATATGTGATATGTACACATATCAAATATTATCAATAAGTTCTACCATTCATGGATGATTACATGTGGGTGTAAAAGTGATGTTTTGTTGCTCACACATGCTCATAGATCATTTACCATCAGTGCTGCTGTCTGAAGGTGGTATCTCAATGACCTGCACCTTAGTCTGACCCAGGTGACTCAGACGCTTTCTGGCAGCTTTGAGGAAAGAGGTCGGCCTCCACCTCCAGAACCTCTTTTTCTTCACCTCCTCTCCCCACGCCTCCCTACTGTCCACCCTCTGCTCCTGACCGTCTCCCTCAGCACTAGCATCGCCAGGACTCTTATCGGGAGGATGTCGCTCCGCAGGGTCGTTGTCGGGTGTTGGGGGCGCACCTGGATGCTGATCGGGCACCTCGCCATCACTAACTCGAGAAGTTCGCTGTCCCATCGCTCAGATAAACGCTAAACACTCTTCTTCATCCACTACAAATCCACAAACTATTTCTCGGATGTTCCCGCGACACATTCTGAACATTCGATCGCTTTATGGCGTCATAATGAACATGATCTTGAAGTATTTGAACGGAATTAAATCGAACGATTTAAAATGAATTGCATTCAAATTATATTAACGATTCACTTTCAGCATAAACAGCCGATCATATATAGATGATACATATTACAGCCCATAACGAAAAAGAACCTGACCTGAATAAATCCATCCGGTGAAAAAACATACAAAGCCTATTAGCTTTTCTGAGCCAAATATATTTTTAATATTTTGTACGTTCGTGTAGTGAAAAATAAAACATGTCATTAAGTACCTACATTAAGAACATTTTGTTAAAAATCTAATATTTGTTTATTAAAAGGTAGCCTATATAATATGTATATACAGGTATAATATGCAAACGCATTACAAGAAACTCGAGTTACGTAATCATATGACTTTTTCAAGTAACTAGTAAAATAACGCATTACTTTTAAATTTACAAAAAATATCTAATGTACTTTTTACAGATAAAAAAATGCAAGTTAATTTGTTTTCCCATTTATTTACTGACAGCTCTCCTGTCTTCATGCTGAGAGTTTTGTGTGTGCGTGTGTGTGAGAGCATGATGGTTATTGTAGTTCTAGACCTAAATGCTAACATTTACCTATTCTCAGACACACAGAAACAGATTCAGTATTGCTCAAAATGAATCAGTGAAATATAAAATCAGAATAATACCCAAACCACCAATAATTAAATATATTACATACAATTATTATTATTTTTAAATGAATTATTTATATGAATACTTTTTTGAATGCACTCGCTGCTGACCTTTGATGGTTAAGTTCAACCATATTAAATAAAATATATAAAGGTATTTAAAAAAAACATAGAAAAAAAACCATCGCATGAAACAGTGTATGAATAAATAAATCATATCAGACAGCACTAGTGCTGAGATTTGCATTTCGAGCAGCCCTGTAAAGTCTGTCCAGCAGATGGAGACAGGACTTCATCCTGATATCTTATACTGAGTCTCGCTGTGATGCTGCTGGATTTTCGGACTGTGTATCGGAGTGGAAATGTATTCAATTATCTCACACATCTGTGGTTCGAGTGATGGCACGAAGCAGCAGGAGGAGAGAATTGAGCAGAAATGATGCAGGTTCTTATCGGTCTGGGAATGATTGATTAAAAATGTTTAAAACACATTAATAACTGCTTTATTATTAAAGTAAATTACAATGAACATGTTATGAATCTCTTGATACGTGTTTTTTGAATTACGAGGCCCTATCATAATTTCTTTCTATGTCATGTTGTGCTTTTTATTTTTTCACTTATTGTGTCTCCGTTGTGCAGGTATGTTGTAAAATGTGTTGTTTTAATGTGTTTCATGGTTTTATTATTCATTCACCACGAGATAGAGATGTTTTCACACACATTGAATTTGTATTGTTCTGTAATTCACTGAAAATTAAAATTGTGATTTATAATCTATTATAATTGGTAATCTGCTAAATAGTACTAACTATAAGACCACAGCGCTAAAATATTTCATTCATTTGAAAGGATTGACAAGAGAGTTTTGTTCTAAATAAACAGAAAGAGAGTTGATGAGAAATGCTGTGGGATCAATTTATTCTAGGGATGCACCTAATATGAATAATTTGGCAGATAATTCTGTATATATGAAATTCGATAACCGATATATTGTTCGTTAAATCTAAATCCAACATTTTATATAATTGTTGAGAACCTGATAAGAAAATCACTTGTCTACTCTAATTATACATTTATTTAGTCTATTTGACAGACTTGTGCTGCACATGTTACACTTAACCATATTTTCCTTTTTTAACTTATTCCAATCATACATCAAGCAGTTCAAAACCATTATGGCGAACAATCACATCTGAAGTGTCATCAGCTGAAGGAAATAATACATTTTTTATCATCTTTAACATATTTGTCAAATGTTCTTATTAGGCCGATAACAATAACATTATAAATGAACATTTATCGACTATGGTGGCTGATATATTGTGCATATGTAATTCATTCCCTTTTCTGCAATCCCCTTATTTCCACTTTTTGTGTCCATTGTGCAGCTTTATACAACCACACACACGGTGAACAGACCACCCAGGCAAGACCGTCATATCTGTCCAAAAACCCACACATGTGCACGCGACAGGAAGTGTGTTTTGGCTGTGTTTTGAAATTGCACTATATACCCTCAATCACCATTCCTAAATTACTATATTATAAAATGTATTTACACATTTAAATGTATATAGCATGAATGTAATCTGGACGTGCCACTTTCACCATGTTGTCTTTGTCATGTGACCTACCAGTGTCAGTTGTGTCCCATCACTGCAATTCATAAATCCTCATGAATGGTAAAGTGTTCATGGTATACGCACTTCAGTATCTTGCTAGAAGTAGTAGGTCATCCGGGCACTTCTTGCCCATTTTTTAATGAGTACTGTGAATTCAGACACTTTTTTTGTCACACACTGCTTTTCACCTACTTGTACAGTAAGGAAGTATGGGATTTCTGATACAGCCTCTCTGATACTGCCGCTTTGAGTCGAAGCAATAGGTGACAGAAACCTACATGGCCCTATTTCACATCATTTCACAAAACTTAATTTATTTAGATGTTGCGTACTGTATTTGTTTATAAATGTGTTGCATATTTTGTTGGGATAGATTTTATATGCAGTTAGTAAAACATTTGAAAATGATTGCAGTGATTAAATGTGTAGCATTGAGTAAACAAAAATCTTACAAATCTTCACGCTCACTTTGTAAACTCGTCATGCAGGTAGACATGTGGGTGTTTGGACAGGTCCAGTGACATACTTTCTCTGTTACTGTAGAGTTATATAAGAACTCAGTTATCAACACCAACATAAAACCCTTAACATGTGCGCAGATTTAAAATGTTTCTGCATGCTTGTGTACGGTACATTGAAACTTAAAAATGTGGCTGTATCTCTTAATAAATAACACAACCTTCTGCCAAATACATAAACGTAAATGTAAATCGAGTGCAGAATATCAATGCCGGTATGTGAAGACACACAAATCTCCTTTCTTATTCTAATAAAATCATGAACAATTTGTTTGTAATGTTACATAACTACCCATCTAGGGTTTGGGAGTCAGTAAATAAAAGAAATTAAACTTTGTAGAGAGAACCACGGTAATCCAAAGTCCTGTCCCGGAAACAACACAACCACCTATTCAAATAATAATAATATTTTAATCCGAAAATATGACTCATAACAAATACAATAAAGATAATACAAATATCTAATGACAAGAAAGAAGAATCAAGAATCAAATATTTGGGATATCAGCTTCAGGGGAGGACAAGGCCAACATAACAAATAAAACCCAAATAACTAACCCATAAATCTCCTTAACTTACCTAGACCAAAAAACGTAAATTACATGAGGGAATGGATGAATGAAGGAGGAGGGATTCATTCTGGCCAAAATAAAGTCTCTCCCTTCTCAGCAGAGAGAGAGAGAGAGAGAGGGGGGGGGGGGGGGGGGGACAAAAACACCCCAAACACAACCCAACAGATACACATGAATATACATACGTCCTCGGACACAACGCCCCATCACTAAATGTTTGCACTCATGGGAATAATCCCCGCTCCCCACACTTGGGACAGTGCATCGACAACTGCATTGTTTGAACCCTTCCGGATGTATAATTTCATGGTTGTAGTTCTACATTTTTGACAATCAAAGCATGTTACAAAAGCTTTAGTTTTCTGAGCAATAAAGGTAGAAAAAATCATTATATTGCAATTCACCGGAGTAAAACATGTGACAACTAGCCTCGGTCTTCCCAAACAGGAAGTCACAATATGGATGTGTAAAAAGTTGATTTTCCAGCAAATGGAGCACAAAATAACACGTTTACTTTCCTTATTGTCACTGCAGATCTAAACTCCTGTCACACACGATTGCATGTGAGAGAGCATACAAACATTCACCTTGAAGAGTGACATTCCTCATCTCTGGATGCTATCATTTTCAGAGAGATGAATGTCATTTGACTCTCATATCAAAGTTGAAAGAAATATGTCAAACCTGATGGGAAATGTTATGCAACAAACTAAAAACTGGAATGGCAGGATATTTTAGTGGTAATGAAATTTGATTTATGATCTCCAAACTTATTTTCTTACATAAGTTGTTTTTTATGTGATTACTGCGGTGTCTTTTGGATTTTTCTTAAGTTCAGCTTCACGCTGCTCGGCAGACCAAGCCTGACCAGCTCCTGTTGTAGCTGAAATAAAGATTGACTGACAGATTAATATTTTCCGAATCGCCTGTTAGTTCCACAATGAAAAATACGGTAATCATTTTAATAATAAAAACATAGTAAGTGCTGTAAGTGGAACCTACTTTCTCTAAAACACTCTCAATGTTTCCACTCTCTGTTAGGTCTGAAAATGAAGTAACTCTCATTTGTACTCCTATGATATTGTCTAAGGGAAACAAAGCACATGATTAATGTTTAAAAGTGTTTACATTTGTATTCATACCGTTTACCAAACATATTGAAGAGTTCAAATAGGAATATAATAATTGACTTGATTAATGAGGAATTTCACAACATTGCCTTGAAAAGAACATTTGCATTTGACAGATGCTTTTATCCCAATTTAGGTTGAATAAGGTATAAATTCTGTAAATCAAAGTCATGACTTTGAAATTGCCAAAAGAAAATATGATGTCACTTAAAACTTAAAATTATATACCTTGTAGATTATTTTGATCCGTTCCACCATCCACTCTGAAGGCCCATCGGCCCGGAACATTTACATTACTAGAGTTCTTCAGATCGGAAATAATGCTCCCATCGTCTGATCCAGGGATCACAAAGTATTTTGTTGAGTTTATTGTGTCATAACCAGCCTGTACAAACAAGGAAATAACTATTAATAATTATCAAGACTGAACAAGAAGAGAAAGGTATGCTTTATTCTATTGATGTTGATGGATAAGGCATGTTTTACCTGAACCGCATTATACGACACACCGATGTCACCATAATTCATCAGAATAAAAGACAGATCACCGTCCCAAATTAAAACCACTTGAAACGATGCTTCCTGCAAGGTTTGGGAACACTGAATGTCACACACATCTGTAACTTATGGCCTGAAGGAGTTTAAACAAACTTACTTACTGTGCCAACGTGATAAAAGTAATCGACTCTATCCCAAGTAACAACAAGGACCCAAGTAGCCGTGAAGTCCAGATCAGGGAAATGCTGGTTTATATCCTGAGTGGCGCGAGCGAGCACATTTCCACTCGAGTACTGCTGATATGAGATGATGCCTTTCACACTGACGTCAATGTCTGTCCAGAGGGGAGCAATGATGTCTTCACTTCCATTGATGGGAAAATGCCTAACGTAAAACTCTGACGAAGGCTGGTTGAATGTGAGGTGCCCATTACTGTTAACCTGGGAAATAAAATGATATTAGTCATGCATGTCCCATTTATCTCGTTCACCATTTGCATTAAAAAACAGAACTGCATTCTTACGTATGTCTTGTTGTACGTGCGATCGAAGAACACAAAAGGTCTCCACAGGTTGATAAGAGTGGAGTTTTCATCCTCAACAGAAATATTAACAGTGTCTCCTGCCACTGAGCCAAACGGATAGAATATAAGTGGCGCTGCAAGAAAAATAAACTAGTTTAAGATCGGATGATGATAACCTCAGTTCAAGATTTTTTACCTCACACAATTCATTTGGATATTTGACATGTTCTGGTTCAAAGTTCAAAGGTCAGTTACCTGCTTGTGCCTTTGTCACCCTGCCTGTTGAAAAAAATCAAACACATGTGAATATAATTCCAAATAAAATTTGTTATAATCTCTGCCATTCCATGAAGGATATTATTGATGTGAAACTCACTCAGTGACATGACTGATGTGAACACCAGCAGATATTGTGAAACTGGAGACAATCTCATGATAAACAGATTTCCACTGCTACAAATTCACACCTAATATATAAAAACATCCCAACAGAGTAAAGAAAGATTTTTTTTTTTATATTTCACAATTAAACTTTAACTCTACAAATACTTTCAGTTCATAAAAGAATATATCATATTAGATAAAGACAGACATATAATCAGAGAATAAGAACAAAGTGCTATAGACAAGAAAGTTAGACGTTTACCTCAGACAGCTTATTGGAAAATGAACTTTTTGACGGTTAAATGCTGTCCTTTATTATTGTCCTTTGTCATCAACACTGAACGGAGGAATGTGTTGTTACTGTCTGTCAAGTTCATTCTCACAAAAGAGCTTAACCTTCAAGCTAAATAACAATTGAAGTGAAAGAACTGCTTGACTTCATTTCAATGACAACTCTAGAGTTCACCCTCATGAAATTGTGTCTGGGTTAGTTTTGTTTGTGCCATATAAGATAAAGAAATCCAAAAGGGCATTTACGTAGAAAAACATGCTAATACATTCTTGCATATTTGAATTATGTCCCACATTCTATTCAGCCTTTTATAAAAGTAGAAATAAACATAGTTAATTCAACCAACTGTGTCCTCGTGTTCCTGAATCCTTGTTTGTACACAAACACACAGGTACATGTTCTCACAAATTTTTTTGGGAGGGGAAAAAGCTAATCATATTTTTTGTTGTTGACGTCAAAGCCTGTGACAAACGATGAAGGTATTTTGGCACAAATTCATTTTTCACTTGTCAAGTCATATCGCCAACATAAACAGTGTTATGTTTATTTGCAAATACAAAACTGAAACATTGTGATCTCCACTATGTTAAAAACAAGAGGTTGGCACTGTTGCATATTTTACACTGCTATGTCTATGAGAACAAAATGCGCAAGTATTTCTAACATGGATGAGTAATGCTTCAAGTAAATGGGAGTTAAAGACAAAGAACAAGTTTAATCACATAGCTGGCTTACAGTTTAAAGTTGAATCCCCTGAATCTGCTTAAAGTCATATTATAATAGAAAGCTTGATAGGACAAATAAAAAAGGAGAAATAATGATTGGTGTTCAAGCTAAACTAGTTTGGAACACATATGACTAACGCGATTAATTGTTTCATTATCTAACTTTACCATATTCACATAGGCAAATTTCATCATGTTTCATTATAAATGCTCATGATTTAATTGTCCAATATGTGTATGTGAGAATAAGTGGAAGGGTGACAAAATATAAAGATTCCCTTCTTGAAGTACGAAATTCTTCTCTTTATCAGTTTCATCTTCATTGGTGCCATTTTAAGACTTTATAATGTATTTAATTGTCTTCCATGTATTACGGCTGTATCTCTTTGACGTTTCTTAACTTAATCTCAATCAGACTTGAAACTCCATGATTGACCAGCTCTTGTTTTATCTGAAACAAAGATGGACAGATAAATCAAAATGCATTCTCTACTCTACTCTAATGTACTCTATTTGTTAAGTCTGTAAAAAAGGTTTAAAATTAGAAATAGAGTCACCACTGTGAGATATAAAGTCAGAGACTCAGGGCCAGATTTACTAGCAGCTTGAATCAGCGCAAACTCTCTTTTGACATTTAAAGACTACTGTCAAGATTCACTAAAGTAAAAATTTGGGTCACTTCTGCAGCTGATCATATTGCATATGCATTTGCTGGAGTTTCCCTTTCAGACACAAAATTTATGTAAGGAGAGAATTGAAATGAAACACGTGAGGTAAGGTTTGTGCAAGTCAATTCACTGGTGTTTGTGCCACTATACACCACCCAAAAGCATGTCTTAAATCAGACTCTAACTTGCGCTGCTCTTGGTAGATTGAGCTGCTAAGTTTTTTTTTTCCTGACTCAGAGATGGGTCCATACAGCAACTTTTGCATGAAAAGAGTGACTTACTTTCTGTAAAATTTCCTCCATATTTCCATTCTGTGTTAGGTTTAAAAATGACTGAAGTTTCATTTGAACTCCTACAACAGTATCTGGAAGGAAAGGAACACACATAAGCCCTAACACACACACACACACACACACAAACGCACGCATACATATGTATAAAAATAATATATGCAATGTGTAAATATATATATATATATATATATATATATATATATATATATATATATATATATATATATATATATATACACACGTTTATTTTACGCTAACATAAAAATAAATTCATTACTTGATGGGACTATTGTGGTTTCTTCTATGGTGGTAGTTTCTTCTGCTGTGGTGGTTTCTTCTTCTGTGGTGGTGGTTTCTTCTGTGGTGGTGGTTTCTTCTGCTGTGGTGGTTTCTTCTGCTGTGGTGGTTTCTTCTTCTGTGGTGGTGGTTTCTTCTGCTGTGGTGGTTTCTTCTGCTGTGGTTTCTTCTTCTGTGGTGGTTTCTTCTGCTTTGGTGGTTTCTTCTGCTGTGGTGGTTTCTTCTGCTGTGGTGGTTTCTTCTGTGGTAGTGGTTTCTTCTGTGGTAGTGGTTTCTTCTGTGGTGGTGGTTTCTTCTGTGGTGGTGATTTCTACTGCTGTGGTGGTTTCTTCTGCTGTGGTGGTTTCTTCTGTGGTGGTGGTTTCTTCTGTGGTGGTGGTTTCTTCTGTGGTGGTGGTTTCTTCTGCTGTGGTGGTTTCTTCTGCTGTGGTGGTGGTTTCTTCTGTGGTAGTGGTTTCTTCTGTGGTAGTGGTTTCTTCTTTGGTGGTGGTTTCTTCTGTGGTGGTGGTTTCTTCTGTGGTGGTGGTTTCTTCTGTGGTGGTGGTTTCTTCTGCTGTGGTGGTTTCTTCTGTGGTAGTGGTTTCTTCTGTGGTAGTGGTTTCTTCTTTGGTGGTGGTTTCTTCTGTGGTGGTGGTTTCTACTGCTGTGGTGGTTTCTTCTGCTGTGGTGGTTTCTACTGCTGTGGTGGTTTCTTCTGCTGTGGTGGTTTCTTCTGCTGTGGTAGTGGTTTCTTCTGTGGTAGTGGTTTCTTCTGTGGTGGTGGTTTCTTCTGTGGTGGTGGTTTCTTCTGTGGTGGTGGTTTCTTCTGTGGTGGTGGTTTCTTCTGTGGTGGTGGTTTCTTCTGTGGTGGTGGTTTCTTCTGTGGTAGTGGTTTCTTCTGTGGTGGTGGTTTCTTCTGTGGTGGTGGTTTCTTCTGTGGTGGTGGTTTCTTCTGCTGTGGTGGTTTCTTCTGCTGTGGTTTCTTCTGCTGTGGTGGTTTCTACTGCTGTGGTGGTTTCTTCTGTGGTAGTGGTTTCTTCTGCTGTGGTGGTTTCTTCTGTGGTAGTGGTTTCTTCTGTGGTAGTGGTTTCTTCTTTGGTGGTGGTTTCTTCTGCTGTGGTGGTTTCTTCTGCTGTGGTGGTTTCTTCTGCTGTGGTGGTTTCTACTGCTGTGGTGGTTTCTTCTGCTGTGGTGGTTTCTTCTGCTGTGGTGGTTTCTTCTGCTGTGGTGGTTTCTTCTGTTATGGTGGTGGTTTCTTCTGTTACGGTGGTGGTTTCTTCTGCTGTGGTGGTTTCTTCTGCTGTGGTGGTTTCTTCTGTGGTGGTTTCTTCTGCTGTGGTGGTAGTGGGTCCTTCTGTGGTGGTGAGTTCTTCTGTGGTTTGAAAGAATGAACACAAATAAAATATATATATTGCAAACCTCATGAACTCATTTGATGAGAGCAGTTTTCTTTTCTCAAGAAGATGCGCACTGATTTCAAAGTATTTATTTTTATTAAAGGTCTATGAGTAATTGATTCTCTGTAATTTAATATATTTTTGTTCGTTTTTCTTGGAAGAAAAGGAGTGTGATCAATCCATCTCAAGTGGTTCAATGGAAGCTGTAATATAATCTTAACAAATAATGCAATTTCGTGCAAAAGCCAGTAGCCATTTCTCCCTGTAGCCCAAGACTGGTTAAACACTGAAGCTAAGCAGGGTTAAGCCTGGTCATTACCTGGATGGAGACCCTTTGACCCTATGAGACCCTGAATTGGTCTTTGTGGGTTCTAAAGCCCCAGTATGGTGACATTATTGTAACAATAGCCCATCCTTCTGATGAGATGTTAAACTGAGGCCCTGAATCTCTATGGTCATTAAAATCCCATGACACTTCTCTTAAAGAGTCCAGGCCAAAATGATCTCCCTTTTCCATTATAAATCAATTAATAATTAATTAATAATCCCCCTGCTTTCAATTAACTCTATGACTCACTCTCCTCTCCACCTATAGCTGGTGAGTGGGGAGCGCACTGTTGCTGTGCTGTTGAGGAGAGACTCCTGATACGATTGTAAAGTGCTTTGAGTGTACAGTAGTTCATAGAAAATCGCTATGTAAATGCCTAATTCATTCATCTAGAACTCAATGATAAATCAAATAAAAGTAGCAAAATGCAAGTTCTGTTTGTTGTTAAAGCTTTGATAATTATTATAAAAACGATAGTAGCAGTCCTTGTTACTGATAAAGTGTGGCTATGACCGCTTTACCAAACAGATCTGTGTATTGGTGAACAACAACAATAAACTGTCAAAGATCCATCATGGATTTCAGCCAAAATGAACCATATATAATTTATAAATATATATATTATATTTATTAATTTTTAAGGAAGTATAAGTATCATCTACGAGCGCTATGTTACAAAAAAAAAAGAAAAAGAATGATGACATGCTGTCCCTGCTCTTCCCGGCTTTCTCAATCAAACTTTCAGGGTAAAAGAAGACTTATATCTTCAGGCAGGGCTTTGCCATCTGGGTTCATATATATATATTTTTTTTTTATGTGGAGATCCATCCATTCAAACAAATTACAAAGTTTATATTTACCTATAAACTGTGTTGTTGGTGCGTCAGTTGTAATTTGTGCCCTGGCTGTTGAAAGAAAGAGATGATTAAATTCAGAAACTTAAATTTATTTTGTCTTTTCCATATAAAAAACTGATAATCAAGCAGAAAGTAAATCTTACCCAGTGTCAGGACTGACATGAGCACCAGCAGAAGATGTGAAACTAGAGACAATCTCATGATGAGGAAGTCAGAGATTAAATCAGCACATCAAAGTCCTTCTTCTGCAATCAGAGATTTATTATTCTCACTAAACTGATGTTAATCTTGAATAATGGAAATAATAATAACTGATGGAAAAAAACCTGTTGGAAAAAAAGTCAATATTTTACTGGTCCCACTTTATACTAGACATTTTTAACAATAATTTACTTATTTTATTATTAGGTACTATATTATTCTTATGTATTACTAATAAATAAAAGTAAATATTTATTGAACACATTTCAGTTTTAAGGCTGTAGGTCATTCCATTCCATTACATCAGAGCACACATTAGAATAAATTGTGAAGAGTATAGCTTATAGAGTGTAATATTAAATAGAAAGCTTTGACTTACCCTTCTTCTAAGTAGCTTTTGCACGTACTGTGGTTTATCAGGAAGTTTCACTGGTTTTAAACTCACCCTGACATCATTTACTGGGAACACGTGTCCTGGAATGAAAGAAAATATGTTTTGTTGGAGTTCAGCCATCAAAATCAAACAAACACACACACACATACATATATATATATATATATTTAGAGTGGAGTTCGGTTATGTTGACGACCTCGGGGGTTGCAAAAAGGTGTTGAGATAATCGTTTAGCGAGATAACCAACACCCAATATGGTGATTTGTTTGATGAAGCGATCGGCATGGTATAAAAATGTACATACACTGTATATGTTTGCTAACAACAAAAGGCATATGTGCACCAACTAACAGCAGAGATTTAACAGTATACAATATACAAACCTTTAATTATATTCTCTAACATTGCAAACACAATTTCACTCACAGCGTAAACAGTAATAACATATTTGTGAGGTCATCACGCTGCATACTTGCATACTTTCTTGTGTTCTGCGTGTTTAATGTGCTTTCTCAACAAATTCAGCTTCGTCCCGTCTTTTAATATCCGTGTTCCCGCAGCGGCGCTGAGCAGATTACGCGTCAGAACAGAAGCAGGTGTTTGTGTTTGTGTGTGTGTGTGTGTTCGTTCATCTAAGCCTTATACTCATTGGTCATTACCGCTCGTTCCTGACCAATGTCAAAATTTTTGAGAAGACCAATCAAATCAGAGAAGACGGGCTTTAATGTGTACAGAAGTGGATGAGGATTTGGGATGGGGGTGGACCCACGGCAGCTCTCGTAAGAACATGAATGTGCTTTCACTTCAGAGAGCGATGTGAGTAAAGCATCATTGACAGAGCAACTACATGGACCGCGATCAACGTGCAACGCAAACTCAGCGCTTGCGCAGTGAACTAAGTACGTTCATTACTCACGAGATAACCATGTGAAGTGACGACTTTGTCCCTCTTTTTTGCTCGAGATACTTCTCTAAATCCTGTCATCTTCCTCTCTCACATTACACCATATCTTTAGGTACTGTCACATATCTGATGGGTTCTGTGCGTGTATGTGTGTATATATATATATATATATATGTATTTAAAGGTATATACTGTATGTACTGTATATACATCGTAAACTACAAGTATGACGTTATGTTAACTTAAAGAAAACTTACTTGCAGTATAAAACTACAGTGGAGTTCAGTTATGTTGACGGCCTCGGGGGTTGCAAAAAAGCATCAAGATAACCGTTTTGCAAGATAACCAACACCCAATATGACAATTTATTTGATTAAGCGATCGGCATGCTATAAAAATGTACATACACTGTATATTTTTGATAACAACAAAAGGCATATGTGCTCCAACTAACAGCAGAGATTTAACAGTATACTATACAAACCTTTAATTATATTCTCCAACATTGCAAACACAATTTCGCTCACAGCGTAAACAGTCATAACATATTTGTGAGGTCATCACGTGTACTAGATTGCATACTTTCTTGTGTTCTGCCTAACTAATATGCTTTCTCAACAAATTCTGCTTTGTCCCGTCTTTTAACAACCTTCAATACGTTCTTCAATCCGCAGCGGCGCTGAGCAGAGCTCACATCAGAACATAAGCAGGGCGTGTGTGTGTGTGAGGAGTGAACATCTCCTGCTCTCCCTGCATCTGGGCGGATCTGCTGCGCGAGGACCGGGCCGCCTGTGAGTGCTTTGGGATGGGGATGCGGCAGCACTCGCTACTCCTTGAGAAGAGTAAGAACGATATGTGCTTTCAGAGAGTCTCCAAAAGTCTCCAATAACTCCAGATAAAGTCGTTAGATTTGTTGCTAGTTGCTTTTTTGAAAATGTGATCTGAATACTCCCTAAATATAGCGACAAAGGCGCTAAGTTGGCAAAACTGTCAGCGAGTTCTTCTGTGGCTGTGCGGCACCACTGGAGATTCACGTGCGATCCACGTGCAATGCAAACTCAGCGCATGCGCAGTGAACTAGGTACGATCTTAGTCACGAGTTAACCATGTGAAGTGGCGAAAATGTCCCTATTTTGTGCTCTGACCGTGGTCCAATTCCAGTCCTTAGCCCACCATTTGAACATCTCATTGTAAATGGTGTTGGGCCATTACCAAGTCCGTTGGCTGTTCGATTTGCAGACTGGGAAATGTCTGATCCGCCGAAAAATTTGTTGTCATGTGTTAGTGATTTTCGTAGAATTTATGTGGCATGTCAGTTGGCAAATTCTTCTATAAACGAAGCTCAAGATCGAATGAAACGACTCTTTGATCTTAGAACAGAGTTGTGTTTGTTTCAACCTGGAGACCCGGTACTGGCGTTGTTCACCGCTATAGGCTAAGTTGTCAAACCGTTTTCTGTGGTCGCTGTGGGGGGGGGGGGGGGGTGTGACGGGTCTCCCATTGCTGTTGCCGACTGGTGGGTGTGGCTGAGAGACTCATCGGGAGAACGATGTGCACCTGGACAGACTCCTTGAGCCAATTATGTGCACCTGTTCCTTCCCCTATTTAAGTTGTCTTAGAGATTCAAGGACGTTGAGGGAGTGGCGCTTCGTGTTAAACAGCTTCATGAGAATGCTCCCATTTGGTTTTGTTATGGTTTTGTTTACTTTTTGATTCTGTCTGACAGATTAACATCATTTGTCAGACACTGTAGTTATTTTGGTATTGATTTAATGTTTAATCTATTTTATTATTTATGTTAATAAACCTTATGTTACCAAAAAACCTCACCAACCGACTATGTCCTCCACTTATTTGTTGCGGCTTTGAGCCGGTCATGACACCCGCCCCCATTTGAGCTGGCTCGTTACATACACAAGCGATGATTAGACACAGGTCGCAAGACTGACGGAATGAAAAGTGGGCAGAGAGATGACAGAACTGTCACAATTGCATCATGTATGCTGAATAGAATCACTCAGTCTGTCAAAATCCAAGTGTCTGTCCTAAAAAAACTTAATTCATCCACTTGATGATGTTGAACAAACTTAAAATTAAAATTCTCAATGGGAAGTGCTTAGGGAAGATTGTGAGTTTGTGTCAAAAATAGGAGTTAAATGCAACCTGTCACTGCCATTTTATAAATATTATCAAAATATCTCCTGCCACTGAGATGAATGGGTAGAACTGGTGCTGCAGAGAGAATTAACACACAAACTCTTTTACATTTCAGAATGATAATGAGGCTCATGATTCTTTACATCATAAGTGAGGACTTGTGTCATTGAAATAACGCCATAAGAATTGACTGTGATTAGTAGTGGGAATATGATGGCATCTGGTGGCCCACTGGTGTAGCTTTTGCTGTGACACCAAAATATCAAATCACTACATAAATACATATTATTTATACAATGCTCTAAGTGTAAAATCTAACTGAAGTATATCACCTGGTTGATTAAGAACACTTAAATCATAAGGTGGTGTCACTGGCTCCAATTATAAGTTATAAGAAATTATAAGAAATACAAGATAGACACTAATTATGGGAAAGACCGGAGAACACTTATATAATACTTATGCAAGACAATAATTATATGTGCCAAAATTCTGTTGGGAATGGCTGTAGGAAAACAGCTAATCAAATGAAAATGCCCATTACTGCAATCAGGGCAATAATTAAGAAGTTTAAATTGGCTGCAGGCACTCGTTGAGTCATACATCTGTTTGCCAAACATTACTGGAACTTTATATGGGACCACAATCTCTGATTCAGATGAGACCAAAGTAGTGCTTTTAGAAAACAAACACCAACAACTCCAAACGACAGTAATCGATAATGTTCAAGAAGCCGTTTCACACAGATATACGTCACAATAGGAAAGAAAGACTAATCACAATATCCGTTTAATGCCGAATTGATAAAACACTTCTAAGTTCCATAATGTTGCACAGGCATATGCTTATTTGATTAGTCTTCCATCACTGAGCATTATAAAAAACTCTATGGAGTTTGGCATGTGGTATTTTCAGTAAGAATAAACTCACTGTACAAACACCATGAAATACCTTGTAAAATCTTTTGACAAGTCCAGTGTCTTCTTTTCAGTATTGATATATATTGGAAAAGGACATTTTGATGAAAACATTTTTAAATAGCCAATAGTCTGTTTAAACAATGATTTATGATTTGCTATACTTGCGATTGCTGGACAGAGACAGGTCATGTTAGAGAGATTGACATTCTCATCTCTTCAAAGCTTCTTAAAGTAAAATTTATTGAATAATAGAATAATGCATTTCATCTGACCGATAATCCAACAAATGTTTATATTCTAAGGGAAAAGGAATGCAAAATTATAGCTTGACAGCATTGCACTGTGATTAAACATTGTCCTGTGTGTTTTAAATACACAATCATAAGATTAGACAACAATAAGAAGCATTACAAAAGCAAGAAAACAAGCAAATTGATCAATTTAAAATAAAGCTTAAAATGAAAATTAATAATAGTAAAATGATTCAATAACACAGTGAATAAATTATGTACAATAAATCAAAGGAGCAGGAAGGATGCAACAGAAAGGACAGGATCCAGCAGCCAAAAGAAAAGAAAAACAACAAAACAAAACCCAAACAAATCTCAAAACTTAAGATAAATTGCAGGTAAACAAGACAAGACTAATGCTAAATCTAAAGATCAAGATCAAGATCAAGGTTATTTTGGACGAGAGTCGGGTAAACTCAGAGATTCAATCTGACACAGGACAGAACACAAGCGGGATTGAGAGGGTGACAAACAAGTTAAAACTGGCCATAATGAGATGACAAGGTAACAAGAGTGGCAGAGTAATAACATGCAATAGAGAGCATGACCTGACAACACAAACTACATAATAGCCATGAAGTCTAGACGAAAAAAGAACAGAACACAAACAAACCCTAAGCTGATCAGACTGCCCCCCTGACACATCGTTGCAGAGGCTTTCAATGGAGTTGTTGTTGGTGCAGATGTTGATGTTGTTGCAGCTGTTGTTGGTGCAGATGTTGATGTTGTTGCAACTGTTGTTGGTGCAGGTGTTGTCGGAACAGGTGTTGTTGGTGCAGGTGTTGTTGGTGCAGCTGGTGATGGCGCAGGTGTTGTTGGTCCAGCTGTTGTTGGTCCAGCTGTTGATGGTGCAGGTGTTGATGGTCCAGCTGTTGTTGGTTCGGCTGTTGTTGGTCCAGCTGTTGTTGGTCCAACTGTTGATGGTGCAGCTGTTGATGGCGCAGGTGTTGTTGGTCCAGCTGTTGTTGGTCCAGCTGTTGATGGTGCAGGTGTTGATGGTTCGGCTGTTGTTGGTTCGGCTGTTGATGGTGCAGCTGTTGATGGTGCAGCTGTTGTTGGTCCAGCTGTTGATGGTGCAGCTGTTGATGGCGCAGGTGTTGTTGGTCCAGCTGTTGATGGTGCAGGTGTTGATGGTCCAGCTGTTGTTGGTCCAACTGTTGATGGTGCAGCTGTTGATGGTGCAGCTGTTGATGGTGCAGGTGTTGATGGTGCAGCTGTTGATGGCGCAGGTGTTGTTGGTCCAGCTGTTGTTGGTCCAGCTGTTGTTGGTCCAACTGTTGATGGTGCAGCTGTTGATGGTCCAGCTGTTGATGGTGCAGCTGTTGATGGTGCAGCTGTTGTTGGTGCAGGTGTTGATGGTGCAGCTGTTGATGGTGCAGCTGTTGATGGTGCAGCTGTTGATGGTGCAGGTGTTGATGGTGCAGCTGTTGATGGCGCAGGTGTTGATGGTGCAGCTGTTGATGGCGCAGGTGTTGTTGGTCCAGCTGTTGATGGTGCAGGTGTTGATGGTGCAGCTGTTGATGGTGCAGCTGTTGATGGTGCAGCTGTTGTTGGTGCAGGTGTTGTTGGTGCAGCTGTTGATGGTGCAGCTGTTGATGGTCCAGCTGTTGTTGGTGCAGGTGTTGTTGGTGCAGCTGTTGATGGTGCAGGTGTTGTTGGTCCAGCTGTTAATGGTGCAGGTGTTGTTGGTCCAGCTGTTGATGGTGTAGCTGTTGATGGTCCAGCTGATGTTGGTCCAGCTGTTGTTGGTGCAGCTGTTGATGGTCCTGTTGTTGGTGCAGCTGTTGATGGTCCTGTTGTTGGTGCAGCTGTTGATGGTCCTGTTGTTGGTGCAGCTGTTGATGGTGTAGGTGTTGTTGGTGCAGCTGTTGTTGGTGCAGCTGCTGTTGGTGCAGCTGTTGATGGTGCAGCTGTTGATGGTGCAGGTGTTGTTGGTGCAGGTGTTGTTGGTGCAGCTGTTGATGGTCCTGTTGTTGGTGCAGCTGTTGATGGTCCTGTTGTTGGTGCAGCTGTTGATGGTGTAGGTGTTGTTGGTGCAGCTGTTGTTGGTGCAGCTGCTGTTGGTGCAGCTGTTGATGGTGCAGCTGTTGATGGTGCAGGTGTTGTTGGTGCAGGTGTTGTTGGTGCAGGTGTTGATGGTGCAGCTGTTGATGGTGCAGGTGTTGTTGGTGCAGGTGTTGTTGGTGCAGCTGTTGATGGTGCAGGTGTTGTTGGTGCAGCTGTTGTTGGTGCAGGTGTTGTTGGTGCAGGTGTTGTTGGTGCAGGTACTGTGGGTATTAAACAAAAAGAACATTAAATTATTACAAGTCACTGTGTAAAATTGAACTAACCCTTCTGTACACAATCTGATAGTTTTAGTTTAGCAATTTTATTATAATTGCAAAAATGTCCACCCACAAGTCATAGTTCATGTGTCTTTTGCTGTGAAAACTTAATAGATTTTTATGAAGTAAACTTTTATTTTTTCAGTGATATTTCAAGATGAACATTTCTGAAGCAACTATCCAAACATCTTTTTTAGAAACATCACCGACCCCAGTGGCCATTAAATGAACTGCAGCCACACACTCTCCATACTGACGTGAGCCTCGGATGACTAAATCAGTGGCAGAGCGTGCAAGAAACTGAATGTGATTCAATGCCCCAATAAACTGGAGGCAAAGTTCTTGTTCATTCTACAATTAGAAGTAAAAAGAAGGTAACAAATATCCACATGCTGTCCACACGCCGTGAACATTGCATGTGTCAGAGATCAGAAGAGAGGCTCTCAGGAGCGTCACATACTGTTGATTTTCTCGGCAAAAACGTCCCGAGTCATTCACAAAAAAATCAGTCTGCAGGCTTTCATCCGGTTTCATCAAGTTCAATTTCAGGCTGTTCACACATTAGCAGTAAAAAATGGATTAATACATACAAATTCTTAAATATCCCCCCCTTTAACAGGAAAGTTACAGTTAACAGTAAAATAAAAAGAACAATTCGTTGTATAATGACGGGTTTTTATGTTTTGACTAGAACTGTTATTTCATTAATTTTTATATTAAAACAAATATTGCGACCCTCCCCCCCCCCATCAGCAACCGAGTATCGCGCACACCCCCCCCCCCCCCCCCCCCAGTATTCAACATACTAAGTCAATGTTTCGAATTAAATAATCTTTTTTTTCTCAACTGTGGCGGAAACGGGCTTCCATAGTTACAACTACGCATTTTGGGCTGGTATTTTTTAAAATGGGTGGGTTTTATGCTGTAGTTGGGCTGGAAATCTTCAGTCCAATCTGGCAACACTGTTATGAGGGGGTTGAGAGGGCTCGGGAGCAGCGAGATAGATTGGGTCTCCTGTTATGTATGGCATGGGATGCGGCCAAAACAGCAACCTGTCAATAAAATCAATAAAAAAAATCAATAAAATCTCTGAACGTGAAGGAACCTGTCTGGTTATAACTAGTATCGAACTGTACAGTATTTACTTCTGCTTGTGGAAAAGCTGCTTGTGCTTTTCGTTTATTCATCACGTGTCTTTCTCTTTACCGGCAGTGTTTTAAGACGAATGGGTAGAAGATATGGGTTCCTTGTGAAGAAAATGGATTTGAATTTTAAAATGAAAAAGCGATTTATGAGACTCATATTTGTTTATGTCGTGCGTGAAGAATCTGGCAGCAACTTGTTGTGCTGACCTCTGGTGGTGGACTGATATAACTGTGGATTAATATCGGCAGGCTTGGTCAACACAAGTAAAATGGGTTTGTTTTTTTTGTTTTTTAATTTCCACTAAAATCTATTCTTTGACTGAAGTAAAATTATAAAAAAAAAAAAAAAAAAAATGTGCAAAATATTAAAAATATATTTCTCCAAAACATGTTCCTCAATTACTGTCAGAGTAAAATTTTATGAAAGTACATTCATAACTATATTGCAAGTAAAAAAAAAAAAAAAAAAAAAAAAAAAAAAAAATATATATATATATATATATATATATATATATATATATATATCCACCTTCAGGTCTTGGTTCACGAGTGTATTTGCTATTAAATCTTTACTGAATCTTTAAACTAAACATAACTTTTATAATGTTACTGGACTGAAGTAGCTTAGGTTTATTTGATTATCCATAGAACATTATTTTAAAATTTGTGCTAAAATGTAAGTTTCAAATATGACACAATATTACTGATTTTACATAATCCGAAGACTAAAGAATTCTGGGGCGCAATGCAGGTCCCAGTGTCAGAATGCTGGGTCTTCATCAGAGGTCTTGGGTCTTACAGCAGGACAAGCATACTTTAAAAAACACCCAAAAATGATTTGAGACAGAATGCTGGAGAATTCTGAAGTGACCAGCAATGAGTCCAGATCTAAATCCCATAGAGGAGAAGGAAAGATCAGATCAAACTCATTGATGCCTACAGGAAGCGATTGATTTGCAGTTGTTTATTTCCAAATGTTGTGCTACCAAAAATTAAGTTGAGGGTGTGGAGAACTTTGTCCAGTCATTTGTTGTAGTTCTGTGGGGAATGTCTCAGTTTTGGCATTTTATTCAGATGCAAACAAAATAACTAAACATGAGAATATCAAATAATTTGTAATTGCAACAATTTTTAGCACAAGTAATGCATAATTTGACAGAGAAATATGTGAAAATACCTTTGGCCATGACTGTATCTATTATCTGTTTCTAGAAAGAAAAGAATTATTACTTTTAGAGGTGTCCACCCTGAAGGCCCATCGACCGGGAACAAAGACATTACTGGAGTTCTTGAGGTTTGAGATGAAGTTCCCATTGTTTGATCCAGGAATCACATAGTAGTCAGATGAGTTTACAGTGTCAAAACCAGCCTGAAAATATGTAAAAACATTACTATGTAGACAGTGCATATAAGAATTTTACAGATACATTAAATAATAGTGGACAATCATGCAAAGCTTCCATGTAGAGACAAAACTATTTCATACACATAAGGTATATATATAACAACTTTTCTATTCTTCTTTATTCTTTCTTTGTATTATGGTGTCTTCACTAGTGATTGAAATCTTACTGCAATATTCTTAATAATTTTGGCAAACAATTTACTTTAGTACTTAAGTTTAACAGCATTAATTTAAAGAGGGGAAACTTTATCGTTCAACCGAACTGTGCGCATGCAATTTAAACACATTATGTTCTTGTTCCACGTATCAATAAATGCACATCCTTGAACGAGCAGGGCTTTCTGAATTTAATTCAACTACTCTTCTCTTAAAATTACCATTTAAATGGATTAATATAGAATTAGCATTTTATTGGGCTCCGTGATTCCCCTATTCCCTAAGTGGCTGCTTACCTCGCTTATTGGTTAAGTCTGTCCCTGATTATGAATATAGAAAGAAGTTCATCTTACCTCCACTGGACGTCCTGTTACAGCGATGTCACCATAATTCATCAGAATAAATGAAAAATTACTGCCTGAAATTAAAACCACTTGAAAAGATGTTTCCTGAAAATATCGATAAAGAATAATCACTGTAAACTCTGCATTCACTGTTCATTTTTTATTTATACAATTACATTTTTGTATTATTGAATATGTACTAAATGTGTTCAAGTATTCTGAAAATGTCTTGAACTGTATTCTTGATGAAGTGAAAACAGTCACATTTCTGAAGTGTATCAAACGTACTTTGTTTGTGAAGGGATAGTAAGCAACTTTATCCCATGTTGCAACAAAAACCCAAGACGCACTGAAGGTCAGATTTGGGAAATGATTGTTTATATCCTGAGTGGCGCGTGTGAGAACACTTCCATTAGTGTGCTGACGATATGAAACCACACCTCTCGCACTGTTATCAAGGTCTGTCCAGAGACCAGCAATTATATCTTGGCTTCCATTAGCAGGAAAGAAGTTAGGTGTACTTGTTGATGAAGCCTGCTTGAATGTGAGGTGTCCATTATTATTAACCTGGAACATGAGAAATATTGTCAAAATCACGATCCACAGCTTCCACCTCTCACATTTAGACAGAATCAAGATGGAATCAAACTCTTACATAAATCTGCTGGTGTGTGCGTCCAAAGAACAGAAATGGACTCAACAGTGGAATAGCTGAGGAGCTTCCATCATCAGCAGCCGGGTTCCTTGTGTCTCCTGATGATCCGAATGGGTAAAATATTCCTGGAGCTGCCAAGAGGAAATAAAAAACACCTTTCTTTCATTTTGCCAGACAATCAGTGACAGTCTAATCACATTGTAGACTGATTTTTGGGGCTCATGTTTGAATCTGGCTGTGGTGCTGGATGATGAGAGGTCATGGGTAACTGGATGATGATGCTCTCTGATGATGGACTCAGGTGGAAGCAACAGGGTGTGAAGAACCAACTTCTGTCCAAGACTGTATAAGCAGACTTCACCAGTGGTTCAGCAGCTTTTTATAACTCTCTAGTTATGAAGCCTAGTCAAGTTTAATCAGTCTAGTGTGGTTTTGTCATGTTTTCCCCCTCAGGGTAGATTTGTTTGAGTTTTTGTTTTATTATTATTGTAAATAAAGCCCTTCGCTCTTTGCGATTGAGTCTTCGCATAATTAAAAAAAAAAAAATGTAACCGCTTTTGGAGGCTGCCGCCATCTTGCAATACCTCTGCATTTTGGTTTTTCTGTGTTTCACAGAAATAAGATATGCTGTATTTTGCTTAAATATACTTGTATGTCATCTTCATCTGTTTCTTCATTTGTATTATGAGCCTGGAACGTCTAAACCTCCTCCACAGCCCATTTCAAGCATCAGCTCCCAAAGCGTGTCAGAAAAGTTAGATATCGTGTTTCTAATACATTTTCTTTTGTTCCCCCTTTTAGTGATCACTACAACTTATAACCACTATAACTTAAAAGGAATAGAGTAGCTAAATAAAATGTAGACATTTGACCTTGATTATCATAGTAGGGCGGCCGGCACAGCAGATTTCGTCATTAGTTGTTGTCTGTGTAACATGGTGTGTATGTGAATGTGGGTTAGAGGTGTTGAGATAGGGCTGTGATCCTTTTCTGAAGGGCCGTATTTTTTTTTCATGATTTCAAATATCAGCAGCATTTACTAGAAACCACTTACTGCACCTTTAAGACTTCAAAGTGTCGTTGACAGCTTAAGAAATGATCAAACTCACATGTTGAACTGTTTTCAAAACTGGTGGAGTCCAACCAAACCTGAGTAGCACACACAACTCGGGTTACCACTTCCTTTGGCAGGGACTTTGTGTTTTGTAGCTTTACAGATTGTTTATACACACAAACATCTATACTACACAATAAAGGAAAGGTTAAGAAATAAAAATACTAATCAAATCTACCTGAAGTACTGTATATTCCCAAACATACTGTATGTTTTTTAAGTTAATTTGAGTGATTGGGACACTTAAGTGTCAGTCATGCTTTAATAAAAAAAAAATTAACACTAACACTCTCCAAAACACACAAAATAACACTTAATTTCAACATTTATTCCCCTTATGCAGTCAGACTCGAAGAATGTTGGAACTGGAACGGCTGCACCAACGTCCCCTTCAGGCAAATCGTTTGAGTGGAAAGCCATTGTTGAAACACCTTTGGAGAATTTGATGTTTCCACATTCAGAGAGACAAAAGCTGTACTTGCATGACTGAAATAACTGCAGTCATGCAAGTACAGCTTTTGTCTCTCTGAATGTGGAAACATCAAATTCTCCAAAGCTCAACTAAGCTTACATTCGATTTCATATTTTAAATCACTATTGATATCTCATAAATTCTGTTTTTAAATGATCAAATCATGACCAAAAATAAACCGGTCAATGAACGTGAGCAGTCATAAACACTCATCTCAGAACTGTTTCTCTAGCATCTGGAGCTGACTTTACCAATTGGTGATGGGCTCTTTTGTTTAGATTAGAATACAGGATTTATTCCGTCATATTCCACATTTCACTTTTTCCCATTCACAAGTCTTTGACTAAACTCATTCAGTTTCAGCTTAAAGGCTTACTAAAACTCTGTCATAAATGTTGTTCATGTAAGACTAAATCTTTGGAAGACAAAATTAATGAAGCAAGTGCTTTGTTGAACTAACTAACATATTTTTGGGTGAAATAACCCTATAATGTAATCAGTTACTGAGGTCAGTAACATTTGTTTTTTCATTCAAGTACAATTTGTTTTTTAGTAATGATTGAGTGAAATTGATTCATTCCATCTGGTTAATTTCAATGCTCTGGGTTACAGTACGGCATACAATTAGTCTTCCATTTCTTTAAATATTGGCAATCTGTGTAAATAGCCAATAATCTGTGCAAGTACTGATGTTTGATTTAATACACTTGCTATTTCTAGTCAGGTGATATCAGGGACATTCTTATTCTTCAGAGCTTTTGAGTTAATGAAAAAGTATCAGGTTCTACTTGGATTTGTTCAATTCACAGCACAAATATGGTTCTAATTCAAATGTCCATCATTACCTGCCGGTGTTGTTGATGCTGATGTTGTTTGTGCACTGGCTGTTAAAGACAAAAATACGATTATATAGTATATTTATATCACCTTTGCCACATTAAAACTGATAATCAAGCAGAAAGTAAATCTTACTCAGTGTCAGGACTGATATGAGCACCAGCAGAAGCTGTGAAACCAGAGAAAATCTCATGATGAGGAAGTCAGAGATTAAACCAGAACATCAAAGTCCTTCTTCTGCAATCGGAGATGTATTATTCTCACTAAACTGATGTTAATCTTGAATAATGGAAATAATAATAACTGATGGAGCCACTTTCAAAGCTGTTGGGAAAAATATATATATATTTTACAGGTCCCACTTTATACTAGACATATTTAACAACAAATTACTTATTTTATTATTAGGTATATTTATTTTTACATATTACTCATAAATAAAAGTAAATATTTCTTGAACATATATTTCTGTTAATTAAATCACAACTACATTAAGTTACTTGATTTGCTTTATATTTAGAATAGTTATAGCAAAATATACTTAATTTCATAAATTAAGGCTGTAGGTCATTCCATTACACACATTAGAATAAATTGTGATGTTAGTGATGTTAAATATAAATATTTGACTTACACTTCTTCTAAAATGCTCTCGCACCTGCTGTGGTCAATCAGGAAGTTTCACTGGTTTTAAACTCGCCCTGGTGTACAGGAAAAACATGTCCTGCAAAGAAAGAAAATATGTAAAGGACCTTATCTGTTCAGGAATTTGGATGTCATTGTAGCACCCACTACCCTTCCTTTTATAGAGCGGAGCACCAGGTTCAATTACTTTGTGTCCCGACTTTATAATAATTTACTTTCTATCTCTTAAATCAGAGGTTTTCAAAGTCTGAGACAGTGGGCCTCCCTTTTGACACAACTCACCCAATGCCGCCCCCCCTCCAAAAAAATGTAAAATGAAAAATGTAAATGTAAAATGAAGGAGGTTTAATACAAGTTCGGCGAGTTATTATTAGACTATCATTAGACCAGGGGTCTCAAACCGCAGGAGGCAGAGTTTGGGTGAGGCAGGGCCGCATCAAGTATTCCACAATTTTTTTTTCTCAAACGTCATTATTGACAGTTCTTTAACTTCAATGGGCTCTTTTGAGTATGAACTGTCCTGAACATAAACAGAACATTGAAGAACATGAACGGTTCTTCTGAATATGACTTGTCTTGCCTACTTCTTGCTGCCAGAGACCTGTAGATCTTCCTCTCACTTAGCTGAGCCACATTTGGCTTGAGAGAGGAAACAGTTGAGACTCTCAGTATAGCTTGAAGATGATCGTCAGTAAGTAGACCTGTAGTTGGACTTACTGAAGTTCAAGGTTGAGGAAAAAGTTACTAATTTTTTCGAGATACTAAGTCATTATTATAATAAACGTTCTCATTATTTCAAGATATTTAGTCATTATTATAATAAACGTTCTCATTATTTCAAGATATTAAGTCATTATTATGAAACTTTTTCATTTTTTCCAGATACTAAGTCATTATTATGAGAAATTCTCATTATTTTAAGATACAAAGTCATTTTTATGAGAAACTTTCTCATTATTTCGAGATATTAAGTCAATATTATGAGAAACCCTCTCATTTTTTCGAGATACTTAGTCATTATTATGAGAAACCCTCTCATTATTATGACTAAAATAATCCTTTTTTTATCAACTGTGGCGGAAACGGGCTTCCATACTTTCCTGATGACATGAACATCGTAACAGTTTTATATGGTAGAAAAATACAGAGATAGGCGACTGCTACCGGGCTGATAAGTATCAGCTGGGACTGTGGGACACCTTTAATAAATGTATTATATACAAACAATGGGATGAAGCCACGGAGGCGTTATTTACTGGATTTTATTTTCTATATTAACCCCATGGGTTCATCGTGACAATCTAGCCAACACCGATGTCCCGTTGACTGTACGTTAATTTGCAGATTCGTCATGATAACATATCATTCGCATGGATAGTGGCGAACATATCGCTATCAACTTTTAAGCAAATCGGACCATTTCAAATGATGGAAAAACAAAATACAATCCGCATGACGCTAAATCCAACGCCGATAACAGTAACATTCACTTAGTCCAGCTCAAAGTAGAACATGCTCAATTTCAAACACAATAAGAAGTAATAATTATGTGACGGCTTTGACAAATGTGATTGTTACACGGGCAGCTCCATAGCTGTGAAATGTTTCTCTTTCTGCATCCAAACCGGCCGATGCCCCGCCACCAGGAGTCATTTACTCCACTGTGATTGGCCCCGGGGAGTCATATACTCCACTGTGATTGGTTGCTTGTATAGCTCCAGCTCGCACGAAAAAGGAACCTTTCGCACACACACACACACACACAACACGGTAAAGCGCTATTCATTCTAAACTTGCGGGCCGCACTTACATCAAACTTTCATATTATCCCGCGGGCCACAAAATATCGTTTCGCAGGCCACATGTTGAGACCCCTGCATTAGACTCTCCGTGCCTCCCCTGGCATGCTCTGACGCCCCCCAGGGGAGGCGCGCCCCACACTTTGAAAACCCGTGTCTTAAATCATTGGTCCCCAACCCCCGATATGGAAGAGCATATTGGTGCATGTGCAAAATGTGCACGACAGTGCGGCGCCTGGTGCTGAGGTGTCAGAGGAGAACAACAACATCTCCACGCGCGCGCACCCCCCCATGGGCCCAATGGCCAAACCTACAGTTTCAGTCTTTCTAGATGTGGGTGCCAAAGTCTTCCTTCTAGCTGACTCAGGAGGTTTGGTCTGTTGGGCAGACGACAAGGTGGTCCTATCATCAGTGGAAACAGAGTCTGAAACCATTGCCTCGCAGGCCAATATGGAGCCACTAGCAGCAAACGGTGGCCGCAGTCGCACACTCGGCACAGAGTCATCCAAACCAATGGTAACGGGGGGAACGCATATAGTGTCACATCTGGCCAGAAGTGCGCTAACGTATTCCGACCCAGAGCGGTCCCATACTTTCTCCATATGATCTGTACCACTTCCCGGAGCAGCATCCAATCTCCCTGTCCCGTGAAAGCTCTCCTGTGCCCCCCTGTCTGATTGAGCCGGTAGATACACTGCTCGGATGGACAGCAAGTTGGCCTGGGTCCAAAGCAGCAAATTGTGAGCCACGTGAAGTGAACTCTGTGACCTTGTTTCTCCCTGATGGTTGATATAAAAAACAGTCACCTTGTTGTCTGTGCACACCACAGTTTGAAAGTGAAGAAGAGTAAGAAATACTGCTGTCAACTCCAGGACATTGATGTGTGATGTGCGCAGGGACATGAATGCAGCCATTCACTCCCCTCCTGCGCCAGACTCCTCCGCATCCAAGAAGGCTGGCATCTGTCCTTATGACCTCCCACTAGGCAGGTGGAGGTCCCAATGGTACTCCCCTGACGAGAAACTCCTGGGACCAAGGAGCTAGGGTTTCTATGCAACGACGTGTGACTCTGACCTTCTTGTATTTGTCTCGTATTGGACACAGACACTTCTTAATAATCCAACGCTGGAAAGGCCTGAGCCACAACAGTCCAAGTGGAACTACTGTTGATGCTGCTGTAAGCTTTCCCAAGAGTCTCAGGAGAGCAATGCATTTCTGAGTATGGACAAACTTTGAAAAAACTCTTGGTGCCAGAGCCAGACCAAACTGAAGAACCCTGAACTGAAATATTTGGTCCATGAATGCACACCGAAGGAATCGCCTGTGTTCTGGAACAATTGGAACATGAAAATAGGTGTCCTTCAAATCTATTGTTACGGACCAATCTTGTGGCATAATGGCCTGCAATACATCGGTTGTACGTAGCATTCGAAATGCCAATAACGTTAGAAACTGATTTAGATTTCTTAGGTCTAATATCGGTTGAAACCCGCTGTCTTTCTTTGCGACCAGAAAATAAATGGAAAAAAATACCCCGGGATGAACTTGAGGGTCGACTAGTTCTACGGCACCCTTGTGCAACAACATCTGAAGTTCGTGCCCAAGTGCCACTTACTGGCATGGATCATTATCTAATGTATAAGTAATGTAATGTATTATTATATAATGTATAAGGAACATGATGAAGAGTCTATGGTGTTGCTCTGGCCTCCACATTGCCTTGATCTCAATCCAATCCAATGTAGCATCTGTGGGGTATCCTGGACTGACAAGATCCGAGGTGGCTCCCTCTCACAACCTACAGGACGTAATGTAAATGTTGCTGACAGCTTGGTGCCAGAAACCACAGGACACCTTGTGGTCTTCAGAGTCCATGCCTCAGCGGGTTGACTCTGTTTTGGCAGCACATCTATTAAGATGGTGGTCAAAATGTTTTTGACCCATTCGTGACGTGTACTTTTATAACACTATACTTCGCGTTATATCACCCTGATATTGAAAAACACATTTTCAATAGTAAACTTCTAGAGTTTCTAATATGGCTTCTGAGGAAATTAAACACTATACTTTCATTGTAATTCTGAAAAAGATACTTAAAATTGCTCTTAAGTATACTTGACTTATACTGACAGAAAGACCTAAGTACACTGCTCAAAAAAAAGTATATATAAATGTAATTAAAGGTATATACTGTATGTACTGTATATACATCGTAAACTACAAGTATGACGTTATGTTAACTTAAAGAAAACTTACTTGCAGTATAAGACTACAGTGGAGTTCAGTTATGTTGACGGCCTCAGGGGTTGCAAAAAAGCGTCGAGATAACCGTTTTGCAAGATAACCAACACCCAATATGACAATTTATTTGATTAAGCGATCGGCATGCTATAAAAATTTATATACACTGTATATTTTTGATAACAACAAAAGGCATATGTGCTCCAACTAACAGCAGAGATTTAACAGTATACTATACAAACCTTTAATTATATTCTCCAACATTGCAAACACAATTTCGCTCACAGCGTAAACAGTCATAACATATTCGTGAGGTCATCACGTGTACTAGATTGCATACTTTCTTGTGTTCTGCCTAACTAATATGCTTTCTCAACAAATTCTGCTTTGTCTCGTCTTTTAACAACCTCCAATCCGTTCTTCAATCCGCAGCGGCGCTGAGCAGAGCTCACATCAGAACATAAGCAGGGCGTGTGTGTGTGTGAGGAGTGAACATCTCCTGCTCTCCCTGCATCTGGGCGGATCTGCTGCGCGAGGACCGGGCCGCCTGTGAGTGCTTTGGGATGGGAATGCGGCAGCACTCGCTACTCCTTGAGAAGAGTAAGAACGATATGTGCTCCCTAAATATAGCGACAAAGGCGCTAAGTTGGCAAAACTGTCAGCGAGTTCTTCTGTGGCTGTGCGGCACCACTGGAGATTCACGTGCGATCCACGTGCAATGCAAACTCAGCGCATGCGCAGTGAACTAGGTGCGATCTTAGTCACGAGTTAACCATGTGAAGTGGCGAAAATGTCCCTATTTTGTGCTCAAGATACTAGGATTCGGCGACATTAAAGAATCGATTTAACCAATGAGAAAAAAAACTTAGACAAATAGGGAGTTTGGCGGTTCTACTTCAAAAACGTGGACATAATTGGATTGGCGAGTTAACCGTGAGTCAAGATAAGAAGATAAGTGAATGCCACTGTATTACACCAGTAGTTTACTGAGAGTGCATTTAAGTGTACTTTCATAAACTGATAGAGAATGCACTACAAATTAGAAACATTTGTGAAGTAGCTGTGCACTTAAAGTTTAGTACTGTTACACATATAGCACAATTAAACGTATACTTTTACATACTAAAAAGTGGGCCAATTTTTCCCCAAGCAGTATCAAAATAGAACACTTACAAGTTCACTACTAGTACATTTATATTAGTGTACTTAGTACAGAAATTATACTTAAAAATACAACAAAGTTAGGTTTGACATCTTTGGAATGTAGTCAATTACTGTATCCACAAAGAATTTACAGAATGAGGATCAGACAGAATAAAAAATATCAGATGCATAAATGAACTCTTGTTTCTACGGAAAACACCAACTCCACTTTGTGCCAATATCACTTCTCGACAGCATCCAACCAGAGAAACTCTCTTAACGCAGGCCTTGGCAACTCCACAACACAAGAGAAACCCAATGCAAGTATCGGTTATCAAACTCTAAATGGATTTTAAGCGTATCTCCCCCTTTTTAAAGGTGATTTCCATGCTGTTTTCTCAAAGTAACTTTCTTAACTGTCTGAAAAAATTCAGTTTTCTCTCTCTCTATCGCTCACACACTCACTCTCTCTCTCTCTCTCTCTCTCTCTCTCCATTAAGTCATGTTTAATGGTTGGATTTGTAGTTAGTTTATTAAAACACTGTACAGTATATATATATTCACACGTGTTGGTCTCTGTGATACTCATGAGTAAGTCCCTTTAACGTTTGCATCTTGCTTCATGCTTAAGTACTTTTGTACGATAATAGAAAGATTCTTCTTTATGACGATAAGGAAAATCTTTATTGAAGTTCATAAAGATCACACGGCTCGTAAAAGTGCACATATGGCCACTGCTTTGAACTCAATGCTAGAATCAATCAATTCTACAACCCAAATCAAGCTATTTATGTTCAAAATTAATTAAAATCTGTTATGATTAATTATCAATATACATGATTCCCTTTACGCTGGATTTATGTGCTTATTTTGATCATAACACACAGTTAAACACGCGCATAAATCCCGCTGTGACGGGTCTCCCATTGCTGTTGCCGACTGGTGGGTGTGGCTGAGAGACTCATCGGGAGAACGATGTGCACCTGGACAGACTCCTTGAGCCAATTATGTGCACCTGTTCCTTCCCCTATTTAAGTTGTCTTAGAGAGTCAAGGGTTGGAGATTCAAGGACGTTGAGAGAGCGGCACCTCGTGTTAAACAGAAATTTTGAATATGGCTTGATTCGTCTTGTAGGATTTCTTTTAATTCTAGAATTTAAAAAAAAAAAATTGGCCGTCTATGCACCAAACAAGCCGCGCAATCTGTATGAAAACTTAGAAAGATTATTTTTATGGACAAAAAGAATGATCCTTCCTTTTTTCGTACTTGTTATGAATACAAGCTCCGCGCTCCCCCCTCTGACCACCGGAGGGAGCTATCACACTTATACTGATACACATACACTACATTTCCCAGAAACCCACATATTGGACTGATTGTCACACCACCTGGACACCATTATATGAACTATAAAAGACTTACAAACTTGCACTATGATCTCAAAGTCTTGATTTGCTGTGCGATCATTCTGAGCGTTGATAGTCCTGTCTTGTTTATCTGTTACCGATTCTGCTGTTACCCGTTTCTGATTCTGTCTGATGGCCCCGACCCTTGTTTGGATTATCGCTCGTGATTGTTATCTGCCTGTCTTGACTACCCGCCTGAACTACGATTCTGATTCCGTCTGCCCGCCTTTGTGATCCCCACCGGTATTACCATTTACGTATGCTCTCTGTTTGTTCTGACCATCTGCCTGTACGACTACTCTTAATAAAGACACGCGATTGGATCCCTGCCTGTAAGCCCCTTTGTTACAGTACTAAAGTACCAAAGGTCAAAAATCAAACGTTATAGTGACATGAGAAAAAATACCACAAAATACACAACAGTAATAATACACAGATTGTCAAGGGGTGTGGGTAAAGGGAAGAGTGAGGACTCATTTTTGCAAGACTACGGCTTTTATTAAATAAAACAAAAATTCAAGCATAAACAACCCGAGGGGGAAAGAAAAATCGAATTGGCTACAGAACATAACAGACTGGACTAGACTAAACTGGGAAGGCAGACCATGACCTGATGAGTAGCATACATGACATAAACGACAATGACGCGAAATAGGAGAGCAAAGAAAAGGGGGTTAAATAGGGAGCACATGAGGAGGATAATTGAAGGGAAACAGCTGGGACAAATCAAAGTAAAAACAAGGAAACAAGATGGGCGGGGTTACACAATGACAAGACATGAACACACAGCCAATACGAACGCCCATAGCCGTGTGCAGCTGGTGAAAACACAAACTGCGCGTGACACGATACACAACATGAAAAGTATGCGTGCTAAACGTTACACACAGACGAGAGAGAGTGCGGCTCCAGCAAAGTTTGAAACCGCGCCCTCTCACATGAAGTATAGCACACAAGGATGAGCAAACACTTCTCCCATGTGCTCACAATATGTACAAACACACGGGTCATGAATGTCCAAATCCCGACAAAAATAACAAAACTGAACAAGACCAAAGTCTCAGGATCGGACATCATAACCCGCACAACAAGGCGGTAAACAGACAAGAGAGCGCACGACTCAAGACACTCATGAGACATTATGGAAGGGTCAGAGCGCCAAGAAATGACGACAGAATGTGGCAGAACCCTGACACAGAGAGTCCTGGAAAGATACATTTTCATTCACAGTAAGGATTATCTATGAAATAATGTAAAGAAAAGGTTGTTTACATCTTGGCATCTTGTTGGAGAGGGTTTTTAAAGACTATTTGTTGACTATAACAAATAATTGTGTGTCTGTCCGGTCCAGTTGTTACATCTATTTGATATGATTCGTATCACTGTGAATTGGTGGATAGGGATGATGGGTAAAATGACCTTGACTGGTACTAAATGACCTTAAACAAGCTCTTTTCTCAGTCTATCAAATATGGTAACATATTTCACACTGTAATGTCCATAATACAATATGTGCAGGTATTTTTGACATGGACGAGTAATGTTTCTGGAGTTAAAGACAAAGAACAGGTTTAATCACATGGTTCATACACATACAGGTCAAAGTTTAACGCCTGAATCTTGTTAAAGTCATATTATAACAGAAAACATGAAAGGACAAAAAATAAAGTAGAAACAATGAATAGTATTCAAACTAAATTAGTTTGTGCAATAATGCAATCAATTATTTCATTATCTAAGTTTACCATATTCACATGATCATTTTTTCAGTCATATTTCATTAAATATAATCATGATTTAATTGTTAAATATATGTATGTGAGATTAAGTGGAAGGGAGCGACATTCTTCATGCGGAGCGACATTCTTCTCTTTATCAGTTTCATCTTCATTGGTACAATTTTAAGCCTATTAATTGTCTTCCATGTATTACGGCTGTATCTCTTTGACGTTTCTTATCTTAATCTCAATGAGACTTGACACTCCATGATTGACCAGCTCTTGTTTTATCTGAAACAAAGATGGAAAGATAAATCAAAATGTAGTTTATTTCCATTATATTCAATTTGTTAAGTCTGTAAAAAAAATGTAATGTTAGAAATAGAGTCACCACTTTGAGATATAAAGTCAGCAATATAAGATAAGAGACTCAGGGCAGATTTAATAACAGCTTGCATGAGCGCAAACCCTCCTTTGGCGTTTAAAAACTACTGTCAAGATTTACTTAAGACATTCAGAGAAAAATGTGGGTATTTTTTGTGGCTGGTTGTTATATAAGAGCGCTGGTGTGCGATGTGGAGGGATGAAGAGATCCAACTGAAAAATACTTTATTCATAAACAAGAACAAAAATGGCACTTAGTGCAAAACTCGAAATGAACGGACAACCAGAATAAGCATCTACACACAGAGACACCATCCAGCATAACGGTCAGTTTCAACAATCGACAATGACAAGGGAGAACATGAGGGTTTAAATAGACAGGATAACTGGGAGCACCTGACACGACAAACAAGGCTGACGTGACATTTTACGGAAGCACAGAAGGATCACACAGGAGGAAAGTGACAAGACATGACATAACTGTGATACTGATATTATTGCATATGTATTTGTTGGAGTTCAGATGCTAAATTTACGTGAGGAGAGTATTGAAATAAATCATGTAAGGTGATTTACTGAGGTTTGCGCTAGTCACATTTACTGGTGTTTGTACTATTATTTACCGCCCAAAAAAAGCATGTCTTGAACCAGACACTAATTTGTGCTGCTCTTGATAGATCGTGTTGGTCATTATGAGAATGATCCGGCTGTGTCTGTGTTCATTAATGTGTATGTCATCAGTAGATCATGTGCAGAACTTTTCACTCCCATCAGCACTTTTTTTTGTCGGATTGCACTCTCATACTCTGTTTTCGGGAAACTCTAAGGCAGAGATGGGTCCAAAAACATTTTTTGCGTGAAAGTGTGACTTACTTTTTGTAAAACAGCCTCCATATTTTCTCTCTGTCTTAGGTTTAAAAATGACCTAAGTTTCATTTGAACTCCTACGACAGTGCCTAAAAGGAAACACACACACACACGCACATCCATTTATATATATATGTATATATATATATATATTTACATATATATACATACTACTAGATCATTTTGAAGCTTCTACCTGTTCCTTTGTTCACAAGAAAGGCCCAACGACCCGGAACATTTATGTTACTCATGCTCTTGAGGTTTGGGATGTAGCTGCCATCATTTCCATAATGAATGACGTGGTATTCAGTGGAATCTATTGTGTCATATCCAGCCTGTTAAAACCATGAATGTCAATGTTATATACAGATACAGAGTCAGTTTACCATATTATTTTAATCCTGTGATATTTGTTTTACCTCCACTGGAAAAGATGTCGCAGCACAATCACCATAATTCATCAGAATAAAAGAAAAACCACCGCCTGAAATTAAAACCACTTGAAATGTGATTGCCTGAAAAGAAAAGACATAACATCATGATTCATAGTCTATACAGTCTGTGACCTTGTGCTTGATAAAGAGAAAACTATTTACCGGTGCTAAGTGAAGATTAAATATATTGATTTCCTCTGTTTGAACACGGTCCCATGTTGCAACAAAAACCCAAGAAGCATTGAAGTTCATCTGAGGGAAACACTGCTTTATATCCTGAGTGGCGCGAGTGAGCACATTTCCACTTGTGTACTGGTGATATGAGTATTTTCCAAATCCAAAGCTATCGAGCTCAGTCCAGAGCGGAGCAATGAAATCTTCAGATCCATATCTGGGAAAATGGTCAGGTTTGACTGCTGCCAAAGGTTGGTTGAATGTAAGGAGTCCGTTATTATTAACCTGAAATAAGAGAAATCGGTTCAAACCCACCAGTAAATTATGAGCTGGCTTATTAAAGAATTTGCATTCATACTTTAACTGGCAGTGACATTGAATTCTCACATATATTCTGCTGTACGTGCGGCCAAAGAATGTAAATGGAGTTGAAAGATCAACAGAAAAGGAGCTTTCACCACTAAGTTCAAGCCGTTCTGTGTCTCCTGCCGCTGCGCCGAATGGATAGAATATCGCCGGCGCTGCCGAGAGAATGAACACAAAAACACAAATGAAGATGTGAGCAGTTTTTACAAATTAGAATCTCGTAATCACAGCAATTCCAACGTGAACAAACCGTACAATCAAAGGTCAATAAATACCTGTCCATGCAGTTGTCATTGGAATGGCTGTCAAAGAAAAAGAATATTCAATTATTAAACACTTCTGTAAAGTACATTAAAAACACATTGCATAGTCACTTGATGAGTTGTCTATCATTCGCAGCATTATTACCTGTTGAGAAAAACAGTTACTAACACCATTAAATCCTTCATGAACTCACTTGACAAGTGCAGCTTTTTTTAATGTGTGTCTGATTTAAACAGTGGGACGGGCATTTAAACACTTTACAAAAAAATGTCATGAGTTAACAAATTTAGGAAGCAGAACCAAAGAAGAAGAAGAAGAAGAAGAAGAATGGATAATACTTCTACAGGATTTATTATTCTTGCATAATATTAATTTCAGCATGTAATAATAAACGAATAAAATCCTTTGAAATAAAATGAACAAACAATGAACAACATTAATAAAGGTTAATAAATACTTTAACAAATGTATTGCTCATTGCTAGTTCATTGCTCATTGCTACTTATTGTGAAGTGTTATTAAAAAAAAAGAATTAATTGAATAATGGACTGATCTATAGTTGGATACTTGCTATTTTTATCCAGAGATGATTTAGGAAGAGGGAAATTTGTATTCTAGAAAGAATTTGATTGGACAAAAAAACTGTAAGTCATGAATAAGGAGTATAAGTTTTTCTGAGAAGAAAAACTGTACTTTCGAAATATGTTTATCAGCTAAACGGTTTATTTTACACTAGATGATGAAGAAGATAATTACGCTTTTCTCTGCGCTCAAAGCGCTTTATGTGGAAGGATGGATCTCCTCAACCTCCACCAATGTGCAGCGTCACCTGATAAAGAGACTTAAACTTACCGGTAGAGAGCAGACAGAGAGATGAAGTCAGTCAGTATTTATGGGTTTGATTAGAAGGCCATGATGGGCCGAGGCCAATGGGCAAATTTGGCCACGATTCTGGGGTTAAACCCCGACTCTATACGAAGGACATCCTGGGATTTTTAATTACCACAGAGAGTCAGGACCTCGGTTTAACGTCTCATCCGAAACCTTGTGCTTTTTACAGTACAGTAGAACCCAGACTTACGAAATTAATCCGAATTAATTTAGAATTTCCATTCCATAAAATGGGAGAGGAACGCCGCTACGCAGAGGCTGGTGGGAGCGATGCTGACCAATTGGAGAGCAGGATGCTGCAGCAAAAGCTAACGTCAGAGCCGGGATCATTGTTGCCAGACTGGGTGGGTTCCCGACGGGTTTTAACCTGTAGTTGGCCGGGAGACAGCCAATGGGAGAGCGGGACGATTGGTGCGAGTTTCTGGGTCAGTGGCGACCGAATTTCAAAACAAAACTCGGAAATCGTCGCCTCGGCCGAGATTTCGTTTTCTGCATCTCGATCATTTTGTCATTACTCGAGCGAAAAAACCCCCCGAAATCTTTTATCGTACGTTGAACTTTTCGTACGTAGAGCGTTTCGTAAGTCAGGGTTCTACAGTATTGGGTATTGAGAATTGTTACTATAGAGGAGCAATACAACCCACACAGACCACAGTGTGACGCCCCCTGCTGGCCTCACTAACACCTCCAACACTAACATAAAAATAAACTCATCACCTGAAAGGATTTTGGCGGATTCTGATGTTTTTTGAAAGAATGAACACAAATATAAAATCATGAACTCACTTGACGAGTGCAGTTTTCTTTCCTGATGAAGATGCTCACTGATTTATCGCTAATTCTTCGTCAAAAAATAGGTCTGGTTCTTTTTCAAAAGTATTTGAGTAATTGAATCTTTAATTTGGAGTAAAGTATAAGAAATCATCAACATTTTAGGTCATTTTTCTTGGAAGAGAAGGAGTGTGGTCAGTCCATCTTAAGTTGTTCAATGGAGGGTATAATATAAGCTTAACAAATAATGTTATTTAGTACAAGAGTTAAAACAAAAGTTGATTATGAGCTTGAGGATAACGGAAATAAAAATCAGAAAAAGGCCAGTTCTGTTTCCTGTTAAAGCATTGAGAATTATTATAAAATGTCTCTGTTTTCATTTGAGCCATTACATCTAGGAAATTTTTTTTGCTGTTTACTGTCCCAATCAGAGATTAAATGATTAATGACTGCAACAATGAAACATATTAATACATATATGTTTGGTTATAATAGTGTTGAGAGTACAGTCACGAATGAAGGAGTTTACAGCTTTACGTTGTTCTAACAATGTCCTTCAACCGTGAATATATTAATAATACAGCACCGCCACTCATGCCTCACTGTGCACTTATTAACTATTCTGTAAAGAACATAAAATCATTGTGTTGGCTTGTGATGAGTCATCTATTAATCTGGCAGGAATGAGGTGGTTTCTGAAAGAATGAACGCAAACACAAGCTCCATTAAACACCTCATGAACTCATCTGACCGGAGCAGTTTTCTTTTCTCATTAAGAGGAGAATCTCATTCTCACGTTCATACTGGGTTTGTTTAAGTGACACCTTTTCGTTACCATCTGTAAGTAACGGGCAGTGTTTTTGTTTGTACAGGTATTGTTGTAATATGTTTTGTAAAAAAAAAACAGTCATCCATCACTCACAACACAATCACGACTTCAACAACAAAGTTGTGCTTTTTAGGTTTTGAGTTGAAAAGATGGTTCTAAGTTGAAGAATCTATGGTTTTTCAATTGCAACTTGTGTGTGTTTGAGAGGGAACATCTGTGCTGTGTTTTAAAATCTTTGATATATATATATATTTTTCATTTTATAACCATTAGCCATCTATCTAGTTGCCATTTAATCCTTTATTCATATTATTATTTGATTTACGTAATTTATCATTTATCATAATTGTCATTTAATTATTTTATGCAGCTAAGATTATTCTTTTTCCTGCTTCTGCTCTTCCCTGACTTTCTCAGTCAAAGTTTCAGGCTGAAAGAAAACTTAAATCTACAGGCATAGATTTGCTGTTTGTGTTCACATCTAATATACCCTTTTGTTTAACGAGGAGATCCATCCAATCAAACACATTCATAGGTCTATATTTACCTGTAGACTGTGTTGTTCTTGTATCAGTTGATGTTTGAGTTGGTTGTACAGTTGTTATGTGATTTGATGTTTGTGCCCTGGCTGTTGAAAAAAAAGAGATGATTATATCCAAAAACACTAAATTGTATATTTACATTGTCTTCGTCACAATAAAACTGATAATCAAGCAGAAAGTAAATCTTACTCAGTGTCAGGACTGACATGAGCACCAGCAGAAGATGTGAAACCAGAGACAATCTCATGATGAGGAAGTCAGAGATTAAACCAGCACATCAAATCCTTCTTCTGCAATCAGAGATTTATTATTCTCACTAAAGTGATGTTAATCTTGAATATTGGAAATAATAATAACTGATGGAGCCACTTTCAAACCTGTTGGGAAAAAAGCCAATATTTTACAGGTCCCACTTTAACAAATGACTTATTTTGTTATTAGGTGTTATATTATCCTTAGCTTTTACTAATAAATAATGGGAAATACTTATTGAACACATATTTCTCTAACACATTAAGCTACTTGATTTGCTAATTACTTTATATTTATTAGTTATGTTAAGAGCAAAATATACCCATTATTATAATACTCCAATGTAATGATGTATTTCATTCCATCTCAAGTTGTTCAACGGAGGGTATAATATAAGCTTAACAAATAATGTTATTTAGTACAAGAGTTAAAACAAAAGTTGATCATGAGCTTGAGGATAAATGAAATAAAAATTAGAAAAAGGCCAGTTCTGTTTCCTGTTAAAGCATATGTATACACATAAGTATACATTGTGAGAGAATATAGAGAATACAAGTATAGAGAATTACAATACAATATACAATACAAGTATACAGAGAGAATAAAAGTATGCATTGTGAAAGAATATAGCTTATGGAGAGTAATAGTAAATATAAATATTAGACTTACCCTTCTTCTAAGATGCTCTTGCACCTACTCTGGTTTCTCAGGAAGCTTCACTGGTTTGTACCAGAATGAATCTACGCTTTGTTTTTTGATTTTGGGTGGATCACAGACAGAGATTCTTAGAAAAGCAATTTTCCTTCAGAAATAATCTCATATTTCTTGCAGATAATAAGAATATTTTATATAAGAATGCATACTCTTCACTTTCTCTATTCACTAACCAAAAAATACAACATTTAACAAAAAGTTCTATGATACATGATCAGGGCTCTCTGGTTTTGTCAAAAGTTTGGAGTATCTGTTAAGGGAGGGGCTTCTCAAATATTTGTGCCCCTCGGCACCTCGGCTCCACCCAGTTCATTCAAGTGTTTGCTAGTTGTTAAATTTGACCTATAGCTCATAAGCAAAAATAGAAATTCTAACAATCGTTAAGTCTGATAAAAGAAAAACACAGTGGCTCAAGGACATTTTCACTGTCATAATGGATGATAGCGGTCCGTTCAAACCCAAACCGTTGCCAGTTTTAGCTTTGTTCAAACCCACCACTGAGAACACTCACTGCATTTGCATTTGGGTGGGAAACAATTAGAAACCAGTTTGGCAGCCTTCCAAATCTGCTCAAACCAGTCACCTTTAACAAGCTAAACAATTTTAAGCAGAGCAACTGATTTCAACACTGTTAATAATCCTAAGCAACAAATCAGCATGTCAGAATGATTTCTGAAGGGTCATGTGACACTGGAGGATTGACGCTGAAAATTCAGCTTTCCATCACAGGAATAGAATATATGTTAAAATATATTCATATAGAATACAGCTATTTTAATTTGTAATAATATTTGGCAATAGTTCTGTCAATTGAAAGAAACAAGACCTTTTTCACTCGCTAATGTTAAAGCATGCACTAACTAGATAAAACCAAACAAAATAAAGCATTTCCACTCCACACTTGAAGTTGTAATACCAATGACCAGTAATACACAACAATCTGATTACAAAGGTCAGTATATCAAAACACCTGCCTTTCCAGTAAGTTTTTAATACTAATGTAATTTATTATAGCACAATTGTGTTGAAACACTATAAACTACGGATGTGTGCAACCGCAACGACTAATTTCAGAAACGTTTCAAGTGAAACTTTTCAACCACTCTAACCCCATGCTCATTACAATAAGCTTGCTATTTACTATTTTGTCATGACAAAAAAGAAAAATTAAAGGTTTCGTGATCTTTCAAAATACTACCTCCCCTTGACAATCTACCCAGTGGACATTTCTCTGAACTCAAAATGTCAGTGTTAAAAAGGGAACGCAAGACTTATTTGCTCAAGTATTTGTTGTGTAAATACTTGTAGTAAATGGAGTTGAAGAGGAAAATCAGGTTTAATTTTATTGTTCACATGTTTCAGATCATGTTGATTAGTTTTCAACCCTTGCAAGGGATCTGATAATACAAAAAAGAGTTAAAAGAACACAGAAATAAGTTGGATCAAACACAATTAATGTAGTTCTTTTTTTATATTATTATGTGGATTTGATATATACGTATGTTAGAAAATATAATGTTTCCCTTCCTGGGGAGTAACATTCTTCTCTTTATCAGTTTTTACATTTTCAAATTCCCTTCCATGAATTTGATTTTACGTATTTGTCTTTTTGACATTTCTTATCTTTATCTCGATATTACTCAGAAGTCCATGACTGACCAGTGCTTGTTTTATCTGAAACAAATATGGACAAACAGATGAAAATATATTTTATTTCCATTATACTCTATTGGTTATGGAAGTACATGAAAAATAAAATGCCCCAGTGACTTACTTGCTGCAAAACAGTCTCAATCTCTCCACTCTGTGTCAGGTCTGAAAATGATGCCAGACTCATTTGAACTCCTACGACGCTTCCTAAAGGAACACATTAACATATACAACTAAAAGATAGTAGTTGCCATGGTAGTTGCCATTAATTGAATCAGGAATTACAAAGTGATTTATGGAGTTTATTGTTGATTTTTGAGTTGGTTGTTCAGCTGTTGTGTCAGTTGATGTTTGAGGTGGTTGTACAGCTGTTGTGTTAGTTGATGTTTGAGTTGGTTGTACAGCTGTTGTGTTAGTTGTTGTGTCAGTTGATGTTTGAGTTGGTTGTACAGCTGTTGTGTCAGTTGTTGTGTCAGTTGATGTTTGAGTTGGTTGTACAGTTGTTGTGTCAGTTGATGTTTGAGTTGGTTGTACAGTTGTTGTGTCAGTTGTTGTGTCAGTTGATGTTTGAGTTGGTTGTACAGTTGTTGTGTTAGTTGTTGTGTCAGTTGTTGTGTCAGTTGGTTGTACAGCTGTTGTGTCAGTTGTTGTGTCAGTTGATGTTTGAAATGGTTGTTCAGTTGTTGTGTCAGTCGATGTTTGAGTTGGTTGTACAGCTGTTGTGTCAGTTGTTGTGTCAGTTGATGTTTGAGTTGGTTGTACAGTTGTTGTGTCAGTTGTTGTGTCAGTTGATGTTTGAGTTGGTTGTACAGCTGTTGTGTCAGTTGTTGTGTCAGTTGGTTGTACAGCTGTTGTGTCAGTTGTTGTGTCAGTTGATGTTTGAGTTGGTTGTACAGTTGTTGTGTCAGTTGTTGTGTCAGTTGATGTTTGAGTTGGTTGTACAGCTGTTGTGTTAGTTGTTGTGTCAGTTGATGTTTGAGTTGGTTGTACAGCTGTTGTGTCAGTTGTTGTGTCAGTTGGTTGTACAGCTGTTGTGTCAGTTGTTGTGTCAGTTGATGTTTGAGTTGGTTGTACAGCTGTTGTGTCAGTTGTTGTGTTAGTTGATGTTTGAGTTGGTTGTACAGCTGTTGTGTCAGTTGTTGTGTCAGTTGATGTTTGAGTTGGTTGTACAGTTGTTGTGTCAGTTGTTGTGTCAGTTGATGTTTGAGTTGGTTGTACAGCTGTTGTGTCAGTTGTTGTGTCAGTTGGTTGTACAGCTGTTGTGTCAGTTGTTGTGTCAGTTGATGTTTGAGTTGGTTGTACAGTTGTTGTGTCAGTTGTTGTGTCAGTTGATGTTTGAGTTGGTTGTACAGCTGTTGTGTCAGTTGTTGTGTCAGTTGGTTGTACAGCTGTTGTGTCAGTTGTTGTGTCAGTTGATGTTTGAGGTGGTTGTTCAGTTGTTGTGTCAGTCGATATTTGAGTTGGTTGTACAGTTGTTGTGTCAGTTGTTGTGTCAGTTGATGTTTGAAATGGTTGTTCAGTTGTTGTGTCAGTCGATGTTTGAGTTGGTTGTACAGCTGTTGTGTCAGTTGTTGTGTCAGTTGGTTGTACAGCTGTTGTGTCAGTTGTTGTGTCAGTTGATGTTTGAGTTGGTTGTTCAGTTGTTGTGTCAGTCGATATTTGAGTTGGTTGTACAGCTGTTGTGTCAGTTGTTTGTTCAGTTGTTGTGTCAGTCGATGTTTGAGTTGGTTGTTCAGTTGTTGTGTTAGTTGATGTTTGCGTTGGTTGTACAGATGTTGTTTCAGTTGTTGTGTCAGTTGATGTTTGAGTTGGCAGTAGAGTCGTTGTGTCAGTTAATGTTTGTCTGGCTGTTGATAGAAAGAGATGATTATATCCAAAAACACTAAATTGTATATTTACATTGTCTTCGTCACATTAAAACTGATAATCAAGCAGAAAGTAAATCTTACTCAGTGTCAGGACCGACATGAGCACCAGCAGAAGCTGTGAAACCAGAGACAATCTCATGATGAGGAAGTCAGAGATTAAACCAGCACATCAAAGTCCTTCTTCTGCAATCAGAGATTTATTATTCTCACTAAATTGATGATAATGTAAAATAATAGAAATAATACCTTGTTAGAAATTAACTGTAAAAAAGTAGGAGCCACTTTCCAAGCTGTTGGGGAAAAGCCAATAATCTAAAAGGTACCATTTTATATTAGACATCTTTAATAACAAGTTATTTTTTTCACAAATTAAAATTGTTTGATGATGTTGCCAAAGATCATATGGATTTAGTCTGCCTCAGTTCGATGGTGAGACACGATCCTGCCAATAGTTTTGTAAATCATATACACAACATGCAGGTTTATCAAATAGCTATACATTTTAATATAAGCATTTCAACACACCTAATATAAAGTGTGAACAAATTCCACATTAAGGTCTAATTATATAACTATGTATAATTATTTAGCATTATTAATAAGTAAAGGTACACATTTATTGAACACATATTGATGTTTTATATAATAAACACATTAAGCTACTTGATTTGCTTATTGATTGATATTTGCTGCCATCTCAACTTACAATATTTATAGAAAAAATATTACTGTTATTATAATATTATAACTGAATGATGTAGTTCATTCTATTACAAACATAAGGATAAATTGTGGAGCTTATGGAGAGTAATATTAAATAGAAAGATTTAACTCACCCTTCTTCCAGGATGCTCTTGCTCTTGTAGATATTCAAGTTATCAGGAAGTTCCACTGATTTTAAACACACCCTGGCACTGTTTACAGGGAAAATATGTCCTGGAATGGAAAAAAAAAAAAAGTTTAATTGGAACACAGCCAGCAATTCTTGGGAACAACTCCATTTGATTTAACATGTCTTTCCTTCAGAAAAAAAGAAAGAAAAAAATTCACATTTACTGCCGATGATAAGACTTCTTCACTTTCTTTATTCACTTTCCAAAAACTACTGAAAACTATTATGACACATGATTCAGTACCTGCAACATACTGTATAAAAATATGATTATGGTCCCACCACAGTACTACAGTATATGGCAATATATCTACTATAAACCATCTCTTTACTGGTTTGTTAAGATCAGTTCAATAATATTTAATGCCTCTGGATTTAATCCTTCAGCTTTTTTAAATGCTTTGTGCTCCTGTGGACCCTTTTCTCAAACTGATGATATACAGAGACACCTGTGTGTGTGTGTGTGTGTGTGTGTGTGTGTGTGTGTGTGTGTGTGTGTGTGTGTGTGTGTGTGTGTGTGTGTGTGTGTGTGTGTGTGTGTGTGTGTGTGTGTGTGTGTGTGTGTGTGTGTGTGTGTGTGTGTGTGTGTGTGTGTGTGTGTGTGTGTGTGTGTGTGTGTGTTTATAAAGCTAAACTAAGTGTTGTATTGAATGTTGTTTTCTATTGAATTTGAATTACAACTGAAGTAAAAGCTGCTCAGGGGTTTCTGCGACTACTGAGGAAGTAACTTAATCTACCCCTTAATCGCTCTTCTGACGGCATCCATGAAGAATGTACAGAATTAGGAAATGAAGAAAGTTATCGGGAGTTGTTTCTCCAGATATCAGAAGAATGTTAGTTTGTGTCAATATCACTAAATACTATGTTACAGAAACCGAGTGACTCATTAACTAAACTAAACTTTTATCGCCATCTGCTGCTCAAGAGGAGGAAATGAGATGTAAACTACAATTTGTAGATGCAGAGAGAGAGAGAGAGAGAGAGAGACAGAGAGAGAGAGAGAGAGAGAGAGAGAGTTTAAGACTACACAATTAAAAAATAATGTGTATATTTGTATCATTGTGAATTGGTGGATGGAGATGATGGGTACAATTACCTGCCAAAATAACCATGAGCATAGAGAAGAGTGTCTAGTTCAGTTTGTGAAATACATAACATAGCATATAATAACAGCAACTGATTTTTGAGGCAACTGAGTAAAATAATGTGCATTCACATTCACAATTAGAAAAGTATTATATTTCAACTTTGCAGTAAAATCTTGATTTACTGCAGTGCACAGCTTCTGTCTCCCTCTCGCGTTGAGCAAAGGAACAGATCATTTTCCTCAGCCACAGGGACCAATTTACCTAAAACAAAAAAGGAACCCCTAAAATAACCCCTAAACCCTTAAATTGGGCATTATGATGGGACAGCCTTTTGTAGAGGTGTTCAAAACCATCATGTTGACATCTGAAAACTAACCAGATATTTAATTGCCACAATAGCAGAACTGAATAGTACAATCAGAACTGGAAAAAAACAACAACAACACTTTTACATATAAACTGACCTGCTACTGCAATTTTTAGATGCCATCTTTATTTGTCTTGCTTTACTGTCACCGAATGGACCTTTTTCAGAGCAGCGCCAAGGCAGGTATGAAAGTAAGGCTGTGGAGAAGCTGTATAAAACTTCTAGATCACTTATAAGTTTCCACAACTTAAGTTGTCTGAAGTTTTATTTTTTTTATTTTTTTGTCAACTGAAATTTCATGGCAAGCGTTTATATTTATGCAGTGTTTTCGCCAGCACAACAATCACACATTAAATAACAGAATGACCTCCTGAAGAGATGTATGTTTGTCCCTCACAGTCACACTTTCATTCCAGTTAAAAATCGATCAGATGAAGGTATCTGAGGAGACAGGAAGTGACATCAGATGCAAGTGCGCCCTTGATGCCTTCCTTCCGAATGAATGAGTCCTGTGCCTGACCAAAAATGGCGGCCACAGATGAAACATCCATCCATTTTCCAAACCACTGGTTTAGTTTGTCTACAGGGTGACACAAACATCGCTTTCAACAATTTGTATGCCAGAAACCCTGTTTGATTTATTTGCCAACACAAAAAGATATTTTCTTGTGCCATTTAAATGAACCGAGATATTTTTCACTTTCACTTTGCATTAACCAGACAAAACCGTTTATCCTAAAATAGATTGATTGAAGTTCCTTGACGGTGAACAGTGATACACAATTACCTGATTACAAAGGTCAGTATATCAGAACAACTGCCTTTCCTGTGAGATTTTAATATTAATATAATGTATTAAAGCAAAATTGTATTGAAATGTGATAAACTTGTTGTTTATGCTTCAGTTATGTTATACTATATACTATTCTACACTATACTATTCTCTTATTAAGCCACATATTAAGATGCCTGTGTCTACACAAGCCTCATTTATTTATAAAGGTGAATATTTCCCTATGAAAAATATGTTTAAAACATATTAATTTAAAAACATTTTCAGAGTGTTCAAAAGTGAAAGCAAGCAGATCATTATTAGGTCATGCATTTTTCATGTAAATACTTCTAGCAAATGGAGTTGCTGAGGAAAATCAGATTTAATTTTGCATGATTCAGATCATTCTGATTTGTTTTAAACCGTTGCAAGAAATCTGATAATATAAAAAGTGTGATGAGAAACAAAGAAGAAGATAATTTATTATTGATTATTATTCAAGTTATATGATCACAAAAATAAGGTGGATCAAACACAACTAATATTGTTCTTTTTTGTATCATTATATGGATTTGATATGTGAGAAAATTGAAGGGTGAGAAAATATAATGTTTCCCTTCCTGTGGATTAACATTCTTCTCTTTATCAGTTTTTACATTTTCATTGTTTTGATTCCCTTCCTCGAAGTTGATTTTAGGGATTTGTCTTTTTGACATTTCTTATCTTCATCTCGAAGCTACTTGTAAGTCCATGACTGACCAGTGCTTGTTTTATCTGAAACAAATATGGACAAACAGATGAAAATATATTTTATTTCCATTATACTCTATTGGTTATGGAAGCACATGAAAAATAAAATGCCCAAATGACTTACTTGCTGCAAAACAGTCTCAATCTCTCCACTCTGTGTCAGGTCTGAAAATGATGTCAGACTCATTTGAACTCCTACGACGCTTCCTAAAGGAACACATTAACATAATACATTATAACATGAAATACACAAACTGATGCACAATCTTGATGAAACTCCTACCTGATGAACCGCTAAAGGCCCAACGACCCGGAACGTTCACGTTACTCGTGTTCTTGAGGTTTTGGTAGTTGCCATTAATAGAATCAGGAATTACAAAAGAGTGTGTGGAGCCTATTGTGTCATATCCAGCCTATTAAAACCATGAAAAACAAATATTATGAATACAGAGCTGGTATTGAGTATAGAATATTAATCGAACCACATGTTGTTTGTTTTACCTCCACTTGACCATATAACGCAGCACAGTCGCCATAATTCATCAGAAAGAAAGAATGAACACCACTAGAAATTAAAACCACTTGAAACAGGATTGCCTGAAAAGAAAAGAAACAACATCAGGATCCATAATCTACAGAATCTGTGACCTGAAGAAGAAAAAAACATTACCGTGTTTGGCTGAAGATTATACTTCCAAGTGACAACAAAGACTGAAGAAGCAGTGAAGTTTGTCTGAGGGAAATACTGGTTGATATCCTGAGTGGCGCGAGTGAGCACATCTCCACTCGAGTACTGCTGATATGAGAACACACCACTGTAATAGTCGTCAAAGTCATTCCAGAGCGCAGCAATGTAATCTTCAGCTCCTTTAGTGGGAATATAGTACGGTCCTGATATTGAGCGCATGTTGAATGAAAGGAGTCCATTATAGTTAACCTGGAATTAGAGAAATCAATTCAAATCCATCAGAAAATGATGAGCTGGCTTATTAAAGCATCTGCATTTATGCTTCTGGCAACTGGCAATGACATTGAATTCTCACATATATGTTGCTGTACACGCGGCCAAAGAACAGAAATGGAGTTGAAAGTTGAACAGATACAAAGCTTTCAGCACCATTTTCATTCTGTTCTGTGTCTCCTGCCGCTGCGCCGAATGGATAGAATATCGCCGGTGCTGCCGAGGGAACGAACACAAAAACACAAATGAAGATGTGAGCAGTTTTTAAAGGAAGTTCAGTATTAAGGTTATTCTGACATGAGCATATCATTAATGGAAAGGTCAATAATTACCTGTCCATGGCACTCCAGCTGTTTGTGCAAGGGCAAAAAAAGAGATTAAAAATCATAAAAGTAAAGTACATTAAATAATCGTCTTCTATGATTCACAGCAGTATCACCTGATGTGGTTTCCGATATGGTGCTTTCTGAAAGAAAAGGAAACCGCATTAAAGGCAAAACATTAAGATGGCGTTTCTGTCCATTAGTGAAAATAAAATGGGAAATTGAGGCAGGACATATCAAAGAACTCACCTTTCACTTGCTTAGTTTACTTTTTAATTAAAAGTCAGTTGGCATTACAGAGAAGGAATATTCTCATTCTAGATTAAAATTGTTAGAACAAAAATGTGCATTTACACTGCAGTCGTTGATGCTTTAGGTCCTCATTCTTGACATTAAGCAAGTCCCGCTTTTATTCACTTTTTACAGCTACACATGATTAGCTTTAGATTATTGTCTTTTATCGAAACTTGAAAGCAGTCAGAAGTATTCACAAACTGCCACATAATCTCTGTTGACTGACATTTGATATCATCACCACAATATATATTGTCATACTTCCCAGTCAGCTCGGCATTGTTTTTGTGCAGTGTCTTCAATAACCTACTGTTACTATTGCTGCCAAACCAGTTCAGAAAAAAAATATTAAATAATAAAGCGCATCTGTAGAGTAAGCTAAACAAAAAACTGATGAGTCTTTTATCACCCATATTATTACTCGTATGGTTTATAGTGGTCAGGTTACTGAAAGAATGAACACAAATACACACACACACCAGTTTTCTAACTACAGTTTAAGACATTACCCAGGACTGTGGTGGATTCTGTAGTTGTTTCTGTGATGGGTTCTGAAAGAATGAATGCATACAGACACCATTAAATAAATCATGAACTCACTTGATGAGAGCGGTTTTCTTTCACAACAGGAAACGTTTGTAAAGAAAGAATCTGGTTCTAATTCAAAGACATATAACTACCTGCTACTGCTGTTACTGAAACTGTCATTTGTGCTTGTGCTCTGGCTGTAAAAGACACAAAACAGGAGATCATTATGAATATGATTATAGGAGAATATTTGCCAGATTAAAACTGATAATCAGACAATAAACAAAAACTCACTCAGTGACAGGACTGACGTGAACACCAGCAGAAAATGTGAATTTCTCATGATGAAGTAAAAAATAAGTCCTTCTGTAATCAGACAGAAAGTTTTTCTCACAAAGTGCAACTAAATCAGTGTTAATATGGAAAGCTTAATACACACTTATACAATTCACTTAGTTATTACTATTTATATTAGAATTTAGATTTCTTCAACTGAAATTGAGACAATATTTAATACACAATGTCTTTAACTGTCTCCTTTTCATCATAAAGTGCATTACAGTGGAAATATTGTTTAACATGGTTACTCAGTTCAATGCTGTATTTATTAAAAAATATGAAGCTTAATTGAAAATTAAACAGATATACACATATTAAACAGATATTGTTAAAATTAAAATCCAGGGACTATCTAACAAGAATTCCAAATGTCCCTTCTCTATTATTCAAAGAGGATTTACTTTCATGGGGTATTTCTATACTTTTAATCTGGATGAACACTCGCTCTTCACATGTTGAACACATTAGCCCTGAAATAATTTTATACCCTCAGAAAATGTCAAATCTTTTGATTATTTTGCAAAACAATATGTACGTATACACACACACACACACACACACACACACACACACACACACTGTGAATATAGTTTAATAAATGTAACATTAAAAAGAGCGAGAGAAAGATTTAACTTACCTCACCTTGATCCAACAGTTGGGCATTAAATTACAAAGCAGGAAGTATGCATTGTCTTTAAACAAGTTGCAGTCCGGTTTTTAAAACCTGAACATACTTTTGAATAAAAGAAAACAATGTTTTCATGGAACACTGCCAGTAATTATTGGGAAAAAAACATTTGACTTTCACTTCACATTTCACTTGTTTTCACTTCTACCTAGATTTGTGGTTTACATATACTAACAAGCTTTGAAAATGTTTTAGGGCTTTTCTTATTCTTCATTAATGTATTTATGAGAGTATTTAAATCAGTATACATAGATTTTGCCATCACTGTTACATAATTCATAAACAATGTAAAGAATGAGAATCTGACAGACTAATTATATTTTAACTGACGCATGAATGATTTTCCTAGAACTCTGTTTTATGTAACAAATAAATTAAACATTGTTTATTTTTCCAAAATATTACCACAATTAAATCTTTAGCATTACAGCAACGTTCATTTATTCATTCATTTAAATGTATTTTCTTAAAAAAAACGTTCATAGTAGATTGTTTGAAGTTTGACATTAAACTGGTACAAGCAGTACAAAAAAAATTAGTTGGAAACAAAGATCAGCAAACTGAAATGAATTGTCAGCAGAGTTTGAAATTAGAATATGTATAATAATCACATAATTGCATACAATTCTTTTGTAAAAAACAAAACAAAAAAACAACCTCAAAAGTACTATAGGAACAAAAACACAGGAGACAGAACCACCGCTTCTTTAAAGATGAGACCTGATAAGGATGATAATCCTGATAATCAATCGTGATCACGTATCTATATTATAGATTCTACAATCCTGATAAACCCATGCACTGATAATGGAACAGAAAGGCATAGACTGAACAAGATAATTAATGTAACACATAAGGGAAAATTAAACACTATCACAAGAGATGAACTGAACAAAATAGTGCAAAACAAACTCAAAGTCCAAATGAAACAAAGGGAAAGCATCACAACAAAGTAGAAGAACTATACACACACACACACACACACACATTGCATTCATTTACTGTAATCTGCTTCTGAATGTTCTCACAACTGAAACTATTCAGGGTGTGAAAGCAAGTAATTTACAGTTGGGTGAAGTGTGTAATTGTATTACGCAAGTTTTTATTAAAGCAAAAGGAGTTTACAGGTTTACATTCATCTTTCACAGTTCAGATCTGGTAGTTGAAACGCCTGCAGACTTTTAATAACACAAAGCATGATGGGTCAAAGAAAAGAGGAGGATAAAAAATGATTGTTGAATATAGACAGAGAGAATAGCGCTCAACAGGATCCTTCTGTCTGACAATCTTTTTCAGAACACAATGGTTTCCAACAAAGAAACAAAGAAATCTATGGATGTTTCAGGTACTTTTTATTGATGCTAAGTTTTTTTTTTTTTTTTTTTTAAGTGTGTAAGTTCACCAGATCATTCAGTGAACTGAACTCGAACTGAAGATCAATCTCATCTGTGATTAAATCATTCAGATTAGGTTTGGCATCAGATGATTCACTGATAGAATTTGAGCCAAAAAATATTGATTTTGTTTAGATAGATAGATAGATAGATAGATAGATAGATAGATAGATAGATAGATAGATAGATAGATAGATAGATAGATAGATAGATAGATAGATAGATAGATAGATAGATAGATAGATAGATAGTTTATTGTCATTTCACATGTATAAGTACAGTATAACGAAATTAAACTTGGAGCAAGTCTCCTAGCCGCTGCATGTGCATGCGCCACCATACTTTTTTTCTCCAGAGATTACAGAATGCAGTTTAGCAAGCCATACATAGCAATAACACAAACAAGATAAACAAGACGTGGTACAGTACACGTGGGCACATGTTGGGATTTTTTTGTGAGGAGAAGGGGGGGGGGGGGGGGGGGGGGGGGTAGGTTAGGATAGATAAGGATAGATAAGAACAGGCAGGCGGATCTGTGGAAGCAAGCCATAGCATCAGATGTTTGGTTTAAATGGATATCATCACATCAGTGAATTCTCATGAGCGATCGAGGGTGGATGTCAGTACATTATACATCTTAACGGCTTAAATTAGTATTACATTAGTGTTTTTGTCCCTTTTGAAGCTTCTCAATAAAACCACTTTGTTTTAATGTCTTCACATAATCAATGGGATGTTTGCTGTAAGTTGCAAATAAATATTGAAAATTTGATTTCTTTTCCTAAAGGAGACTATTTTATCTAAGGCTTTTTCTGTTGAAGTTTTCTTAACTTCAGTTCTATGTTGTTTGGCAGACCTTTCTTGATCAGCTCCTGTTTTATCTGAAACAAAAGATGTTCAGACAGATCAAACTCTCCATGAATCATCTATTAGGACAGTATTTCGTGCACATATTTGTAGTAAGTGTGACGCACTTGCTGTAAAACAATCTCAATGCTTCCAGTCGGTGTTAGATCTGAAAGCGATGAAAGTCTCACTCGAAGTCCATTGGTGTTGTCTGAAGGGAAACACAGACAAATGCCTGAAATACTCATATTTGTTGAAATTAATAATTTAAATCATTACATATGAAAATATGAAAAAAGATTATGTGAAATGTATCAAAACAAAAACTACAGTCATGGCAAAATCTGAGACTTTATACTCAATTCAAATCTCAGACAATAATTGGCATCTTTTTAAAATCTTCAGAAATTGTATTTCAAGCATGTGTTTCTCCTTTCATTTGTAATTAAACTCACCTGTAGTGATTTACAGATGCTGATAACATAAAAATCACACTTGCAACCAGTTAAAAAGGGGAAAAGTTGACACAAACTTTGTGTTGTTTGTGCGAAATTAGCAAAGAATTGTACAAAGAGCAAAGACTCGTCTGAGGATTTGAAAAACAAAATCATTGAAAAGTGTCTCAATCTCAAGTCCACCTCCAGAGATCTCAAACTGCAAATGAAGCAATCAGTCAAGATTACATTATTTTCTTTTTTTCTGCTTTTTCATGTTCCAATGCAAAAAAAAAAAAAAGAAGTAAACATGAGAATATCAAATCATTTGTAATTGGAGAAGTAATGCATTATCTGACAGGGAAATATGTGCCAATACCTTACTATCTGTTTCTAGAAAGACAAGGTTTCTTACTTTTAGAGGTGTTGCGTCCACTGTCCACCCTGAAGGCCCATCGACCAGGAACAAAGACATTACTGGAGCTCTTGAGGTTTGAGATGAAGCTCCCATTGTTTGATCCAGGAATCACAAAGTAGCCAGAAGAGTTTACAGTGTCAAAACCAGCCTGAAAATATGTAAAAACATTATTCATTTAAGTACTATACATATACAGGGCAGATAATGCTCTACGCTAGTAAATAGTAACATTTTGTTCTCAACATGGACAGAATTAGTTGGTGTGTTTGGACCCCATACCTGGAGTTGCTTAGGGCCCCCAAATCACTATGTGCTCTTTTACTTTTGTAACTCAAAGAGTTTACCCCAAGTGAGAGGTATATCTTATTATATACAGTATATAGCCATCAAGTTGATGTATAAGCATTTTACTGAAATATTAAATAATAGTCGACAATCATGCTGTCAGTTAAATGCGGGTGTGCAATGTGGAGACATGAGGAGAACAGCGGGATGCCAAACAAATGTATTTTAATCACAACTCGAGAATACAGAAGACTATAAAAGGAAACTCAAAATGGCACTAGTAGTGCAAAGTCTAGGAAACACTCGGAACTAGAAACTGGGAAACAAAGAATACATCAACACACCGAACACGACATGAAACAGTAACAGTTTCAACAATCGACAACCACATAGGAACACTGGAGGGTATTTTTTTACGAGAGCACACATTAGGGACACCTGAAAGGACTTGACAAGGTAAGTGATTAACAAGACAGGAGACACAAGAGCATGGGAAGATACACAGACAGGATCCGGAAGTGCAACATGACGAGACTGTGACACATGCAAAGCTTCCATGTATAGACAACCCTATATCATACACATAAGGTATATATATATATATATATATATATATATATAGTGGAGTTCGGTTATCTCGACGGCCTCTGGGGTTGCAAAAAAAGCGTTTAGCATGAGATTTACCAGTATACAATAAGAAACACCTTTGATTCTCGATACAAACCTTTAATTATATTCTCCAACATTGCAAACACAATTTTGCTCACAGCGTAAACAATCATAGCATATTCGTGAGGTCATCACGCTGTACTAGATTGCATAGTTTCTTGCGTTCTGTCTGCCTAATGTGCTTTCTCAACAAATTCTTTTAATAACTTTCAATCTGCAGCAGCGCTGAGCAGACCGTGTCAGAACAGAAGCAGGGATGTGTTTTTGTGTGTGTGTGCCATGTGTGTGTGTGTGTGCGTGCGCGTTGTGTGGCTGTACTAGATTGCATACTTTCTTGCATTCTGTCTGTCTAACAACTATGCCCGCGTATTATCACCAATAAACGGCTTTAACGTGACTAAGGCTGTGTGAGAAACAAATGCAGCGATTTATATTTGTGCAGTGATTTAATTACTTTTTAGACAAAGAACATTTGACATCCCATACTGGCAATGGGTAATCAGCCAGCGGTGGCGTCCCGCATATGCGCGATTCATTTGCATGTGGAAGAGTGAAGATCTGTTCTGCCTTCATCTGGGCGGAATCTGCTGCGCGAGGACCGCGATCCAGGTACAACGCAAACTCAGCGCATGCGCAGTGAACTCTCAGTCACGAGATAAACATGTGAAGTGGCGTATATGTCCCTCGTTTTTGCTCGAGATACTAGGATTCGGCAACATAACAGAATCGACATAACCCACAAGAAAATACTGAGACAAATAGGGAGTTTGGAGGTTACACTTCAAAAACGTCAACATAATAGGATTGGCGAGTTAACCGTGACTCGAGATAAGTGAACTCCACTGTATATATATATATCCCAACTTTTCTGTTCAATTATTCATTATACTTTCTCTGAACTATGTGACTGAAATCTCACTGCATTTCTCTTAATCATTTTGGCAAACAATTTACTTTAGTACTTCAGTTTAAGCATTAAGTGAAAGAGGGAAAACTTTATCGTTCAACCGAACTGTGGATGCATTTTAGACATATTATGTTATTGTTCCATGTATGCGATTAATCAAAGTCAAAAGTCAAGTCAAAGTCAGCTTTATTGTCAATTCTGCAATATATATACAGCACATACAGTCAGGTCCATAAATATTGGGACAACAACACAATTCTAATCTTTTTGGCTCTATACACCACCACAATGGATTTGAAATTAAATGAACAAGATGTGCTTTAACTGCAGACTTTTAGCTTTAATTTGAGGGTATTTACATCCAAATCAGGCGAACAGTGTAGGAGTCACAAGAGTTTGTATATGTGCCCCCCACTTTTTAAGGGACCAAAAGTATTGGGACAATTGGCTACGCAGCTGTTCCATGGACAGGTGTGTGTTATTCCCTCATTATTTAATTTACAAGTAGCAGATACAAGGTTTCAGAGTTAATTTCAAGTGTGTCATTTGCATTTGGAAACTGTTGGCCAAATCAAGAACACTCTCCAGGAGGTGTGTGTATGTGTGTCAAAGTCAACAATCAAGAGAAGACTTCACCAGAGTGAATACAGAGGGTTCACCACAAGATATAAACCATTGGTGAGCCTCAAAAACAGGAAGGCCAGATTAGAGTTTCCCAAACAACATCTAAAAAAGCCTTCACAGTTCTGGAACAACATCCTATGGACCGATGAGACTTGTACGAGAGTGATGGGAAGAGAAGAGTATGGAGAAGGAAAGGAACTGCTCATGATCCAAAGCATACCACCTCATCAGTGAAGCATGGTGGTGGTAGTGTCATGGCGTGGGCATGTATTGCTGCCAATGGAACTGATTCTCTTGTATTTATTGATGATGTGACTGCTGAAAAAAGCAGCAGGATGAATTCTGAAAAATTTCGGGCAACATTATCTGCTCATATTCAGCCAAATGCTTCAAAACTCATTGGACGGCGCTTCACAGTGCAGATGGACAATGACCCGAAGCATACTATGAAAGCAACCAAAGAGTTTTTTAAGGGAAAGAAGTGGAATGTTATGCAATGGACAAGTCAATCACCTGACCTGAATCCAATTAAGCATGCATTTCACTTGCTGAAGACAAGACTGAAGGGAAAATGCCCCAAGAACAAGCAGGAACTGAAGACAGTTGCAGTAGAGGCCTGGCAGAGCATCACCAGGGATGAAACCCAGCGTCTGGTGATGTCTATGCGTTCCACACTTCAGGCTGTAATTGACTGCAAAGGATTTGCAACCAAGTATTAAAAAGTGAAAGTTTGATTTACGATTGTTAATCTGTCCCATTACTTTTGGTCCCTTAAAAAGTGGGAGGCACATATACAAACTCTTGTAACTCCTACACCGTTCGCCTGATTTGGATGTAAATACCCTCAAATTAAAGGTCTGCAGTTAGAGCACATCTTGTTCATTTAATTTCAAATCCATTGTGGTGGTGAATAGAGCCAAAAAGATTAGAATTGTGTCTTTGTCCCAATATTTATGGACCTGACTGTATATACAGAGAGTTGAAATTCTGTAACTCTCAGACCCAAGGTGCAACCAGGTTACATTAACAGTAACAACAACAACAAAAATATATATGTATCAACAACACCGAAAAAAAAAAATATATAAATAAAAATAAATAAATGATAATAATAGATAAAATAGATTAGGGGGGGGGGATTCAGAGATCATGGGGCAGAAGAGAGGAGAAGGGGCAGAGACGGGAGGGAGTTCAATGCCCTGACAGCTATGAAGCTGTCCTTCAGTCTGCTGGTCCTTGCCTGGAGACTGCATAGTCTCCTCCCTGATGGCAGCAGACTGAAGAGGCTGTGTGATGGGTGGGTGGGGTCTCTCACAATGCTGAGGGCTTTGCGGGAGAGGCGGGAGTTATAAATATCCTGGAGGGGTGGGAGAGAGACACCAACGACCTTCTCAGCTGCTCTCACTATGCTCTGAAGTGCTTTTCGGCAGGATGCGTTGCAGGCGCCATACCACACAGTGATGCAGCTGGTCAGAATGCTCTCGATGGTGCCTCTGTAGAAGGTGTGCATGATGGGGGCTGTGTTGGTGTTGGTGGTCCAGGAGAGGTCTTCTGTGATATGTACACCCAGAAATTTGGTGCTCCTCACTCTTACCACGGTCGCACCGTTGATGGTCAGAGGAGGGTGCTGGGTGTGCATTTTCCTGAAGTCAACAACAATCTCCTTCGTCTTCTCCACGTTCAGAGAGAGATTGTTGTCGCCGCACCACCTGGCCAGGCGGCTCACCTCGCTCCTGAAGTTTGTTGCATCGTCGTTGGTAATGAGACCAACTACAGTCGTGTCATCCGCAAACTTGATGAAGAGATTGCTGTTGTGTATGGGTGTGCAGTCATGGGTCAGCAGAGTGAAGAGGAGGGGGCTCAACACACAACCCTGAGGGGCTCCAGTGTTCATAATGATAGAGCTGGATGTGTTACTGGCGAAGCGTACTGCCTGAGGTCATCCCATCAGGAAGTCCAGCAACCAGTTGCACAGCGATGTGCTGAGTCCCAGCTGTGACAGTTTTTGGGTGAGCTGTAGAGGGATAATTGTTTTGAAAGCTGAACTAAAATCAATGAACAGCATCCTGACATACGTGTCTTTTTTGTCCAGATGTGTGAGTGCTGAATGGACAGCAGTGGTGATGGCGTCCTCGGTCGAGCATTTTGACCGGTATGCAAATAGGTAGGGGTCCAGGGAGGGGGGGAGGACAGATTTAATGTGGTGCATGACTAGCCGCTCAAAGCACTTCATAAGGATGGGGGTAAGTGTGACTGGACGGTAGTCATTGAAGCAGGATGGAGATGGTGGAATGATGGAATGATGGTGGTTGCTTTGAAGCATGTGGGGACAACAGCTTGACTCAGAGAGATGTTAAAGATGTCTGTGAAGACATCAGTGAGTTCCTCTGCACAGAAACGAACTTGAACGAGCAGGGCTTTCTAGTGAATTTAATTTAACTACAGACAATTTCAAATGAGAGTTATAGAAATGAATTTTATCGGGCTTTGTGATTCCCTAAGTGGCCACATACCTCTCCAAATTGGTTAAGTCTGTCTCTGGCTTTGATTATAGAAAGAAGTTTATCTTACCTCCACCGGATGTCCTGTTTCAGCGATGTCACCATAATTCATCAGAATAAATGATAAATTACTGCCTGAAATTAAAACCACTTGAAAAGATGTTTCCTGAAAATATGGAAAAAAGATAATCACTGTAAACTCAGCATTCACTGTTCATCGTTTTTTTTTTTTTTATAACATTTTTGTATTATTAAATAAGTACTAAATGAGTTCAATAAAGTATTCTGAAATTGAACTAAATTATTGATGAAGTGAAAACAGTCACATTTCAGAAGTAAATCAAACGTACCGTACTTGTGTTGGGATAGTAAGCAACTTTATCCCATGTTGCAACACAGACCCAAGACGCACTGAAGGTCAGATATGGGAAATGTTTGTTTATATCCTGAGTGGCGCGTGTGAGAACACTTCCATTAGTGTGCTGATGATATGAAACCACACCTCTCGCACGGTTATCAAGGTCTGTCCAGAGACCAGCAATTATATCTTGGCTTCCATTAGCAGGAAAGGAATTAGGAACATATTGTGATGAAGCCTGGTTGAATGTGAGGTGTCCATTATTATTAACCTGGAACATGAGAAATATTGTCAAAATCATGATCCAAAGCTTCCACCTTTCACATTTAGACAGAATCAAGATGGAATCAAATTCTTACATAAATATGCTGGTATATGCGTCCAAAGAACAGAAATGGACTCAACAGTGGAATAGCTGAGGAGCTTCCATCATCAGCAGCCGCGTTCCTTGTGTCTCCTGATGATCCGAATGGGTAAAATATTCTTGGTGCTGCCAAGAGGAAATAAAAAAACACCTTTCTTTATGGCATTTTTACATTTTAGACTGATTTATGGGGCTCATAAATGAATCTGGCTGTGGTTAGTAACTGGATGATGATGCTCTCTGGTGATGGACTCATGTAGGAGCAACAGGGTGTGAAGAGTAAACTTCTGTCCAAGACTGTATAAGCAGAATTCACCAGTGGTTTAGCAGTTTTTATAACTCCAGGCCCCCCAGTTTGGGAACCACTGGGCACCATGATTTAAGAGAATTTCATGTTATGTGGTTCTTTATCTTTATTTTTTTTTAATTGTGTAATGCACACCTAGCTTTGAATTCTTCCTTAAATATAATGCAAATAGTATTGCATAACATATTACAATGAACTTCTATTAATTATTATAATTCCTTCAGCTTTATTTTATATTTTTACTGCTGTTATTTTGCACCAGTTTTGATCTCCAGACTGAAACGTCCCGTTTTGGGGCCACTTGCCCTTTAAAGTTAGCAATTTTTGAGAAACGTTGTTGAAAAGTGGATCTGACTGAGCAGCAAAAAAATGGCTGTGATCAGACAAGGCAGAACCGGAGTTAATATAGTAGAAGGTTTCCAGTCCTGGAGAGACATTATGGAGCATAATATCAAAGGAATAGAGGAGCTAAATAAAATGTAGACATTCAACCTGGATTAACATAGCAACACAAATTTCTCATTTATCATAGCAACACATCACACCCTCAGGCGGCAGTCACAGCAGATTTTTCCATTAGTTGTTGTCTGTGTAACATGGAGTGCATGTAAATGTGGGGCAGAGATCATTTTGTGAAGGGCCGTGTCTGTTTTGGTGATTTGAAATATCAACAACATTTACAAGAAACCACTTACTGCAACTTTCAGACTTCAGTGTCGTTGACAGCTGAAGAAACGATCAAACTCACATGTTGAACTGTTTTAAAAACTGGTGGAATCCAACCAAACATGAGTCAGAGCTGCACACACAATTCATTATAGTAACATATACTGATAAAAGTCGTACCTGATCCACTGTTCACCAGAAAGGCCCAACGACCCAGAACGTTTACATTAGTCGTGTTCTTGAGGTTTGGGATGTAGTTGCCATTAGTTGCATAATGAATCAGATAGTAGTCAGTGGAGTTTATTGTGTCATATCCAGCCTTATAAGCATAAAACATAAATGTTATATATTCATACTGAGCCGGTATAAAATATAATTTTAGTCCTGTGATGTTTTTTTACCTCCACATAATCATTTATCACAGCACAATCACCATAATTCATCAGAATGAAAGAAAATCCACCGCCTGAAACTAAAACTAGTTGAAATGTGATTGCCTGAAAAGAAAAGACACAACATCACTCATATGAGTCATAGTCATGATTCGTAGTACCTTTTAAATGAAAAGAAGTAAAAACTCTTTACCGGTGCTGAGTGAAGATTAAATGCATTGACATCAGATGTTTGAACATAGTCCCATGTTACAACAAAAACCCAAGAAGCAGAGAAGCCTCTCTGAGGGAAATACTGCTTTATATCCCGAGTGGCGCGAGTGAGCACATCTCCACTTGTGTACTGCTGATATGAGTATCTTCCCAATCCAAAGTCATCAAGATCCGTCCAGAGCGGAGCAATTAAATCTTCAGCTCCGGTTTTGGGAATGTGGGAAGAAAGAGATTCTGGCAAAGGTTGGTTGAATGTAAGGAGTCCGTTATTATTAACCTGAAATAAAACAAACAAGTTCAAATCCAGAATGAAATCTTTTATTTGGCTTTGTATTAGAATAGCAATGGAACTGAATTCTCACGTATGTTTTGTTGTAAATGCGGCCAAAGAACAGAAATGGAGTTGAAAGATTAACAGATACGAAGCTTTCTCCACCAGTTTCATTCTGTTCTGTGTCTCCTGCCGCTGAGCCGAATGGATAGAATACCGACGGTGCTGCCGAGAGTATGAACACAAAAAAAAAAAATGTTTACATTTCTGTAACGCTGAAATGCGTGTGCGATGAGGAAACATGGAAGGAGATCACAGAGAGTTTGAACAGAAACACTTTAATAGCAAAACGAAAAGCAAACGGCACTCAACATCCACACACATAACGTCAACGATAGACAAAGACAATGGAGCACATGACGGTATAAATAGCTGGGGTAAACACGGAACACCTGGCAACAAACAAGGGGGAGTGGTACATGACAAACTATGGAAAAACAGGAGGGACACACAGGAGGATCGTGACATGACTGTGACAATTTCACACTGATTTCTTGCTTTCTTGTATGATTAGTAGTTAGACTATGATAGTCTCTATTACATTTTTTCCTGTTCGAGAAGCTGTTTCTCGCAGATATACGCCACAACAGGAAAGCAAAGATTATCACAATGTCCATTTCATGGCAACTTTACCCAATCACCAGTCCCTTTATCACCAGCCCTCACAATGCAGTCATTATCCGGTCTCATCAATTCCCTCATCAAGTCCCTGATTCTCTTACCAAGTGACTTCTCGTGCCTTACCAGGACTCCTCGTCCAAGTTTCTCAGAGTTTTCCTCCCGTGAAGGTATCAGTCTGCCTGATCAAACACCTCCTTCAACCTGCTGTCATATAAGCCCTCAGTCTTGCCACTTCTCACCCTCTTCAGCTCTCGCTCAAGTAACTGTGCTCGTGCCTCCTCTATAATAAATATCTGTGTTCACTCACGTACGTGTTTTGCCTGTTTATCATGACAGCGGGCCGAGCCAGTGGCTGGAGAATCATCTACTGCCGAAAGAAATCCATTCACGGACATGGCACGAGCATTCCACCACATTCACCAGAGCACTTCTTCTCTATCTACCTCACCCAGTCCCATGCCCCGGCCGGCGCCCTTCGCTGGGGATGCGGAGGAATGCAACGGGTTTTTACTACAGTGCGGTCTCTACTTCGAAATGAATCCACAGCAGTTTGAATCAGAACGAGCCAATATTGCATTCCTCATCTCTCTGCTCTCCGGTCGCGTTTTTGGTCATGCCGCTAGCTCCATCTCAACCCACGATCAACTCATCCGTATCCGACAACTATGGCTTGGAACATTTCAATAATTGATCCTGAGCTGTCCTCACTGCGCTGGAGCAGCTCCTCACATATTTACCAAATTGGTCCTGCGTAGAGCCTACAACTTAATTTGGATCAGAAAAGGGGGTGAATGGAAAGTGGCCATTATAACCCATTATATTATCATTATGAATACAAAGTCATGCCATTTGGTCTGTCAAATGCTCCAGCTGTGTTCCAGGGGTTTATGAAGGAGATACTCCGAGACTTCTTCAATCGGTTCCTCCTAGTCTATCTTGATGACATCCTTGTGCATTCCAAAAACCTCCCTGAACATCACCACTACATTACGTAGGTCCTGACCAAACTCTGTAACAAATCCAGCCACACACCTCGCACCAGACACACACACTCCTCCCACACGATCACTCTCACCAGTGTACTGATCACCTGCACCTGCCACAAATCACCAGTCCCTTTATCACCAGCACTCACCATGCAGTCATCCTCAGACTCGCTGACAACCTGACTCTCTTACAAAGTGACTTCTATTGCCTTACCAGGAGTCCTCGTCCAAGATTCACAGAGTGTTCCTCCTACAAAGTTACCAATCTGCCTTATCTGACGCTTCCTTCAACTTGCTGTCATATAAGCCCTCAGTCTTGCCACCTCTCACCCTCTTCAACTCTCTCTCCAGTAACTGTGCTTGTGCCTGCTCTATAATAAAGAGTGTTCTGTGTTCACTCACATCTGTATTTTGCCTGATTATCATGAAAGCAATGTTGTTGTTGGTGCAGATGTTTTTAATAGAGATTTTTATCATGTAAACGCCATTTTAGTATCTTTTTAAAAATATCGACTTTCAGGTCGTGGTTCACGAGTGTTTTGCCATGAAATCTTTACTGAATCTTTAAATTAAGCATAATAACTTTTGTAATGCTAGTAATATTTCAAGATGAACATTTACTCGACTGAACTAGCATAGGTTTATTTGATTGTAATTGGAACTATATTTCGAAAATTTGTGCTAAAATTTAAGTTTCAAATATGATATAATATGACTGATATTAATCAGTAATGTAGATATAATCTCAATGTAGGGCACAATTTAGGGCCCAGTGTCAGAAAGCTGGGTCTTCATCAGAAGTCGTGGGTCTTACAGTAGGACAAGCATACTTTAAAAATCACCCAAAACTGGTTTAAGACAGAGCGCTGTAAGAAACTCATTGATGCCTACAGGAAGAGATTGATTTCAGTTGTTTATTTCCAAAGGATATGCTACCAAATATTAAGGGTGTGGATAACTATGTTCTGTGATTTGTTCTGTGTGGAATGTCTCAGATTTGGCTTTTTTTCAGATTTAAACAAAATAAGTAAACATGAGAATACCAAATAATTTGTCATTGCAGAAATTTTCAATACATTATCTGACAGGGAAATATGTGTCAATACCTTTGTCCATGATTGTAGGTATTATTTGTTTCTAGAAAGACAAGACTTCTTACTTTTAAAGTTATTGCGTCTACCGTCCACCCAGAAGGCCCATCGACCGGGAACAAAGACATTACTGGAGCTGTTGAGGTTTGAGACGAAGCTCCCATTGTTTGATCCAGGAATCACGTAGTAGTTAGATGAGTTTACAGTGTCAAATCCAGCCTGAAAATATGTAAAAACATTATTCATTTAAATAAAATATACACAGTGCATCTATGCATATTACAGATGTTAAATAATAGTCGACAATCATGCAAAGCTTCCATGTGTAGACAAAGTATATCATGCACATAAGGTGTATAGTATTCAGTGTATCACAAATTTTCTATTCTATTCTTCTTTTTACTTACTCTGAATTATGACACTTTTACTGGTGATTTAAATCACACTGAATTATTTTTGAACATTTTGGAAAACAATTTACTTTAGTACTTCAGTTTAACAGCATTAAGTTAAAGAGGGAAAACTTTATCGTTCAACCAAACTGTGGATGCATTTTAGACACATTAAGTTCTTGTTCCTCGCATGCAATAAATGCACATCCTTAAAGGAGCAGAGGCCTCATGTATCAACACTGCGTACGAACAAAAACATTGCGTTCGCCAGCTTTCACGCTCACGGTCGGATGTACTAACAGTGAAATTAACGTGACAATGTGTGTTTCTCCACGCCAAGTTCATGTCAGGCGTAAGTACATTTCTCATATTTTTTGTCCGTTGGCAACTCCTACAGGCAATGAAGTGAAGTTGCAAAAATTACACAACGAATTGTTCTACAAGTCTGTGGGAAGCATTGCTATTAATTTGCAATTTATAAAATAATTGACATATATTGTCACACAAGCCTTATGGGAATATTCTATAAAATATGCAATTAAGAACATATAAAAGCTGTAACACAGATTCCTGTCTGTCTGGGTCTTCTTTGTCACTTCCTGTCAGTCTTGTCATTGTTTCACTTCCTGTGTATCGGGTCATTGTTTCACAATGCACCTGTCATGTAATCACTTAATCGTTAGTCTCCCATGTGTTTGTGATTCAATCGTGTATAAATCACTCTTGCATTTCCCTTGCGTTTGTCGGTTGCTAATGAAGTTTGTTGCTGTTGGGTGTGGATGTTCAGCCTGTCTCCTGTGTTCCCAGAGTAAGTTCAGTTCTTTGCACGTGTGCTTCTTTTGGTTTATATTTAAAGTCTTTTGTTTGTTTATTATTAAATGAGTTTAAGTTTGAAATCCTGCCTTGCCTGCGTCCTGTTCCCGCATCGCACACCAGCACTCATTCGTTACAAAAGCATGTGCAAATTGATACAAGGAATAAGCGAGTCGTCTTTGAGCCGTGCAATGCCAGCTGTTCCCATGATGCAGTTGACCAGCCAAACATTAAAATGTATTATGCAGCGATAGCCGGTTTCCCTAATGTGATCGAAGTGATCGACTGCACACACATATAAGGCACCATTTTTATTTATTTGCATTTAATTATACAACAACCCTTCAGGAGACCGCGCTTATCCACTAAAGACAATTATCAGACCATTTATTTTTAAGATCATTTACAGTGCGACTTTCAGATCCAAGCGCATTGACGGCATCAGCCAAACTCCCCCAGTAATTTTTTTTTCCTTTTGTTATTAATTCAGGAGGACAAAGTTCCAAATAAAATATTTTTTTTTTTCTAATTTCTACCTCCGATAGTAGCACCTCCAATTCACTTTCTCTAAAGTTTCATTTTCGTGCCGCTTGCTTTAGCCATGCTCATATTGCTTTCGTTTGCCCAAGTGGACTCATTACCATAATTAAATCAGTTTAATTAAGGGAGGAGACGGGGCTGAGTTTTCTGCACGTGCATGTGCGCTCAATTTTACGTTATTTGGAATGTACAAAGATGATATGTGTGGGATCCTTCGTAGATTGATACATCTGCATTTTTTTGTGCGTTCGCACATTCACAGCTTTGTTCCTACGCTATGTTTTAGTATGAATTCAATGCAAGTCTTAGTACATGAGGCCCAAGGGCTTTCTAGTGAATTTAATTTAACTACTGACAAATTCAAATGAGAGATATAGAAATGTATTTTATGGGGCTCCGTGATTCTCTAAACAACCGTTTGCCTCACTTATTGGTTAAGTCTGTCTCTAGTTCTGAATATAGAAAGAAGTGTATCTTACCTCCAATGGATGTCCTGTTACAGCGATGTCACCGTAATTCATCAGAATAAATGAAAAAATACTGCCTGATATTAAAACCACTTGAAAAGATGTTTCCTCAAAAAAGATTGAAAAAGGATAATCACTTTAAACTCGGCATTCACTTTTTATCGTTGTTTATTTATAGAATTACATTTTTGTATTTTTGAATATGTACTAAATGAGTCCAATAAAGTATTCTGAAATTGAACAGAATTATTGATGAAGTGAAAAAGTAAATCAAACGTACTGTGTTTGTGTTGGGATAGTAAGCAACTTTATCCCATGTTGCAACAAAAACCAAAGACGCACTGAAGGTCAGATATGGGAAATGATTGTTTATATCCTGAGTGGCGCGTGTGAGAACACTTCCATTAGTGTGCTGATGATATGAAATCACACCTCTCTCACGGTTATCAAGGTCTGTCCAGAGACCAGCAATTATATCTTGGCTTCCATTAGCAGGAAAGGTATTAGGAACATATTGTGATGAAGCCTGGTTGAATGTGAGGTGTCCATTATTATTAACCTGGAACATGAGAAATATTGTCAAAATCACGATCCACAGCTTCCACCTCTCACATTTAGACTTAGAATCAATATGGAACCAAACTCTTACATAAATCTGCTTGTATGTGCGTCCAAAGAACAGAAATTGACTCAACAGTGGAATAGCTGAGGAGCTTCCATCATCAGCAGCCGCGTTCCTTGTGTCTCCTGATGATCCGAATGGGTAAAATATTCCTGGTGCTGCCAAGAGGGAAAAAAACATCCTGTTTTCCGGCATTTTTATATTTTAGACTGATTTATGGGGCTCATGATTGAATCTGGCTGTGGTTAGTAACTGGATGACGCCCTCTTGTGGTGAACTCATGTGGAAGCAGCAATAGTAAAGTAAAACAATTGAAAATGAGGGGGACAAACACATTTTGAAATAAATGTTTTTCTGAAAAGTTTTTGGATGAAATCTCAAAATGATAATGCATGTTTAGTTTCACAAACTGTCCAAGACTGCATAAGTGGACTACACCAGTGTTTTCCAAACTTTTTCTGCCAAGCCTATTTTTGAGCCGCCCCTCAACCTCACACACCCCAATAAAGACACTCTCAGACATGGTCTTACTTGTGAAATCTTATAAGACTTCTTTGAAACAATATAAATAATACTCTGTTTTGCAGATTCATTGTCTGCTTTATGTTTATCTGGCAATGGTGGTCCATTCACAAACTTGTACATACATCATTTAGATTTTCACTTAGTTCCCTGCAAAACTCAATTCCGATTCTGCAATCATACCATCCAGACGTCTGTGCTATCAGACATCTATCTTAACATAATAAAATATATCAAATTAATATTTTGTGTTCTATTACTTATGATATTATTTATTATGTGGCAAGTAGCTGCATAATACAATGGATAATTTTTATAACTCCAGGCCCGCCAGTTTGGAAACCACTGGGCTACATGATTTAAGTGAACTTCACATTGTCTGCTTCTTTGTTTCCACATTGTGCTTTAAAGTTGTGTAATGCACTCTTAGCTCTGGACTATTACTTACATATAATGCAAATAGTATTATGTAATGTATTAAAATGAGCTTTCATTTTTTATTATTCTTCAGGCTCATTTAAAATGTACTGCAGTCATTTTGCACCATTTTGTATCTTAAGACTGAAGGTGCAATAAGCAATTTTTTTTTAAATGCTGTTGAAAAGTGGATCAGACGAATCAGCAAAACACACTTGATCAACAGAAATGTGTGTTTAGACGAGAGAGAGAGAGAGAGAGAGAGAGAGAGAGAGAGAGAGTGAGACTTTCCAGTCCTGGACAGATCACTGTAACCCCCTTAATCTTTTCACATTTGTAACATTTTAGTGTCAGGTTAAGGGACTCAAAGATACTGGAGGAAAGGGCTTTATTATAATAAAATTAAAACAAAAACTACCCCTAGGGCAAAAACAGACTTGACAAGACTAGATTCGACTGTCACGACACAATAACACGGGGAGGACTCAAGTGCAGGGAAATTAGGATTTAATAACAAAAGGACATAATATACAAAGAAAACAACCCACGAGGGGGAAAAGCATAACGTGAACAAGATCAAAACTGAAGCATAACACAAACCAGGAACAAGGCGCTAGACACAGGAACTTCCAGAAACACATGAATGACAATGAGACCACGAAGGACAGCAAACACAAAGGGCTATATCTAGGAACACATGAGGAAAGGTAACGAGCTGAGAACTGCTGACAACACTCAAGGGAAACGAGGTAACAAGGTGGGCGGGGTTGCAAAAGGACAAGACACAATAAAGGGGCAGTGTCAGGGCTCTGTCAACAGACACTCGAAAAGACCAAACTGGAATGACAGAGCCGTGACATCGACTCGACTCGACTCGACTCAGTGACAGGGGGAAAATGTATGATAAACCAGCACAGAAAGCAAATACAGGGAGAATAAATTGGGAGCAAACAGAGCAGGAAATGAGGGAGGACAGGTTGGGCAATTAAATACAAAAATGAGGAAACAAGACAGGCGAGGTTATACAAAAGACAGAAGAGCACATGGCACACGTGACAAGTCATGTGTTTACAAAACAATACATGAACACACAGCCAGTGAGAACTCATAAGCTGCGTGTCCACACAAAATAAGACGACAAGAAAGCTCACAGACAGTGAAAACACAAGCTGCACCGTTACATAACACAAGACAAAACATGACATGAAAGTGTTAGGCCTCTAGTTCCTGTGCAGACCTTGATATTCAACTACACATACTATTTACATATTCATATTTAATTTGAATGTATTAGAAATGTAACCTGAAATGTATCAGATTTCAAACACTACTTTATTTGTCAGTGTAATATAGCATACTACATTACCAGCCAAAGTAGACTCTGGAGTGACAGTTGGATTGTTGATGATAATGTTCCTAACTTCTGCAAAACATTTAATTAATGTGAACATTAAATCAATATATGTTATACAAAAATCAATTGTATTTGTACAAAAGTCACATGTCAGTGCATTTGCATCCACAGAATACCCAAAAAAGACAGACGGTCAGACAAACTCGTTGATGTTACACATTGCACAAACACATACATGAGTGAATGCAAAATATGCTTACCTGCACAGTAGGTCCCAACGCAAAATGATGGGGAAACGAATTCATAGATGTAGTAATCACCTGGGCAGGCTTTAACTTTGATAGGATTGGAATGGAAATAGCAGCAGTCATTCATCCAGTGACCGCAGATGTTTCGGGTGACCACTCCATCCTCGACTCGTGGATGTGGACCATTTAGCCACATTGGAGCATGAGTGCCACAGCTTAACTGAGCAACACATGTGTCTGGCATCTGAGCACTCTGGCCCTGAAGGAAGAGACGATACCAGCCGACCCAGCTGACCCAACGGTCACACGTCACATTGGGGCTATTTCGATTGTATGTTGCTCTCCAAGGATTGTCCAGTACAGTGTAGCTATAGCAAGGGTCTAAAGGGAACAATGTAAAAATAAAAAATAAAATAAGAAATTATGTAGTAATTATATATGAATAGAGTAAGAAATTACTATAAATATTGTTCAAATCATTATGCATGATGGTGGTAATAACATTACACTAACACTTTTTTAATAATTTAATTATTGGGAACGTTCTGCAAAAATCCTGCAACATTACATCAGTCGTCATGTATTTTTGAGCACTTGTTAGTAAATCATTCAAATAAGCCAACTGTTCATGTTTTATATTTTGAAGTAAACTATTTCACAAAACTAATGACATTACAAAATTTTAGGGCTTTAAATCATTAAAAGAACATTGAAAAATAATAATAAACTTATAATAAAACACTGTCTCATGAATAATTTTTTCATTCATCATGAACAAATTGATAAACAAATGTGAATAGACCTCTACATTTTAAGTTGTGTGAGAACGCAGATGTTGAATTAAAAAACGAATTAAATAAACAACCAATCACTGTTTTTATTAAGTAACCTGACGTGGAGGAACAACCCATAATCTGAATTTGGCTTTCCCATTTAACCCCTCCAAGAGCACATGCAACTGCAGCAGTGAAAACACATGCACACCTCAGTCTCTTCCTGCCGGCATTGAGAATCGAACCCGCAACCTTTAGGTTAGGTTCTCAGACCATTAGGCCATGACTTCTGCACCAATGTGAATGTCTTATTTTTTTTAAGAAAGTCGCATTAAAGGTAAACGGAGAAAAAAAGTTATATGATTCTTGTGTTATCACACTTCGCTTAACGCATTTGTGAAAAGTCAGAATTCAACTGATTTTCAAATTTGTAATATTTCTGTGAAATTGATTAAGTTCAGTTGGTTAATTTTAATGCTCTGGATTACAGTATAGCATATGATTAGTCTTCAATCTCTCGCAGCATTTCTGTGTGTAAATAGTGGCAATCTGTGTAAATAGCTAATAGTCTGTGTAAGCATTGATGTTTGATTTAATATACTTGCTATTTCTAGTCAGGTGATATTAGAGAGAGGCATTCTCATTCTTCAGCTTTTGACTTCACAAAAAAAAAGATCAGGTTCTACTTGGATTTGTTCACTTCACACCACAGATGTGGTTTAATTCAAATGTCCATCATTACCTGCCAGTTTTGTTGATGCTGATGTTGTTTGTGCACTGGCTGTTAAAAACAAAAATACGATTATATGGCATATTTGTATCACCTTTACTACATTAAGACTGATAATCAAAGAGATGGTTCATAAAATCTTACCCAGTGTCAGGACTGATATGAGCACCAGCAGAAGCTGTGAAACCAGAGACAATCTCATGATGAGGAAGTCAGAGATTAAACCAGCATGCAGGAATCCTTGTTCTGCAATGAGAGAGCATTATTAGAGCATCCTGCATTATTATAAATGCACTGAAACCAATATTCGTATGGACTATCTATTGATAAAAACCCTTAAAAATCAGATCATGCCAGATTCAATCAAATCTGATTGTAAACAGATTTAACAGTAACAGCTAATATTCAGTATCAAATTATTATTAACATATCATTAGATTCAAATCAAGTTTTTTTATGCTGTGTGATCAAGTACATATTGTGTATATATGTTAAACTGTAAACTTCTACATACTATTGCAAATATGCACCTAGATTTCCACTGCAACGTATAAGTCAATACAAGCTTTGTTTTTATTAAAACGTTTCTACAGTTACTTTGAAGTGATTCATAAACTCCTTTCAGCTCAGAGTTTATGTAGTCATGTACTCAGTCATGCACTTCATATAAGCTTAAACAACTCAAATACTTCACAAAGAACTTAGATAAAAAAAATAAAAAATAAAAAAATCAGTAGCAAACTCCAATCTTGATTGACTGTTTGTTAAAATAGATTTTATTTAAAATAAATTAATTTAATTTAATTTAACAAGGACGTATTAATTTGAACGTGACCGTAAATATTTTTATAGCGATCACAAAATGTATTTCAAATAAGTTCTGATATATTCAAATAGAAAAATGGTTATTTAAATTTAACTTATAGTTTGGCAGAACAATGCTGAATATTTTTTATAAAGATAATTATTTATGGTAAGGTCTTATATTATGGTTTTTATAGCCATTATTTGTTATTTCATTCTATAAGTAAAAGTAAATTGTCTAATTTGAGAATAAAGGTAATGGAGTTTAACATTAAAGAGAATGATTTGACGAACCTCAAACTGCTTCATCTGCTGCTCTTGTGCCTAATGTGGATTAGCAGGAAGTTTCACTGCCTTGTGTTGAGGCTGAACATGAGGAATGGAGAAAAAAAATCTTGTTTTTTATGACCGGTATTATCTAACATTTCGATTTTACATGACAGGATTTGCATGTCAAGAGTCTGAGATTGACACCCTTGAGCAAATGTAGTTTAGCCTACTGTCATCTAATTATTAATATTATAATATGATATTTCATCCAAACGGATTTAATTCCCCAGTCTCTGCCACTGTACTGCTCCAAGTAAGAATCACAAAATTTAAAATTTAATATACAATTCTAAAACTTTATGGAATTTTAATTATCTTTTTAAAATTACAATTAAGTGATAAATGTAGAAAATAAGAGGTAATAACATGGCAGCATGAAAATGTGTTTTTGAACAAATGTCATTCACTCAGCATAAAACATTTATGCCTTTGGCGAGTCTATTTACTGACATAACAAGTTGAGTGTGTGTGTGTGTGTGTGTGTGTGTGTGTGTGTGTGTGTGTGTGTGTGTGTGTGTGTGTGTGTGTGTGTGTGTGTGTGTGTGTGTGTGTGTGTGTGTGTGTGTGTGTGTGTGTGTGTGTGTGTGTGTGTGTGTGTGTGTGTGTGTGTGTGTGTGTGTGTGTGTGTGTGTGTGTGTGTGTGTGTGTGTGTGTGTGTGTGTGTGTGTGTGTGTGTGTGTGTGTGTGTGTGTGTGTGTGTGTGTGTGTGTTTAAAGGTGTGAGAGACGGAGTTCCCTTTCTGTTGAGTAACATCACTCGCATATACTTCAAAAGAAACATTGATCCTTCATATTCTTAAAAAATTCATGTAATTAATTTTATTATAGATTTAAAACATAATAATATTAACATTTAGAAAATGTGATTAGATAACATTTAACTATTTGACGATAGTTATAAATATTATATCTCACACATACTCTGTCAGGTTTTCTGTAGGCATACATGTACTGTAAATCAATCACACTAATAAAATATTTAATAAAACTAGCTAAAAACAGTCTGTTTTTCTTTATAAGCAGAGATTTTTGTTCAAATAAAAATTTTGCTTAAGATACTGAATGGAAATCAGAATTATCATATTAATAAGAATGAACAGGAAACTCTTGCTAAAAACCACAATCATGCAAAGAATGAGGACGCAACTCAAAGAAATACCCATGTGGTAAATGTTTTAGGGGAATGTGGTTGAAACACTTCTTTTTTCTTTTTTTTTTTATTGTAGATACCACTAAGAAAACAAACATCTCTTCAAGAACTGAATGTCTCACAGCTAACTGTGTCCATCACTGGACAACTATCTTTAAACATCTACTATCACTTCTACCACTAAAGACTCTCTTTCCCAGCACTTTAGACACAGTTGCTAATTTAAACTGAAGGAAAACCCTCCAACGTCATGCATAACTAAAGCTGAATAATCATCTATGCTCATATTAGTCTGTCTGTCTCATCCTTAACCCGAGGATATTGTACTCTGCTGGATCCGGCCAGTATCTAGAGCAGATGATGAACACAATGCAGCTCTGAATGGCAGTGAAGACCATGACATCTAGACAAGCCCTAGAGACAGATCCTCAGCAAAGACCACAAGAACCAGACTAGTCCTCGGCACAGAACCCTATAGCCAGCTATGAAGCTCCTGCCAAGAGACCACAGTGCAGATTTGTTGTGCTTATAGTCATTGATAAGCCGATTGCCCACTGCTGGATAAATCGTAGCTCTCCTGGACAGATTACAACTCCTCTCCAACCATATGCTAGTGTTCCGTATCCTGATTTTTAATAACGAAATGTTCTGAATAATATCAATCCACAATCTGACTTGTGATGCAGCCTGGGATCATAATCACTCTTCGTTCATTTGGCCAGAGGAGAACTGGCCCCCTAACAGAGCCTGGTTCCCCTCAAGGATTTTTTAAGTTCCTTGGTGCTTTCGAGTTCTCCTTCCTGTTGAGCAACATTTCTTTTCACACACACACACACACACACACAAATATGCATGTCAACATTAAATGTAGTTCTTAACCTGGCAGTAGATGGCTTCCTCTTATGCTGATAGGATAAGTATGGTAACATGGTAATTGCTGATGACCAGATGATGCCATGGATCATTTTAACAGACTCCTCCCAAACCAAACTTTGTTAGTGGAATGTAAGGAGGATATAAGAATAATTAAATTTGAATTGGATCCACATGAGGATTGAGGCTTTCAAGATTGCAAAAGTGTAATAAAAACAGCCCATCGAATGCATGAATTATATTTAAAGTCAGGAACAGATATAAATTGAATCTGTTACCCACTTCCCTTCAGGTTGTTGACCAGATAATTTATTCAGTGAATTAAGTTTGAGGATCAGTTCCATTTCTGATTGAACGATTCAGATTAGGTATGCAACAACAGCAACTGATTCACTGAAAAGACACACACAAAGAAAATCTAGGGAGGAACTTAGTATGTTATCCATCTTAATGGTTTAAAGGGATAGTTCATCTAGAAATGAAAATTCTGTCATCATTTACTCGACCTTAAGAAATTCCAAACCTGTGTGAATATCTTTCTTCTGAACACAAAATAATATATTTTTCAAGAATATGGATAACCAAACAGTTGAATTCCATAGTATTTAATGTGGGGTCCATCAACTGTTTGGTTATCCATATTCTTGAAAAATATATTATTTTGTGTTCAGAAGAAAGATATTCAAACAACATGAGGATGAATAAATTCTGAAAAAACATTTTAAAAAAATTGGTGAACTATCCTTGTTCCTCTCACAAATCTACTGTTAGACCACATTCAGGGTATTTTAGTTTATCGAGTTTAACGGCAGGTGTTTGACCACTGTAGAGTTTAATTCTGAGCTAGAGTTTAGTCATTGTCCTGAACACCCATGTTCACATAGATTGACCATATATTGGAGCAGTAAAAAAACAAAACAAGAATGGTTGTTTGCTTGTCAACCAGACTCTATAACTCAAGGAACAACTCATACCCTGACTCGAGTAAAGGCTGCTATAAATAATGCTTCACTCCAGAAACTAAAGTATGTGACAAAGCAAACAGGACTGTTTAATTTCTTTCCCTGAAGGAGACTGAATTTATGGCTTTATCTTTGCAGTGATTTTAACTTCAGCTCTATGCTGCTTGGCAGACTGTTCTTGTCAAGCTCCAGTTTTATCTGAAACAAAAGATGGACAGACAGATCAAACTTTCCTATGTGTGTTTGTCTCTTACTTGTGGTAAAACTAAGTTGATTGTAGAGACAATTGGTGACAATGGGCATTTGATCTACTCAGGCTTAAAACGATTTTGGGAAAAGCAGCCCTGAATGTTGGGTCTGAAAATGAGGAAAGTCAAATGATATCTAAAGGTAAACACAACAACGTATGTGTATTTTACGTTTAATTATTAGTTGTTATTGTGTACATAAGCAAATACGTGTCTCACCATTGGTTTGTAAAACAACATATTTTCTGAGTATGATGTAACATAGTATGATGAACAAACTGATAGTAATGTGTAAGTTGTAAAAATTCCTTTGTTTTACTTTTGACAAAGTAAAAAGACCAAGAAACATGGACATTTCTGGAGATCTTGAGGTTTGAGATGAAGCCAGTCCAAACGATCCAAAAAAATGAAAAGAGACAGTGAGATGGAACGGGTTTGAGATACACTGACATAGAAAAAGCTTCCTTTACCTGCATCAAATATCTCATTACACCAGCATAACCGATAAATTAAAACTTGAACAGACATCTGAACCTGTCCTGTATAACATTGCCACAGCAGAAAATAAATCAGTTTATAAACCATTCTCACATATTCTTAAATTGTTCCCTTGGTTAAACAAATCAGATTCGTCTCAGATTAATAAACCTTAACACATATTTTACCCACTTTTTGAAGCATCAAAATACAAGTTGCATTGCTGTTATAAGAGGGAGAGTAATCCAGATTTTATGTAGAAAAATAAAGAGTGGTGTAAAAATCATATAAATACATAATGCGAGGAGGGGGACCGTTTACCCCACTAGGCACAAAGCATATTCAAGTACTGATACTTTACCTAAAGTAATGTTTTTAATATGCTGGAAGGCAGCGCCGGGAGCACGGGTGTCCAGGGCGGCACTGGGAGTTCAGGAGTCCCTGGAGACACACTGGAGAAGGTTTGGGCACAGGAAAGGGTCCGGGCACTAGGGGACGTACAGCAGCGGGCTCGGGTACTGGGGAGCACATGGAAACTGGCTCGGATTCAGGAGGGAGCTCAGGAGAGGGTTTTGGGGCTGGTGGCAGTTTTTGGGCTGTGGTGTGTGCAGCCCACACACACCACAGTGCTATGGCTGTAACAGCCGGCCCCCACATCTCTGGTGGGCACCCAGTACGTTTGCACGATGAAGGAGGTGGAAGAGTCGTGAGCTTGGGTGTCGGGTAAGGATGAACAATCGCTAGCGCATAGCGCATAGTTGAGCAGAGGGCGTTGGAGCAGATTGTTGAGAAATGTGCGCAGTCGGCGGCTCATGAGCGAAGGGCACTGGAGAGCCATGGTTGCTCTTGGATCTGGGCTAGACAATCTCCAGAACCCTAACGGCTTCCCACCTTTTCAGTCCTGCGGTGTGTGGGAGGTGTACTGGATGCTGGTAATTAGCCCCAATCTAGAACCGCGATTTCAGTGTCTCGTCATTGTATGGAGTGATCCAGAAAAACTTCATTCGTTCACTTGATGAGGGTGAACACACTTTAAAATTCTCAATGGGAAGAGATTGTGAGTGAACAGCAAACATTTGAGTTAAACGCAATCTGTTACTGCCATTTTCCAGATATTTTCAAAATATCTCCTGCCACTGATTCAAATGGATAGAACTGGTGCTGCAGAGAGAATTAACACACAAACTCTTTTACATTTCAGAATGATAATGAGGCTCATGATTCTTTACATCATAAGTGAGGACTTGTGTCATTGAAATAACGCCATAAGAATTGACTGTGATTAGTAGTGGGACGATGATGACATCTGGTGGCCCACTGGTGTAGCTTTTGCTGTGACACCAAAATATCAAATCATTACATAAATACATATTTTTATACAATGCTCTAAGTGTAAAATCTAACTTAAGTATATCACCTGCTTAATCAAGAACACTTAATCTGAGATCTGGCGTCATCACAAAAGGGAATAAAAGACTAATTACAATGGCAGTTTCATGTTGAATTGAAATGATAAAACACTTTTAAATAAAACACAGTTACATAATGCTGCTCAGGCATATGATTATTTGATTAGTCTTCCATCACTCACAGCATTATTCACAAACACGTGGAGTTTGGCATGTGGTATTTTCAGTAAGAATAAACTCATTGTACAAACACCATTAAATACCTTTTTAAAATCCAGTGTTTTTTTTCCATATTGATGTATATCGGAAGAGGACATATTGAAGAAAATGATTATAAATATCCAATACTCTTTGTAAGCACTGATGTATGATTTGCTATACTTATTATTGCTAGAAAGAGACAGGTTATATTAAAGAGAGGAACATTCTCATTCTTCAGAGCCTCTTAGAGCAGAGTTCGCGGAATAATAAAATAATGCATATCAACAATGAGAAGCATTACAAGAGGAAGGAATTAGCAGAATGAGCCATATAAAATAAAACATAAAATGACAAATTAATAATAATGAAATTATTAAATAATACACTAATATTAATAACTAATAATAGTAATAATATGGCTGAAAACTTTCCATACACACTGTATATACATACAGTACACATACATATACGCACATTACATTAATGTACTGTAATCTGCATCTGAATGTTCTCACGACTAAAACTATTCAGGGTGTGAAAGCAAATAATTTACAGTTGGGTGAAGTGTGTGTTTTTGACGTTTCTTATCTTCATCTCGAAGCTACTTGTAAGTCCATGACTGACCAGTGCTTGGTTTATCTGAAACAAATATGGACAAACAGATGAAAATATATTTTATTTCCATTATACTCTATTGGTTATGTAAGCACATGAAAAATAAAATGCCCCAGTGACTTACTTGCTGCAAAACAGTCTCAATCTCTCCACTCTGTGTCAGGTCTGAAAATGATGCCAGACTCATTTGAACTCCTACGACGCTTCCTAAAGGAACACATTAACATAATACATTATAACATGAAATACACAAACTGATGCACAATCTTGATGAAACTCCTACCTGATGAACCGCTAAAGGCCCAACGACCCGGAACGTTCACGTTACTCGTGTTCTTGAGATTTTGACAATGACAATGTCAAATCTTTTGATTATTTTGCAAAACAACATGTTGCTACACACACTGTGAATATAGTTTATTAGACGTAACATTAAAGAGAGCGAGATAAAGATTGAACTTACCTCACCTTGATCCAACAGTTGGGAATTAAATTGCAATGCAGAAAGTATGTATTGTCTTTAAACGTGTTGCAGTCCGGTTTTTAAAACCTGAACATACTTTGGAATAAAAGAAAACAATGTTTTCAAGAAACACAGCCAGTAATTATTGACTTATTGACTTTCAGCTCATATATTCTTTTTTTGAATCGATTTAGATTTATGGTTCACATATAACAAGCTTTGAGAATATTTTATCTGCAAACATTTTAGAGCTTTTATTATTCATTATTAATGTGTTTATGAGAATATTTAAATCTGTGTATATAGATTTTGCAACCACAGTGACCTAATTCAAAAAGAATGTACAGAATGAGAATCTGACAGACTAATTATATTTTAACTGACGCATGAACGATTTTTCTGGAACGTTTTATGTAACAAATAAATGAAATAGTTTGAAATTAAACTAAATCTTTAGCATTACAGAAACATTAATTTATTTATTCAATTAAAAGTATTGCTTTAAAAAAAAAAAACTTTCATAGTAGATTGTTTGAAGTTTGACATTAAAATGGTACCAGCATATTTGAAAAATTTGTCAGCAGGGGTTTGAAATAAGAATATATATAAAATCACATAACTGAATACAGTTCTTTTGTAAAAATAAATAAAAATAAAACCACAAACAAACTTAAAACAAAAACACAGGAGACAAAACAACCACTTTTTAAAAATGTAAACTGATAAGGGCTGGAACAAAAAGGGAAAAACTGAACGAGATAATTAATGAGGGCAAATCAAACACTTTCACAAGAGATGAACGGTGCAAAACCCAAGTCCAAATGAAACAAAGGAAAAAAATCACAACAAGGTAGAAGAAATATACACGCACACACGCACACACACACACACACACACACACACACACATTGCATTCATTTACTGTAATCTGCTTCTGAATGTTCTCACAAGTGAAACTATTCAGGGTGTGAAAGCAAGTAATTTACAGTTGGGTGAAGTGTGTAATTTTATTACGCAAGTTTTTATTAATGCAAAAGGAGTTTACAGGTTTACATTCAGCTTTCACAGTTCAGATCTGGTAGTTGAAACCCCTGCAGACTTTTAATAACACAAAGCATGATGGGTCAAAGAAAAGAGGAGGATCAATGATGATTGTTGAATATAGACAGAGAGAATGCTGCTCAACAGGATCCTTCTGTCTGACAATCTATTTCAGAACACAATGGTTTCCAACAAAATAAACATATATGTCAACATTCAATGCAATTATTTAGTAGATGGCAGTAGATGCAGAAGAAATGGTTTTCGTAAAAACATGGAATACAAAGACAGATGTAGAATAAATGTCTTTAATAAGAGAAAAAGCCCACTTGAGGATTGAGGCACTCCATTTTAAATCATTAAGAAATTGGAATAAATTGATGCTGTTTTCCACATCTTGGCCAGAGCAATCTTAAAAAAAAAGATTTTGGAAAAAAAAAAATTTCTTACAGAAATGCCATAGAAAAACTAGTGGTCAGTTGTTAAAAGAAACGTTTTATTTTCTTAGTGTGAAGAACATAAAAAAAAAAAACATAATTACTACTATAAAGAAGCTTTTGTTAAGTGGAAAGTTTCCATGGATGTTAAAGTTTTTTTTTTTTTGTTTGTTTTTTTTTATGTCAAAAAAACTTTTTTTTAAGTGTGTAAACTTGAAGACCAGAGGGTGGATGTCATTTTTATGGCTTTATCTGTTGCCGTTTTCTTAACTTCAGTTCTATGTTGTTTGGCAGACCTTTCTTGACAAGCTCCTGTTTTATCTGAAACAAAAGATGTTCAGACAGATCAAACTCTCCATGAATCATCTATTAGGACAGTATTTAGTGCACATATTTGTAGTAAGTGTGACGCACTTGCTGTAAAACAATCTCAATGCTTCCAGTCGGTGTTAGATCTAAAAACGAGGAAAGTCTCACTCGAAGTCCAATGGTGTTGTCTGAAGGGAAAACACCTAAAATACTCATATTTGTTAACATTAATAATAAAAATCATTACATATGAAAATATGTATAAAAAAAAAAAAAAGATTTGTGAAATGTGTCAAAACAAAAACAACAACAAAACCTACAGTCATTGCAAAATCTGAGACTTTATACTCAGTTAAAATCTTAGACAACAATGGGCACATTTTCAAAATCTTCAGAAATACAGTGGAGTTCACTTATCTCGAGTCACGGTTAACTTGCCACTATTATGTCGACGTTTTTGAAGTGGAACCGCCAAACTCCCTATTTATCTTAGTATTTTCGATTATTCAATGTCGATTCCTTAATGTTGCCGAACACTAATATCTCGAGCAAATATCTCGGACAAAGTCGTCACTTCATGGGCGCGACGAGAGTCATGAGTCATGAGCGTACTTAGTTCACTGCGCATGCGCTGAGTTTGCGTTGCACGTGGATCGCGGTCCCGGTCGCTCTGTCAATGACGCTTTACTCACATCGCTCTATGAAGTGAAAGCACATTCATGTTCTTACGAGAGCTGCCGTGGGTCCACCCCCATCCCAAATCCTCATCCGCTTCTGTACACATTAAAGGCTTAGATGAACGAACGCACACACACACAAACACAAACGCATCCTGCTTTTGTTCTGAAGTGAGCTCTGCTCAGCGCTGCTGCGGGAACACGGTTATTAAAAGACGGGACAAAGCCGAATTTGTTGAGAAAGCACAGTAGACAGGAAGAACGCAATAAAGTATGCAATCTAGTACAGCGTGATGACCTCACAAATATGTTATGACTGTTTACGCCGTGAGCGAAATTGCGTTTGCAATGTTGGAGAAAAGAATTAAAGGTTAAATATTGGGTGTAGGTTATCTCGCTAAACAGTTATCTCAATGCTTTTTTGCAACCACCGAGGCCGCCGACATAACCGAACTCCACTGTAATTGTACTTCAAGCATGTGACTTTCCTTTCATTTGTAATTAAACTCACCTGTAGTCATTTACAGATGCTGCTAATATAGATATAATATAGAAATTACACTTGCAACCATTTAAAATGATGAAAGTCATTTTGCAGTACCACAGTGTGACATCACAGGGTTTGTTTTCAGCATTGGCCAGTGAAGTAATATAAGCAGTTCTTTACATTTTCAACACGCTTGTTTTGAAATAGTTGAAGACGAAGGACTGTTGGGCCCATAAAATGTCAAATTAGCTCATTGCTTACATTCTGTTGAGCCTCATGTTATGAAAAACTATGTGATGTAGACAATTTGAAATAGAATATTCATGCAAATTATGGTGAAAACTAAAATAATTTCTTTACTTAATCTAAAATATATTATCATACTAAAAATGAGCAAACACTCAAATAACATCATATAGTATCTTATTTACTGCATCATATCAGTACATACATCACCTGTGTTCAAAGATATATTGTAACCAAAATCGAATAAATATAAGAATATATAATAAAGTGTCTCGGTCATTATCTTTCCGTGTGATTCCTCTACTATTAACCTTGAGCAACACAACAAACCAGTGACGTTCCACACTGTGGGATTGCAAGATGGCAGCGCTCTTGCTCCAAAAGCTACAACAAAACAGCCTTTCTTCTTTAAAATGGTGACATTATGTTTGTTATGTTTTTTTTGTTTTTTTTATTAAAGTGGAAATCGGTTTACTAAATAATGTAACCATGACTGATTCAATCATTCATTCATTCATTCATTCATTTGCACTTTAATGTTCCTCTGTCCACTGTGCTCAACATTGTCAAGACGTTTACAGCCCATGGCACTGTAGCTAATCTTCCTGGATGTGGACGAAAGAGAAAAACTGATGAGTAATTGCAATGAAGTATTGCTCAAATAGTGGATAAAACACCTTGATCAACTTCCAAACAAATTTAAGCTGACCTGCAGGCACAGGTTACAACACTTTTCATCGCCACAATGCTTTTGGAGTTTCTCAAAACGTACTAAAGGATGCCAAAATCCTGTCCTGACCTGACAGATGAGACTAAGATAGAGTTGTTAGGTAAAGCACATCATTCTACTATTTTCTGAAAACGCTACAGTCAAACATGGTGGAGTTTCACTAATGTATTGGGGTCGCTTTGCTGCCTCAGGAACTGGATGTCTTGACTGTGTGCATAGAATTATATAATCTGAAGACTAAATAATTCTGGAGCGCAATATAGGGCCCAGTGTCAAAAAGCTGGGTCTTCATCAGAGGTCAAAGGTCTTACAGTAGGACAAGCATACTTCAAAAAGCTCCAAGACAGAATGCTGGAGAATTCTGAAGTGACCAGCAATGGATCCAGTTCTAAATAATATAGAGAAGAAACCCTTCAAATCTGAAAGACCTGGAGCAATGGTCCAAAATTCAAGCAGGGAGGTGTAAGAAACTCATTGATTCCTACAGGAAACAATTGATTTCCGTTATTTCTTTCCAAAGAATATTGTAACCAAATTTTTAGTGTCAGTAACTTTTTCTAGTCTGTTTTTATAGTTCTGTGTGAAATATCTCACATTTGGCTTTTTATGCTCTGTTAATTTTTTGTTCCGATACAAACAAAATAAGTAAACATGTGATTACCAAATCATTTGTAATAAGTAATCCATTATCTGACAGGGAAATATGTGCCATGACTGTATCTGTTATCTGTTTCTAGAAACAAAGTCTTCTTACTTTTAGAGGTGTTGCGTCCACTGTCCACCCTGATTGCCCATCGACCGGGAACAAAGACATTACTCGAGCTCTTGAGGTTTGAGATGAAGCTCCCATTGTTTGATCCGTTAATCACGTAGTAGTCAGATGAGTTTACAGTGTCAAAACCAGCCTGAAAATATGTAAAAACATTCATTTAAATACTACATATTCAGTGCATATAAGAATTTTTACAGATAAATTAAATAGTCAAAAATCATGCAAAGCTTCCATGTGAAGACCCTATATCATGCACATAAGGCATATACATTATATATCACAACTTTTCTATTATATTCTTCTTTATTCTTATTCTCTGAATTATGGTGTTTTCTCTGCATATCTCTCTGCATTGGTCTTAATAATTTTGGCAAACAATTTACTTTACTACTTCAGTTTAACAAAATTAAGTTAAAGAGGACAAACTCAAGCGTTCAACTGAACTGTGCACAAGCATTTTAAACACATTATGTTCTTGTTCCATGCATGCAATCAATTAAAGAATTAAGTCATCTGTTGAATCCAAATTATCTAAATCAATTCTGTCGTCTGTGTTTCAAATGACTTGAATGAGCAAGGCTTTCTAGTGTATTTAATTTAACTACTCAAGTCTTAAAATGAAAAATAAAATAAAAAGGAGAGATATAGAAATGTATTTTATGGGGTTCCCTGATTCACTAAACAACCGTTTACCTCACTTATTGGTTAAGTCTGTCTCTAGTTCTGAATATAGAAATAATTTTATCTTACCTCCACTGGAAGTCTTGTTACAGCGATGTCACCATAATTCATCAGAATAAATGATAAATTACTCCCTGAAATTAAAACCATCTGAAAAGATGTTTCCTGGAAAGACAGAAGTATTATCACTTTAAACTCATTCATTGTTGTAAAAAATATTTTTTTGTATTTTTGAATATGTACTAATTGTGTTCAATAAAGTATTCTGAAATTGAACTGAATTATTGATGAAGTGAAAACAGTCACATTTCAGAATTAAATCAAACGTACTGTGTTTGTGAGGGGAAAGTAAGCAACTTTATCCCATGTTGCAACAAAGACCCAAGACGCACTGAAGGTCAGATTTGGGAAATGATTGTTTATATCCTGAGTGGCGCGTGTGAGAACACTTCCATTAGTGTGCTGATGATATGAAATCACACCTCTCTCACGGTTATCAAGGTCTGTCCAGAGACCAGCAATTATATCTTGGCTTCCATTAGCAGGAAAGGAGTAAGGGGTAAATATTGATGAAGCCTGGTTGAATGTGAGGTGTCCATTATTATTAACCTGGAATATGAGACATATTTTCATAATCACGATCCACAGCTTCCACCTCTCACATTTAGACTTAGAATCAAGATCAAATCAAGTTCTTACATAAATCTGCTGGTATGTGCGTCCAAAGAACAGAAATGGACTCAACAGTGGAATAGCTGAGGAGCTTCCATCATCAACAGCCGTGTTCCTTGTGTCTCCTGATGATCCGAATGGGTAAAATATTCCTGGTGCTGCCAAGAGGAAATTAAAAAATTAAAAAATTTCTCTCATTTTTACATTTTATACTGATTTATGGAGCTCATGATTGAATCTGGCTGTGGTTAGTAACTGGATGATGATGCTCTCTGGTGATGGACTCATGTAGGAGCAACAGGGTGTGAAGAGTAAACTTCTGTCCAAGACTGTATAAGCAGAATTCACCAGTGGTTCAGCAGCTTTTTATAACTCCAGGCCCCCCAGTTTGGAAACCACTGGGCTCCATGATTTAGGAGCATTTCACATTGTGTGGTTCTTTGTTTCCACATTGTGATTTAAAATTGTGTAATGCACACCTAGCTAAGCTATTCCTTAAATATAATGCCAATAGTATTATGCAATGTATTAAAATGATATTTTTTAATTATTATTATTCCTTCAAGAGATTAATCCTTCATCAGATTAATTTAAAATGTTTATTGCTGTCATTTTCCACTGTTTTTGATCTCCATACTGAAACCCTCCATTTTAGGGCCACTTGCACTAAAGGTGCAGTCAGCTATTTAAAAAAAAAAAAACCTGTTGAAAAGTGGATCGGAATGAGCAGCAAAACACCTGTCTACCTGTCGTCCAAGTGTCATCCGAGTGGCCATAGGTTCCCAAACCCTGATTTATTTCTTCTTCGTAAATGAGTTATTTTGTTTTTCTGTGCTTCACTTGAACTAAGATATGCTGTATTTTGCTTATGTCATCTTTACTTGATCGTTCATTTGCTTAATGACCCTGCAAAGTCCTCCCCCACCACCCGTTTCAAGCATCGGGTCCCAAAATGTGTCCGAAAAGTGAGATAACGTGTTCCTAATATACGTTTTTTCTTGTGGTCCCCCTTTCAGTGTTCACTATAACTTATAACCGCTGTAACATCAAAGGATTAGAAGAGTAAATAAAATAAAACTTCTGAACCGCAAGCAAAAAGAAGTGCTGCCATCAAGACAACTAGAATGTTTTTAGGCTGCAGGTCGTCAAGGTGGAGTTATATGAAAAGAGGACTGGAATTTACTGATTGACATTGAACGACAAGAGAAAAGTATATAATGGGAATGGGATTTGACTCAAAAATCAGATGCGTAGTGGTCTGCACTCAGATGTAGAGCTATCATCTCACTTTCTTGTCGGCAATAAAGTTTTCTTCAGAGGACTTGGAAACTGCGACTCTTAGCCTTTTTTCTCTGATTGACCCAGCGAGAGAACTTAGATTCTACAGATTTGCTACAACGAGATTGGGCTGTGATCCTTTTTTTGTAGCACCGTGTTTGTTTAGTGATTTCAAATATCAGCAGCATTTACTAGAAACTACTCACTGCACCTTTCAGACTTCAGTGTCGTTGACAGCTTAACAAATGATCAAACTCACAAGTTGAACGGTTTTCAAAACTGGTGGAATCCAACCAAACATGAGTCAGAGCTACACACACAATTCATTATAGTAACATATCCTGATGAAAGTCGTACCTGATCCACTGTTCACCAGAAAGGCCCAACGACCTGGAACGTTTACATTGGTCGTGTTCTTGAGGTTTGGGATGTAGCTTCCATTAGTTGCATAATGAATCAGATAGTAGTCAGTGGAGTTTATTGTGTCATATCCAGCCTTATAAGCATAAAACACAAATGTTATGCATTCATACAGAACCAGTATAAAATATAATTTCAGTCCTGTGATGTTTGTTTTACCTCCACATAATCATTTATCACAGCACAATCACCATAATTCATCAGAATGAAAGAAAATCCACTGCCTGAAATTAAAACTAGTTGAAATGTGATTGCCTGAAAAGAAAAGAAACAACATCATGATTCATAGTCTATACAGTCTGTGACCTTTTACCTGAAAAGAAGGAAAAACTCTTTACCGGCGCTGAGTGAAAATTAAATTCAGTTGTATTCCTCGTCTGAACATAGTCCCATGTTACTACAAAAACCCAAGAAGCAGAGAAACCTCTCTGAGGGAAATACTGCTTTATATCCCGAGTGGCGCGAGTGAGCACATCTCCACTCGTGTACTGCTGATATGAGTATTTTCCCAATCCAAAGTCATCAAGGTCTGTCCAGAGCGGAGCAATGAAATCATCAGATCCGGTTTTGGGAATGTGGGATGGAAGAGATTCTGGCAAAGGTTGGCTGAATGTAAGGAGTCCGTTATTGTTAACCTGAAATAAAAGAAACAAGTTCAGAATGAAATCTTTTCTTTGCCTTCATATTAGAATAGCAATGGAACTGAATTCTCACGTATGTTTTGTTGTAAATGCGGCCAAAGAACAGAAATGGAGTTGAAAGATTAACAGACACAAAGCTTTCTCCACCAGTTTCATTCTGTTCTGTGTCTCCTGCTGCTGAGCCGAATGGATAGAAAATTCCTGGTGCTGCCGAGAGAATAAACACAAAAACACAAATTGTTTACATTTCACACTGATTTCTTTCTGTCTTTTATGATCAGTAGTTAGACTATGATAGTGACACCAAAAGTTGTAATCACATAAATTAAGCTCTATAAATTCCTCAAAGTGTAAAATCGAAATGAAGTATATTCCCTATTGTACGGTAAGTTTGTAAGTTCACCTGATGATCACAAACTCTTAAATCATAAGTCATGACTTCCAGTGTCTCAGGACTCTGATTATAAGTTGACATGCAAGATAAATTCTTATAGACATTATGGGAAAGACTAGAAAATACAGTAATTATGTCTGACAAAATTCTGTTGAACTGCACAAATCAAATGGCAAATGGCAACAAGAAAATGGCAATAAGTAATGGCAATAAGAAAATAGCTAAACCGATGAAAATGTTTCTGCTATCAGAGCAATGATTAAGAAGATTAAATCAGCTGTGTCACTTTGCGTCTTGAGATTAGAAAGTCTCCAAAAATAAGATCAGATGGCAACAACATAACTTCTTTGGGAGGTTTATCAGAGGTAGAACCAGAGTTAAAATTGCAGAGGTTTTCCAGTCCTGGAGAGACAATGAGCGGGAAGGCCTGAAACTAGACACCAAGTATGCTTTATTTCTTCTCGATAAAATAGTTATTTTGGCTTTTCTAAGAAATGATATGACTAAGATATGCTGTTTTTCGCTTGAATATATTTGTGTGTCATCTTCACTTGATTGTTAATTTGCATAATGAGCCTGGAATGTCTAAATCTCCTTCAAACATCGGGTCCCAAAGTGTGTCTGAAAAGTGTGTCATAATGTGTAAATTGTAACCACCATAAGATCAACGGAGTAGAAGAGCTAAATAAAATGTAAACATTCAACCTGGATTATCATAGCAACACAAATTTCTTTAACACATCATATCCTCGGGCGGAAGACATCATTAGTCATTGTCTGTGTAACATGGAGTGTAAGTTAATGTGGGACTAGGTCTCTAAGTGTAAAATATAACTGAAGTATATTCCCATGTAACTGTGCTAATTATGTCATCAGTTTGAGCCTGATAAAGAGATTATTTGACATTATAAATGCTTTGAACTGAATGGTTGAGAAAGCATCAAATTTTTTGTCAAACAACACATTTTTGGTGGTTGTAATGCTTAGGAATAGCGAAAAAATAAAATGAAAATTAACCACTGGTTCTTCAAATCTTCCTGGCCTTTTTGTCTGAGAGTGTGCCAAGTGCAGATATTGTTTGTTGCATGATGACGCAGCTACATTACGGAAAAAATGGCAAACAAGTTTCTGGCAGGTATTATCTGTTGGAGAGTCACTTCCTTTGGCAAGGGCTTTGTGTTCTGTAATTTTGCAGATTTTTTCCATGCACAAACATCTATACACAATAAAGGAAGTAGTAGTAATAATAATAGTAATAATAACCAGAAAAGGTTTGCTAAACATGTAAAAATCTATTCCCAAACAAACTGTATGTTTTTTTTTTAAGTTCACTTGAGTGATTAGGAAACTTAAGTTATTAGTCATGGCTTAATTACAGAAGATTAAACACTAATACTTTCCTTATATTAATCTTGTCCAAAATACACAAAATAACACTTCATTTCAACATGTATTCCCCTCATGCAGTCAGACTCAAAGCATGTTGGAAACTGGAACAGTAGCACCAACATCCACTTCAGGAAAATAATTTGAGTGGAAGGCCATTGTTTGAACACCCGAGTTATTTCAGTCATGTCAGTACAGCTTCTGTCTCTCTGAATGCAGAAACATCAAATTATCCAAAGCTTGACTCAGCTTACATTTGATTGCATATTTAAAATGACTAATGGTATCTCACAAATCATTTCAGATGGTTTTTGATGATGTTTTACATAAGTAATCCGAGACGTCATTGAAGCAAGTGCTTTGTTGAACTAACACATTTTTACTTGAACTAACCCTTTAATCAGTTATTGAGTTCAAAAACATTTGTTTAGTTTTTTCATTTAAGTACGATTCATTTTTTGTAATATGACTAGTCTTCCATCTCTTTAAATATTGGCAGTCTGGGTAAATAGGCAATAGTCTGTGCAAGCATTCATGTTTGATTTGCTACACTTGCCATTTCTAGTCAGGTGATATTAGAGAGAGGGATATTCTTCAAATTTTAAGTTAACTAGAAACAAGTATCATGTTGTACTTGGTTTTTTTCAATTCACGCCACAGATGTGGTTCTAATTCAAATGTCCATCATTACCTGCCACTGTTGTTGATGCTGGTGTTGTTTGTGCACTGGCTGTTAAAGACAAAAATATGAGTATATGGTATATTTATATAACCTTTCCCACATTAAAACTGATAATCAAGCAGAAAGTAAATCTTACCCAGTGTCAGGACTGACATGAGCACCAGCAGAAGATGTGAAACCAGAGACAATTTCATGATGAGGAAGTCAGAGATTAAACCAGCATACAGGAATCCTTGTTCTGCAATGAGAGAGCATTATTAGAGCATCCTGCATTATTATAAATGCACTGAAACCAATATTAGTCTCTTAATGAAAACCCTTAAAAATCAGATCAGCCGTATTCAATCAAATCTGACTGTAAACTGATTTAACAGTAACAACTAATATTCAACATCAAATTATTATTAAATCATTATTAAATTGAATTATCAAATTTTTTTAGCTGTGTGATTACAAAGTGCATATTGCATACACATACTGTTGTAAATATGCACTTGGATTTGCATCCCATTGTTTAAATCAATGTATAGAAGTTTCTATACCATTTCTTCTGCTACTTTAAAGTGAGTCTCCTTTAAGCTAATATTTATGTACTAATGTACACATTCATGCACTTCATATAAGCTTAAACAGCTCAAATGGTTCAAATAGAACTTAGTCATATATGGTATAATCTCAATATGATGAAAAAACAACTAAAATTCAGTATAAATAAGCAAATGCCAATCTTGATTGTTTGTTAAAAAAAAATTATTTTAAAGAAATGAATAGTTCAATCCAAAAAGGACATATTAATTTGATCAAACGTGACAGTGAAGACATTTATAGCATGACAAAATGTATTTCAAATCAATTCTGATACATACAATTAGAAAAATAGTTATTTTAAATTTAACATAGTTTGGCAAAACAACTCTGAAAATTTTGTATAAAGGTAATTATTTATTGAATATTGATGTCTTATATTTTTTGTTAGTTTCAATACATTCTATAAGTAAAGGTAAATTGTATAATTAGAATAAAGTTTACAGAGTTTAACATTAAAGAGAATGATTTGACGTACCTCAAACTGCTTCTTCTGCTGCTCTTGTGCCTAATGTGGATTAGCAGGAAGTTTCACTGCCGTTCCACTGTGAACATCAGGAATGGAAAAAAAAAACATGTTGTCATCAACACGTTTTTATCACAGACATTTTCTAACATTTAGATTTTACATGATAGGGTTTGTATGTCAAGAGTCTGAGATTGACCTACTTGAGCAAATGTAGTTTAGCCTACTGTCATCTATTTATTTGTTGAATAATATTGCATTGTGATATTTAATCCACATTGATTTCATTCCCCAGTTCATGCCACTGCACCAATTGTTGTAATGACAGAAAGGTAACCAGTACTAAGACAAATGGCTCAGAAAGTTCTGAAAGCTGTTTGAATTTAAATCATGTCAAAATACTTGCAAATATGTGTTGTATCCACTTATAATGATTAAATATTTCAGTTCAGTATTTCAGTACAGAAATGTGTTCTTGCATCAAAATGCAAGTTTACACAAAGAACAATTCAGAACAAATTTATCAACAGAGGCTGTAAAAAATAAATTGTTTGTAATTTTAATTTAGAAAATGGATATCTACTGTGGGTCTCATTAATTTAGAAATTGTTTGAACTGCCACGAGCTTAAAGGAACTTGATTAAATGTAATTGCCTTCGATTGAGGTATGACTGGTAATTCTCACATGTGTATAGTCTAAAAGTCATATACATTTCATTCCCATGAATATTAGTACAATTATTTTTTTCTTGCATCTCACTTCTTCTACATATGCATAATTTCAAAGAATTTTGTTTTTTTATTATTAGAATTGTATTGTAAAAAAGAGATAACATGGCAGTATGAAAATATGTTTGTGAAGAACACGTCATTAACTCAGCATAAAACAATTATGCCTTTGGCGAGTCTACTGACTGACAAAAAAACAAAACAAGTTGAGTATGTATGTGTGTGTGTGTGTGTGTGTGTGTGTGTGTGTGTGTGTGTGTGTGTGTGTGTGTGTGTGTGTGTGTGTGTGTGTGTGTGTGTGTGTGTTTGTGTTTAAAGGTGTGAGAGATGGAGTTACCCTTCTGTTGAGTAACATCACTCACATGTACTTCCAAAGAAACATTGATCCTTCATATTCTTAAAAAAAAAAACGTAAACATGTCAACAGTATATAAATGGAAACTCATTCGTGACACACCTCATCTAGATTTCTAAAACTTTCAAGACGTTCTTGATTCCATGGAGCATAGACATATTTTGAATTGCTTTTCAAAAGGGCATGATGGAAAAACTGATACCGTAGCTGTGAGGTTACATTACCAACTTGACTTTTGGCCCATCAACCGGGAACATTGACATCACCAGAGCGTTTGAGGTCAGATATAGTCTATAAAAAGTGTATGATTATAGTTTATTCTGTTTCAAATCTAATTTAATCTATTATATTGTATTCAAGTAATTATTGTTTGATATATTTAAAAAAGAATAACATTAACATATATGTGATTAAAATGTAATTAAATAATATTTAAACTTTGTTTTTTAAAGACTGGCGATAGTTATACATATTTTATCTCACACATGCTGTGTCAGGTTTTAGGTAGGCATATTTGCTTTGACAATATTGTATGTACTGTAAACCAATCACACTAATATTTACATATTCTACTACATATTTAGTAGAAACAAGCTAAAAACATTGTTTTTCTTTATAAGCAGACATGTTTGTTAAAACTAATTTTTAGCTGAGGATACTGAATGGAAAACCGAATGATTGTATTCATAGGAATATACAGGGAACTCTTGCTGAAACTACAATCTTGCAAATAATGAGGATGCAGCTCAAGGAAACACCCATGTGAGGAATGTTGCTGGGCTATGTGGAGTTAGTTTTCAGTTATGCTAACAATAATCAGTTCTATATTTCTTCAAGGCCCAGCAAAAAAAAAAGGGGAGGGGGGGGGGGGGGGGGGGGGGGGGGGGGGGTAAATGATTCATACATGACCTGTAAGATAGATTACTGTAATTGCATTATTAAGTGGTTGCTCTACAAATGTATTACACAGCTCTATTATCCCATTTCTGTCAACACTGAATTGATGATTCAGTGATAATTTTCCTTATTCCAGTCATACACACTGGAACAGTCTTTCCAGCATTGTTCGCTAGGCAAACACACTCTGCAAGTTTAAATCTAGATTAAAGACCTATCTTTTTCACCTAGAATGCATAAAACAGCATCACATTTCTATCATTTAAATCCCTGCCTTCACTAATTAGTTCAACCGAATTGGACAAACTTCCCTATAACATCTGATGAACTCGTTACATCACAAGAGGAATGGCATCTATTGCTCATTATAGTCTTTCTGTCTCATCCTTAACCCGAGGATATTGTAGTCTGCTGGATCCGGCCTGTATCTAGAGCAGATGATGAACACAGTGCAGCTCTGAATGGCAGTGAAGATCATGACATCTAGACAAGCCCTAGAGACAGATCCTCAAATAATCAGCCATTGCCACAGATCCTCAAAGAGGACCTCAAGAATCAGACTAGTCCTCGGCACAGAACCCTATAGCCAGCTATGAAGCTCCTGCCAGGAGACCACAGTGCAGATTTGTTGTGCTTATGGTCATTGATAAGCCATTTGTCCACTGCTGGCCAAACGGCAGCTCTCCTGGACAGATTACAACTCCTCTCCCACCTTATGCTTTTGTTACATATCCTGATATTCAAGCAAAAGGAAATGGATTAAACATTCTGAATAAAATCAATCTACAATCTGACCAGTGATGCAGCCTGGGATCATAATCACTGTTTGTTCATTTGAGAAGAGAACTGGCCCCCTAACAGAGCCTGGTTCTTGTTAAGGATTTTCAAGGATTTTTAGTTTCCTTGGTACTGTCAAGTTCTCCTTCCCGTTGAGCAACATTCCTTTTCACATAAAAAAACAAAAACAAAAAACATTATACTGTTCTTAACCTGGCAGTAGACGCAGAAGAATGCACGTACAGTAAACAGTAAGCGTAATTGGCGTGCTGTCTGCGGAGAGGCTCCAAGCTTGGTATTTGGCCCAAACCCAGAGTATTTCCCCAGTATTTCCTGGCTGTGATTGAAACAAGCCAAGAGTGAGGATTCGGGGTGGAGGAGTGCTGAAAACTGCTGAGAAATGTAGAAAAGTCAAATATGTAGGCTTCCTCTATAGGAAGAGACATGGTATTTACTGATCATGAGTTGATGGCATGGATCATCCTCTTAAACCAAACTTTGTTAATAAAACATCATATAGTGGACTGTAAGGAGGAATTAAGAATAAATGTATTGGATTTTTTGGTGACACTTTACGGTAAGGGTACATTAATTGAATTATCATGAATTCATCCATGAACTCATGCATGCATGTTATCCATTAATTAATGCATTAATATCTCATGACTCATCAGGAACTAACAGAAGTTCAAAGTGTTTAATTCATGACTTCATGGATGAACAACACCTTAATTAAAGGATTAACTAAGGTGAGTACATCATCATGAATTATGATTAATTACACATGATCATGTTTTCTTTGTTTACAGAAATCGGTCTTTACTATCCATTGTGGATAAAGCTATAGTTATAGATGAGTCATTATGAATTCATTTTGAATTTAATCAAATGCACGAAATTTACATTTATGCATTTGGCAGACGTTTTTAACCAAAGCGACTTGCATCGCATTCAAGACACACATTGACATTCTAATCAGTTCTTGCTTTCCCTGGGAATCAAACCCATGACCTTGGCGTTGCAAGCCCCACTCTCTACTGTTTGAGATACAGAAAAGCTACTACTAAAGGTAATTTACTACGGGATACACAAAAATACACATTAAGTCATGCATGCAGGCTAGTTATCATGCATATTTATGTCTTCATCAGTACTCACCATTAACTAAGCACAATGTGTTTTTATTATGATCCAAGTTGTGTATGTCTTCTTCATGGTAGATGGTAAATGTACCGATCACTACAATGGACAAACCTAGCACATAGCACATGGTCATACAAATACAATAGTCATCATTAATTAAGCATTACCATCTCATGACTTCATCATATGTGTGGCCCCTCAACTAAAGTGGTGACTTGGTTCTTTGAAACACTGATGGCATAATAGTGAAATGACATGAATATGCACATGAAAATTCAAGCTGTTCCACACAATGATCTGTGGACACAAAAGGACTTTGATCTTAACTTTTTTCTTAAATAGTATAAGTACATGAACCTTTAAGTGCCTGATTTATGAAAACTAAAACTAAACAAATACACCGTAAAAACACATAACAGAACATATAGAAACTACTTTTTTAGTTTTTGAAAATATATCTTTTTTCTTTAGGATAGCTGAAGCTGTTGCTCCTGCTCACAAAACCCCTGGCAGCAAACCTTTTCAGGCTGTCCTTTCTTTTAAAAGTGGACCTCAAAGTATTGAACAGATCTGAGTTAGTTGTTGCTAGTTCCGCAATTGGAGCCTGATACACAATAGAATTCTGATCAACCCCAAGCCTTTTTAATCTTTTCCAACGCCATATTGTAGTGGGGGATGGAGTCGTCACATCTTGTGGAGTTTGCTGCATGGAGAGGTCTGGGTGGAAGACTAGAAAAAATGAAGAGAACAATATCAAGCACTTTATAACAATTTAACACTTAATTTTGTTGGTGAAAGGGAAAGAAGAAAGTGTTGAAAGATAACGTGACGCTAAGCTGTTGGAAGACACATTTAACTTTCTTAATTAACTGTTACTTACAATTTATTGTAAGTAACAGTTAATTAAGAAACAAGTTAAATTAAACTTACAATTCATTGTAATTACATTACTGAAATATTAATTTGTATTACTCTCAACTTGGCAATGCCATCTATACATTTAAACTTTTATATTACCATGGTATAGTGAGCATGAATAAGAATCTTTTCACATTAGTTGATTTTAAGGCCGATTTGCAAGTCAAATTCGCTGACAAAAAATCTTGATCGGAGGCAAATCACCATGGTCCCGAATTAATTCTAGTTCACTATAATTACATTAAAAACGTTTTTATTGATAAAAAAAAGAAGAAAAAAGTTTTGATATAGATATCGTTGTTACTGAGATATATTCGAGAGAGAAAATTATATTTATTTGGCTAACATTATAACCAGTTAATGTTATAACCAGTACCACAGCTAACTTTATACTTGATTTCAGATATAACCTGACAATATGTTGATATTAACTTGATATCAGATATTAAAACTGATAATGTAGTAATGTAGATAAGCTATGTATAATATGCTCCATAGGCCTACTAAGTTAACTAGCGAACAAGGTAATGATAATATAGCCATTAGCCTAACCTACATAATTAAAAGGTTTATTCACCATAGACTAATGCTGCCAGGCATCCGAAAGCTGGCAAATAATGTTATGGTTCATTATATATATATTTTTCAAGTAATTCGCTTTTGCAGCCGATTATTAGACTGGGCATTAAAGAAAGCTAACATTAGCCTGCAGATAACTAAATATACATTTTAGACATAGCCAACTTAATGCATACATCAGTATCAACATATTTGAGGTTGCCAGTCCACATACCAATGTTTTTCATCTTTCTTTTGCCTCTTCGCATAGTCAGAGTTCACGTTAACTGTAAGCTGCTATTGCTTTACTACTGCTACTGCAATTGCGCAAAGTATTTAAGGTGGTTACCTGGATGTGTGTTTTTAGACTTGGCGCGCTCCTCTTCCTCCTTCTCCTCCTCCTCCAAAAAAAAAACTGTTGTTTGATCCGCCTGAATTCCATAGTATTTCATTTCTGCCATGCCATGGAATTCAGTGAGGTCCATCAACTGGTTATCCATATTCTTCAAAAATATCTTCTTTTGTGTTCAGAAGAAAGACATTCAATATATTCATGGTGTTTTAGTTTATCGATTTAATCTGCAGCTGTTTGACTTCTGAAGTTTGATTCTGAGCTAGAGTTCAGTCATTGTCCTGAATACCTGTGTTCACGTGGTTTGGTCATATAATGGAGCAGTAACAAAAAACAAGAAGAACTGCTCACCATTGTCCCAACTCTTATTTGTGTGATTTGAACGATATCAAAACAGTTACAGTTATGGATATTACAGTTCTATGGATGCACAACTACAGACCTTTCCATATGAGAGACAACATGGCCTCAGTTATGCTTTCGTATACCTCGCCAACACTGAAAGCAACATTGCTTGAGAAGGCTCTCAGAAAGCAGCCTACCAGAGGGACCTCAGTAATTACAATCTCAACATAGACAAATGCAGACAAATACTTAAGACATAATTCCCATGCTATGACATTCAGCATTGCCTCCCATCCAATGCCTATGTGTCTATTGTGAGACAAGAGAACGGCATGCTGCAGTTTCTCCAATGATGCTTGTCAACCAGACTCTATAACCCAAGGAACAACTCATACCCTGACTCAAGTAAAGGTTGCTATAAATAATGCTTCACTTCAGAAACGAAAGTATATGACAAAGCGAATATGACTGTTTAATTTCTTTCCCTGAAGGAGACTGAATTCTTGGCTGTATCTTTGCAGTGTTTTCAGTTTTCAACTTCAGCTCTTTCTAACTACAGACTTTATCAAAAAATTTGCTGATTTTCCCTCAGAATTAGTAATGTCTGCAGATAAAGTCATAATTGTCGGTGATTTTAATATCCATGTAGATAATGAAAAAGACGCATTGGGATTGGCATTTAGAGACATTTTAAACTCTATTGGAGTATCAGGACCCACTCATTCTTGTAATATTACTTTAGATCTAATATTGTCATATGGGATCAATGTTGATACGGTTCGAATTCTGCAGCAGAGCGATGACATCTCAGATCATTACTTATTTGCTTGTAGATTACCTTTAGCCAAAGTCGAAAAACAAACTCCCTGTTATAAATATAGTAGAACTATCACTCCTAACACAAAAGATAGCTTTACAAATAATCTTCCTGATCAGTTTCATCTACTCAACATCCCAGATTGCCTAGAAGAACTTGATGTTGCAACAGAAACTATTAACTCTCTCTTTTCCAGCACTTTAGACACTGTTGCTCCGTTGCGCTTAAATAAGATTAAAGAAAATAGTCCAACACCGTGGTACAACGAGCACACCCGGGCCCTCAAATGAGCAGCCAGAAAAATGGAGCTGAGCTGGAAAAAAAACTTAGCTAGATGTAAAAAAACTTAGCTTCGCATTTCATGGAAAGACAGCTCTATTGCATTCAGAAAGGCCTTAAAATCAGCTAGATCTACTTACTTTTCTACCCTCTTAGAAGAAAACAAATACAACCCTAGGTATTTATTTGATACAGTGACTAAATTAACAAGAAATAAAGCCTCAACCCCAGATGCTTTAAAACAGCACAGCAGTAATGACTTCATGGACTTCTTGCAAAATTCATAATATTAGACAGAGAAAATTATAACCATACAACCGTCTACTACAATATCACAAAATACAGTAAATTTTAGTGTCCCTGAAGAAAAATTCCTTCATTGTTATTGGGGAGGAAGAATTGTCTAAACTCGTTAAATCATCAAAATCAACAACATGTATGCTAGACCCAATACCAACTAAGCTACTGAAAGAGATGCTTCCAGAAATCATAGATCCTCTTCTTAATATTGTTAATTCATTTTTGTCATTAGGATACGTACCAAAAACCTTTAATCTGGCCGTAATTAAACCGCGTAAAAAAAACACAACTTGATCCTACAGAATTAGTTAATTACAGGCCGATATCGAATCTACCTTTTTTGTCAAAGATTCTAGAAAAGGCAATATCTTTACAACTATGTTACTTTCTAGAAAGAAACAGCATCTACGAGGATTTCCAGTCAGGATTTAGACCATATCATAGTACTGAGACTGCTCTCATTAGAGTTACATATGATTTGCTCTTATCATCCGATCGTGGTTGTATCTCTCTGTTAGTGTTATTGGACCTTAGTGCTGCATTTGATACAATCGACCACAAAATCCTTCTGAATAGACTTGAAAATTATGTTGGCATTAGTGGAGTTGCATTAGCCTGGTTCAAATCATACTTATCTGACCGTTATCAGTTTGTAGCAGCAAATGAGGAGGTGTCATATTGGTCACGGGTTCAGAATGGAGTTCCACAAGGTACTCAGCTCTATATTTCTTCTCATCCTGATGAAACTAACAAATTCACTAAATTAACAGAATGCATAACTGATATAAAAAACTGGATGACTAATAACTTTCTACTGTTTAATTCTGAAAAAATAGAGATTCTGATTATTAAACCAAAAAGTTCAGCACATAATAATCTACTAATCCACGTATTACTCGATGGCTGCTCTGTCAAGTCTTCGTCGTCAGTTAGAAACCTGGGTGTGCTCTTTGATACCAATCTTTCATTTGAAAGCCATGTTTCTAGCATCTGTAAAACGGCATTCTTCCATCTTAAAAATATATCTAAATTTCGACATATGCTCTCTAAGACAAATGCGGAAAAGTTAGTTCATGCATTCATGAGTTCAAGGCTAGATTATTGTAATGCTCTACTAGGTGGTTGCCCTGCACGCTTAATAAGCAAATTCCAGCTGGTCCAAAATGCAGCAGCTCGAGTTCTTACTAGAACCAGGAAGTATGAGCATATTAGCCCAGTTGTCAAACCTGCACTGGCTTCCTATTAAACACTGAATACATTTTAAAATCTTGCTAATTACTTACAAAGCATTAAATGGTTTAGCTCCTCAGTACTTGAGCGATCTCTTAACACATTATAGTCCTTCAAGTCTATTGCGATCCCAAAATACTGACCAGCTTATAATACCTAGAATATCAGACTCTTTCACCACTGGTTTGTAAAACAATATCTTTTCTGAGTATGATGTAACATATTATGATGAACAAACTGATAGTAACGTGTAAGTTGTAAGAATACCTTTGTTTAACTTTTGCCTGAAGTTCACGCTGAAGGCCCATCGACCGAGAAACATGGACATTACTGGAGATCTTGAGGTTTGAGATGGAGCCGGTCCAAACGATCCATAAAAATGAAAAGAGACAGTGAGATGGAACGGGTTTGAGATACACTGACATAGAAAAAGCTTCCTTTATCTGCATCAAATATCTCGTTACATCAGCTTAACCAATAAATTAAAACTTCTAATCATTTGAAAAGACATCGGAATCTGGTCTGTACAACATTCCCACAGCAGAAAAATAATCCGTGCCCACAGTTTTGCAATTCATATCCTCAGTTTATAAACCTTAACACATATTGTACCCACTTTTTGAAGCGTCAAAGTGCAAAGTTGCATAGCTGTCATTAGAGGGAAAGTAATCAACAGATTTTATGTGTAAATAAATACTAGTGGTGTAAAAATCTTATAAATACATGATGCGGCGAGGGGGACCGTTTACCCCACTAGGCACAAAGCATATTCAAGTATTAATAGTTTATCTAAAGTAATGTTTTTAATATGCTGGAAGGCAGCGCCGTGAGCACAGAGTCCAGGGCGGCGCTGAGAGTTCAGGAGTCCCTGGAGGCTCTGTATTTTCATTTCTGTATTTTTATTTTTATTCCCCCCCTTTTTTATTTTAAAAGACTGCTTAAAACACACCTCTTCCATGAGCACCTAACATGACACACACCACACACACACACACAAAACTATTTGTTTCCAATGCAATTGTTTCTATTTGTTTCCCTCTATTCCCCATGCTTGTACTACTTGTGTATATAATGTTCGAAACTTTGTATTGCAAGCACTCTTATGTACTTTTGTATCCTCAAGACAAATCGCTTTGTGTACTCCTCAAATTGTAAGTCACTTTGGATAAAAGCGTCTGCTAAATGAATACATGTAAATGTAAAATGTCAATCGCCATATTTCATCTCCAGCAGGCTTCAGTCTTTATGCAGTTTTTGCAGGTGGATGAGAATGATGAAGGCACGGAGGACAGGAATAACCGCCGGTTTTATAATATTTTAATAATAAAACTTTCAACAAGAGGGCACTTCTTGTGCAAAACAGGAATTACACTCCAATGGGATAAACCATTTAACTGGATGTGGCGAGCAGGGCGGGGTCGAGGGACCGTGAGAGCGTCACGAGAGCAGGTGGCGTGATTGGTAATGAGCGCCACCTGCGAAGCCACCGGTCTCTCGTCTCACGGAGGAGCGGAGACTTAAAAGGAGGAGCGACGACAGTGAAGACGAGAGAGGACCAGGCCTGGATTTTATGTTATGTTTTGTGTGGGCGGCGGTCGACCGCGAGGGGCCGCCGCCATTACTTTCGTTTTGGATTTATGTTTTATTTTGATTATTAAGGTGTGTTAAATGTCTGCCGGTTCCCGCCTCCTTCCTCCCTGAACATTTAACTCCGTTACACTGGTGTCGAAACCCGGGAGGTCGGAGGGACACGCTGTCAAAGAGCCCTCGCTGCCGGGAGGGCTCGCGGTGCTGCGGAGGTCGGGCAGCACGAGAGAAGACGAGAGGTCCGTCAGATGCTGCCCGCGGCGGTGGCGCTGGAGCGCCGAAGGATCGCGTGGGACGGAGAGCCCTGCCGTGCTCCTGGGTCGAGGTGGGAGGCTGCCGTCCGTGAGGGAGCGGAGGAGTCGCCCGTTTGCCAGCGCGCCGGAGCCCGCTGCCGTCCGCCGTGAACGGGGAGGAGCGGGGAACGGGGACTCGCTGCCGGCTGCCCTCGCAAGGAGGAGTCGTCACCGGCCGCCAGGAGGCGGAGGAGCGCCAGCCCGTCCACGGATCTGCGTCCAGTGCCATCGCACAGCACCGCGAGGAAGAAGCTCTCGAGCGGTCGAGGACCGAGAGGCAGCGTGTCAGGGAACCGGACCAAAATTTTTTTTTTTTCCTTTTTCCTCTCTCCCCTCTCTCGTCGCTGTCGCTCCTCTTGTCTCCGTTTCCTTTTCCCTCGCCTGTCTGTCCTTACCCCCAGGTACCACGGCCGCCGTGATCGCCCCCCCCCCCCCGGAGGAGGGGGGGGGGGGGGAGTAGAGCGCAGACTCGTGGGTACCCCCCGGCCTGCGAAGGGCGTTGGGGGTATGTGGCGAGCAGGGCGGGGTCGAGGGACCGTGAGAGCGTCACGAGAGCCGGTGGCGTGATTGGTAATGAGCGCCACCTGCGAAGCCACCGGTCTCTCGTCTCACGGAGGAGCGGAGACTTAAAAGGAGGAGCGACGACAGTGAAGACGAGAGAGGACCAGGCCTGGAGTTTGAGTTATGTTTTGTGTGGGCGGCGGTCGACCGCGAGGGGCCGCCGCCATTACTTTCGTTTTGGATTTATGTTTTATTTTGATTATTAAGGTGTGTTAAATGTCTGCCGGTTCCCGCCTCCTTCCTCCCTGAACATTTAACTTCGTTACACTGGACATCATAGACACTAACATAAACATTGACGGATGAAATACAAGGCAATATATTCACAAGGGATGATTGATAACGAGACAGAATCACGGAAGGAAACAGGAAGTGGGCAGAGATGTGACAAAACTGTCACTGTGAATAGGCTTGCTCACTGTGTCAAAATCCAGGGGTCAAGTGTCAAATAAAAAACTAAAATTAAGAAATAAGTTCACTGTCACCCGTCACTGCCATTTTCTAAATATCTCCTGCCTCTGAGTTGAATGGATAGAACTGGTGCTGCAGAGAGAATTAACACACAAACTCTTTTACATTTCAGACTAATAATGAGGCTCATGATTCTTTACATCATAAGTGAGGACTTGTGTCATTGAAATAACGCCATAAGAATTGACTGTGATTAGTAGTGGGACGATGATGACATCTGGTGGCCCACTGGTGTAGCTTTTGCAGTGACACCAAAATATCAAATCAATACATAAATATATATTATTTATACAATGCTCTAAGTGTAAAATCTAACTTAAGTATGTCACCTGGTTAATTAAGAACACTTAAATCATAAGTCATGAGATCTGGTGTCACTGGCTCCAATTATAAGTTGACATACAAGATGGACACTAGTTATGGGAAAGAACGGAGAACACTTATGAAAAGTGTTCAAAAAAGTTCATAAAAAGTACAAAACTTATACAAGGCAATAATTATATGTGACACAATTCTGTTGGGAATGGCTGTAGGAAAACTGCTAAACAAATGAAAATGCCCATTACTGCAATCAGGGCAACAACTAAGAAGTTTAAATCAGCTGCAGGCACTCGTTGAGACACCTGTTTGCCAAACATTACTGGAACTTTCAATGGGACCACAATCTCTGGTTCAGATGAGACCAAACTAGTGCTTTTAGAAAACAAACACCAACAACTCCAAATGACAGTAATCCAATCAGTTCCAATGGACAAAATCGATTATGATATATGATTATTTGATTGGTCTTCCATCACTCACCGCATTATTAACAAACGCTGTGGTGTTAGGCATGTGGTATTTGCCATACGAATAAAGTCATTTGTACTATCACCATTACCTCTTTTGACAAGTTCAGTGTTTTCTTTTAGTATTGATAACTGATATTGATATATTGGAAAAGGACATTTTGAAGAATTTTTTTGTAAATAGCCAATAGTCTGTGTAAACATTGATTTATGATTTGCTATACTTGCTATTGCTAGACAGAGACAGGTCATATTAAAGAGATTGACATTCTCATCTCATCTCTTCAGAGCTTCTTAGAGCAAAGTTTATTGAATAATAGAATAATGCATGAGTCAACGCTCATATTCCATCCAGATGTTACACTTCATCTGACCATTAATCGAACAAATTAGTATTCCAAGGGAAGAGGAATGGAAAATCATAGCTTGAACACAGTGTACTGATTAAACATTGTCATGTGCGTTTCAAATACACAATCATGAGATTAAACAACAATAAGAAGCATTACAAGAGCAAGAAAATAAGCAAAATGATCAATTTAAAATAAAACATAAAATGACAAATTAATAATAGTAAAATGATTATTACAATGAATAAATTATGTAAATTAAATAATAATATTATGAATAAATGATCAGTTAAATGACAAGTACATACATACTATTGATTATAAAGGATTATGAAATTAACTATAACAACAAATAAAATGAAACAACACCAATGTATGGTTGCTTTTTTAAAGTAAAACACACAGGTTGTCATTCAAAACTCTTAGATCCTTCAGTAGAGACCTGGTAGCAGTAAGTGAAATCTTTTGGGGGGTTTTTTGGATTCCAAAAAGGAGCAGGAAGGGTGCAACAGAAAGGATAGGATCCAGCAGCCAAAAAGAAAGAAAAACAACAACAACAAAAATAAAAAATAAAAAAAATCTCACAACGTAAGATAAATAGCCATTAAACAAGACAAGACTAATACTAAATCAAGGTTATCTTGGACGAGAGTCGGGTAAACTCAGAGACTCAATCTGACACAGGACAGAAAAAAGAGGGATTGAGAGGGGGACAAACAAACTAAAACTCACCATAATGAGATAACAAGGTCACAAGAGTGGCAGAGTAATAACAGGCAATAGAGAACATGACCTGACAACACAAACATCATATGATAGCCATGAAGTCTAGACGAACAAAGAACAGAACACAAACAAACCCTAAGCTGATCAGACTGCCCCCCTGACACATTGTTGCAGAGGCTTTCAATGGAGTTGTTGGTTCGGCGGTTGTTGGTGCGGCTGTTGTTGGTTCGACTGTTGTTGGTTCGGCGGTTGTTGGTTCACCTGTTGTTGGTTCACCTGTTGTTGGTTCACCTGTTGTTGGTTCACCTGTTGTTGGTTCACCTGTTGTTGGTTCACCTGTTGTTGGTTCACCTGTTGTTGGTTCACCTGTTGTTGGTTCACCTGTTGTTGGTTCGCCTGTTGTTTGTTCGCCTGTTGTTGGTTCACCTGTTGTTGGTTCAGCTGTTGTTGGTTCGCCTGTTGTTTGTTCGCCTGTTGTTGGTTCACCTGTTGTTGGTTCAGCTGTTGTTGTTTCAGATGCTGTGGCTGTTAAACAAAATAACATTGAATTATAAGTCACTGCGTAAAATTTAGTAACCCTGCTGAACACAATCTGATAGTTCTATTTTAACAAGTATAAGACATTTTAGTATAATTGCAAAAATCCACCTTCATGCCGTAGTTCATGTGTCTTTTGCTGTGAAAACTTTATAGATTTTTATGAAGTAAACTTTTATATTTTCAGTGATATTTCAAGATGAACATTTCTGAAGTAACTATCCAAACATCTTTTTAGAAACATCACCTACACATGTGGCCATTAAATGAACTGCAGCCACACACTCTCCATACTGACGTGAGCAAGCCTCGGATGACTAAATCAGTGGCAGAGCGTGCAAGAAACTGAATGTGATTCAATGCCCCAATAAACTGGAGGCAAAGTTCTTGTTCATTCTACAATTAGAAGTAAAAAGAAGGTAACAAATATCCACATGCTGTCCACACGCCGTGAACATGTGTCAGAGATCAGAAGAGAGGCTCTCAGGAGCGTCACATACTGTTGATTTTCTCGACAAAAACATTCACACAAAAATCAGTCTACAGGCTTTCATCTGGTTTCATCAAGTTCAATTTCAGGCTGTTCACACATTACCAGTAAAAATGGATTAATACATACAAATTCTTACATATCGCCCCTTTAACAGGACATTTACAGTTAACAGTAAACTCCCAGACTTAAGGAAAAACAATAATAGAGCTAACCGTAAAATTACAGAGATTTACATTAAAATACTGTTAAATGTATGATTTTTTTTTTAAGTAAAAAGAACAATTCATCTTTTAATTTACAGCTTAAAGTCATAAACTGATTTTCCCATAATTCCCTCCTCTGTGATACGTAATTTTTTTTATCAGTTATGTACATTAAGATTTTAGATTGTTATGCATATATTTCTTATGCTGTGAACTTCATTGCATTATTTTAGTGTCATGTGCGTTACAGTGTTGGTGTTTTGTATTTGTGAAACTGTGTACTCCTATATGTTAGGATTTACTTCTGCTTGTGGAAAAGTTGCTTGTGCTTTTCGTTTATTCATCACGTGTCTTTCTCTTTCTTATACAAAGGATTTGAATTTTCTAATTTAAAGTGATTTATAAGACTCATATTTGTTTATTTTATGTGTGAAGTCTGGCTGCAATTAATAGTGCTGACCTCTGGTGGTGGACTGATGTAACTGTGTATTAATATCAGCATGCTTGGTCAACACGAGTGAAATGGGTTGTTTCCACTAAAACTTCCACAAAAAAAAATTAACTGTGCAAAATATTAAATATATATTTCTCCAAAACATGTTCCAATTATGCTCAGAGTAAAATGTAATGAAAGAACATTCCTAACCATATTGTAAGTTTCTAAGAGATTAGGAAAACTTTAGTGGTAAGTCATGACTTCCTGCTCTAGTTATGAGATGATGAATAAACCCGATTCCTCATCCATCATTATAGGAAAGGCTGAGAATACAGCAATGATGTGTGACAAAAGGTTGTTAAGCTGCACAGATCAGGAAACAGGCTATAAGGAAACAGGCAATTCAAAAATGAATTGTTTTAAAACAGCTGAACATGTCATACTGGCCTGACATTTGAGTAGCAAAAAACTATTTGAGAATTTGTGTTTTCATATTCTAACAAAGGTCCTGTTTTACCGATCAGTTGATGTTTGTGCCCTGGCATTTAAAGGGAAAAGAGATTATTGAATTCCTAAACACTCATTTACTTATTTTTGTTCTCTTTGCCACATTAAAACTGATAATCAAGCAGAGAGTAAATCTTACTCAGTGTCAGGACTGACATGAGCACCAGCAGAAGCTGTGAAACCAGAGACAATCTCATGATGATAATGATGATGTTGATGTCAGAAATGAATCCAGTCGTTCTTCTGTAAGCAGAGAGCATTATTAGAGCATCATGTATAGAGCATCTCTTATTTAAAATCCTTATTACTCTTATTTACTTCAACATGAACTCATGATTAATGAAGATATGAACAACGCTGTTCATGCATGAAAAACAGCATCTTAACTACATTTTAGTACACGTTTGATTGTTTATGCATACATTAACATTAAGGGGTAAACTAAACCAATCAAGCTCCGTAAGAATAAGAAGAATTTTGAATTAAATATGTGATTTAATACTGTCAATTTAAACTGTAATATTATAATTTGCCATCTGCAGATTGAGACAAAAAAACATGATTATTTAGCCAATAATTACATACATACATCTTAAAAAATGTGTAAATAGACTAATAACTAACACTTAATAAATTTTATTTAGTCTAAACAGATTTTTAGATTTTGTTAATTCATGATTAGACATGGAAACCTTTTTTTCCCCGAAACAACAGTATGTGGGGTTGCGTTGCGTCAGATGCGTTGAGTTCATGGTAATGCTTGCGTTTTAATCTGATAAATCTTGACTGCATCGGTAAACCATAGTAATAATTAAAGACATGCTTGTGTTGTATTGGGATTTTTTAGGAAGTTATGTACAGTATTCGGTAGTTAAACTGCTGTTCTACAGGCTTTCCTGTGTCTCAAACAGTAGTGGAGCTTACAATGCCAAGGTCATGGGTTCGATTCCCAGGGAAAGCAAGAACTGATTAGAATGTCAATGTGTTTCTTAAATGCAATGCAAGTCGCTTCGGATAAAAGCGTCTGACAGTATTTCTGTCCTTTACATGTATATATTCGATTAGCATTAGTTTATGGACAAGCTCTAATTTACAAGTAAAAATTTGTCTTTACTGTTATGATTGGCCTCTATTTTTTACTCCATGTATGTTTAATTATACAGATAGGTATATTACATGCGGACTACAGGAAAGGAATAAGAATGGCACTCTTAGTGTACGTTTATTCATATTTTAGTTAATGGTTTGTACATGCATCATTGTGTCATGACTTTACTTGAGGAGGCACTTCATCCATAACTCATTATTAACTAGACACACACTTGTATGTAGTATCACACACCGTCACAATTCAGCAGTAGTATAACTAGCGTAATTTCCAATCATTTGTCAAATTAACTGAGGATCATTTTACTAATTCTGGCTGATTTTGAGTCAGAAATGACCAACGTATCTGGTTGTTGTTATACAAGTTAATAAATAGCATATTTGCACTGATCAGATCATTGAATCAGTAAAGCGCTTGCTCAAAAACAGCTGCAAACATTTGCTGATGAATTGTTCAATTGAATTGGTGAACTGGTTCAGAGAAAATAATCGTGAATTTAAAAATAATCATATATTTTAAATTGGAAATAAAATATAGCCTGATCCATCTGAGAGAAAAGCATTATAGTTTACGGAGACCAACAGAGAGAAAATAAAGCTTTGACTTACATCAGACAGCAGCTTCAAGGATGCTCTCACACCTGCTCTGTGCTGCAGGACGATTTTATATCCTCATGGCCAGATCATCTCCTGGAATGGGAGGAAACATGTTTTCATTGGAAAGTTGCCAATCCCATCGCAGTTTGCACATCAAAAGTCATTTGTACAGTATCTATTCATTTTTTTTAAATGTTCATGCAATAATTCATGTTAACAGATACCATTTGTATATGTAAAGATTAACATTAATCAACATGAACTAAGAATAGAAAAGCTGCTGAAGTATTGTTCATTCTCAATAGATAACTAGTGTTAGCAAAATCTAATTTATTGTAAGGTTAATATTTAATGCATATGGATTAACTAGTTAGATATTAGATATTTATAGGCTACATAGAGAAAGTCACAAACATATTTTTACTAACTACAACAAATAGTTGCATCGCTGTTGAATTTTAATGCAATAGTTAAATCTGACTATAGGAAATATCAGAAACGTTTTTTCTACATGAAATGGTAACCAGAAATGTACAAAAATCAGTATGAAAACAGCTGATTCTGGGTAAACCCTCCTTCATTGATCTCCACAGCGACAGCAAAACCTGACATTGTTGATCTTATAGGGAAATGATTTAGTCCTCACGAGGAAAACAGCTTACAATTTATAATTATAATATGCATACATTTGAGAATGAAATCTGTGTATGAACATTTATTCAGAAAAAAATTGTAAACCACATCTAGACACTGTCTCTGTGCAGCCGTATCTTATTTCATATTACAGAAACATATTTCTTATGATAAAATTAACAAAAAATACAATATAATTTCATATGAAATAAATCTCATCATATTGAGTAAAAGAGTTAGAAAAGCGGCATCATAGCGTCAACCACAAGATTTCTCCTAATAACACATTTACACGTTTGTGCAGCTGGCCAATGGGAGGTCTGGATAAAAGATGTTTGTTGAGCTTGAACTGGGTTTGAAAACGACACACTTGATGTTGCTCAAGAATCTGGCGAGAGTGCGTCTTCAGAAAGCGGGACATGTTGACGAGAGACGAAGGCTGTGAAGGAAAGCCCTTACATGGAGATGGTTTGGCCGTGTCATAAATTCCCTAACATTAGAACAAGATTAAGAACAAATTTACGTGCGTATGCACATGTTTTGAATTAGACCCAGTCAATTATTAGTGAATGAGATCAATTATGTCAATAAAACATGGAAACTGAAGGGTGTGTGTGCGTGCGCGTGTATGTGTGTGTGTCTCCATGTTTCCTGTAGAGTGACATTACTTCTAGCATACTAAGAAACTGCTGGAAGGACTGATGTGGCGCACAGGTGATGCCCGTTCTGACACAGGTGATGCTCATGACTCACACCACTCCCAAATTTACTGCCGCAATGCAAGCATTTCCTAACCTAACAGCAATCTTGAAAGAATTTAAGGTTTGCGGACATCATCCTCCTTGAAAAAGCATGACTTAAAAGAACACACTGATGAACGCATACGGACAAAATGATAGTAATGAGTGAACTGTAAGGATGTCATATAAGCACCTTCCACTCTGAAGGTCCATCGACCGGAAACAGTGACTCTTGATATTTGAGTTGAAGATCTCACTGTTTGATACAGGAATCACAAGTGGTCACTGGACTTTACTGTGTCCAGAGATGGATTCTGACTAGCAGTTATCTCTAAGGGTGCCCTCTTCAATATGTTTTACTCAGATAGACCAAATACTGTCACAGACTGAAAAAGGACCTGGAGACGGAGTTGGAGTCAGAGTTATTCCAATGACAAATGCTAAATTTGCTTGATTTCTTGAGATCCCTTTAATCTGATGTGTTTTTGATGTATTTTTCACTCCCTTTGATATCCTACAATCTTGTGCCTTTCATTCTCAGACAGTTGAGCTTAAAATAATAAAGATGGCTTCTGAAAGTTGTGTTGTGTGTAAATGTTAAATGTAAAAAGTTTTTGACCGACATTTTCAACATTTGATTTACATTTTCACTATTATTTCTAGTGAGAAATCACTATAGTACTTATTCAATTTTTGCTTTCTTCTCACCAAAGCTTGCTCTGTTTTACTGTAGATTATTAAACTGTTTCGCTGCCTCTGAAGCCTGTGAAATCTGTTTCGTGTAGAAACTTTGTTCGCAAACACTGGCTTCAGATTCATTCTCTGATAAGGCGAGAGGTAATTGATCAGCCCTTTTTAATCAGCTACAGCGATAGCTTTTAACCATTAGGGATTTTCTGGAATTTATTTTTCTTTTGTGAAGCATGTTTAGAGTTTTTGCATGTGGATGCTCTCTCACTTCTGATGTGAACCAAAGAGATTTAACCAGACAAATCCCATGATCATGATTATTCAAACCATTTTTACTCTGAGGTCTTTAATCCCACTCTATATTTTCATAATGAACTGAAAATATTTGAAAAACTTCTTAAAATGAGATCTTTAACGTCGTGTTTTTTGCCATTGCTTTGGCCACGTGTCTCATCCCCTTATCAAATTGCAAATGCGGAGATTTAATTAAACAAGTATGACGCGCAGACTTTTCTTAGATGATGTAGTAAACTCCATCTCGGCAAATGTTTAACATCCATTTGGGAACATTTTATTTGCATAAATTCCTTTCATGATCAGTTCACTGGGTTTGCAAACCTGTTTTCAACTGCTTTCCGACAAAATGATTGCTTAATGGTTTATCTTGTGCAAAATATTTTCTATTTACCATACTGTTTTGCAATGGTTTCTATGAAACATTCTTTTTTCACGTACATTTATTTTACATTACATCTGTTTTAAAATATATATTACTCTCGTGGAAAATAATAATAGTAAATGTTTTTCTTTACTTCCAGCCTGCATGGAGAGGTTCTTAAGATTCCAGAGACACCAGCCGCTTCAAACATCTGTTTGCTGCTTAAAAGGTATTTTTACAACTATACTTTTAATAAAATAAAAATTTCTCAATATGGCTTTATCTGACCAAGTTCTCTTGTGCATTAAATTACTCACAAATCTTATGATAGTTCAATAATTTCCATTCAGTTGCACACAAACGTAGACATTTTCATCCCTTTTGCATAACATAACTTTTTATCTTCAGAAAGATCTTTCTTCCTCCCCATTTTGTTGGATTATTTAGAATTCAAAAAACAAAAAACAAACAAAAATATTATGCATTGTTTTAAATTCAATATGAGGATATGAGGGCACCAGTTCAGACATCAGTTCATATTCACTCTCAGTTCCAGGAATCGCTCATAGTCCAAGAGCCTTGATTGGCTGTGGATTATTATTATATATATAGAATCAGAATTAATCATCAGAATTAATTAAGAATTAGCACCTTTTGTAAATGTATTTTTTTGTCATGATTTTTTTTGTTTCGTTTAAAAATTACTATTGATAACAAAATACATATAATTATTTGGTAAACTGTTTTATTTCACACAAAAATTATATCGTATGCATAAAACAATCACTAATATAGTTCTTGGAACAGCTGGCCACATTCTGCTTGCCTCTTCTGGCCAAAACAAGTTGGTTACAAGAAAAGAGTTTGTTTGAATGACATTTAGCTGAAGATTTTGAATAAAAATGAGAATGATGTAATGTTTTCACAGGAATGAACAGGAAACTAATACCTGAAAACACAAGCATCCAAAGAATGAGGACAAAACTCAAAAAATTCAGTTTTGCACATGCTTGTCCACTTACTACATCATAGACACTTCCTCGATGTATAAATATGAATTTCCTTCTTGTCTTTCAGTAAAAATGACTGACTCCCTGACAGGAAGATATTCTGGTTTTATAACAAACTGTAGAACAACACTTTGACAAAGGCATGAGGAAACCACCATAGATGATTTGTTAACACACATAAGAAAGTGAAAGTGACATGTGAAGGATTTTGTCCTCTGCATTTAACCTGTCCAAGTTAGTGCACGTAAATGAGTTTCGTTGCCGGCATTGAGACTCAAACCCACAACCTTTAACCATTAGGCTTTAGTTGTGTAATGGAGTTCAAGTGGAAAAACTAAAATATCTGATCAGGGTTTTTGGGGCTGTTCACCAATTACTGGAAGCAGACTTGGACAAAATGATAACTAATACTGATCACGACAATAAAAAATACAATACAATAAACAGAACATTTTAAAAAAGACCCACTTGGGTTATTTAGCTATTCTTCACAACAATGTGTGGATACATATATATATATATGAGATAGGATATGAGATTAGATATATGAGATTAGGAACAATTTAGAGCTTAAGAGATAAAGCATTTTTGTAAAATCAGTAAAAATAAAATAAAAAATAACACAAAAACAAAAATAGAAAAGTCTTTATCAACATAAAGCAACCAAATGTTAATCCGCTCCATAGCCTTCACTGTATAATTAAATATAGATTAATCCTACTAAGTGCAGTAAGGAGCAGTGAGTGAATGAATCATTCAGACCAGTTCTGTGAACTGCATCACTGATTTATTGAGAACATTTAACTCAAAATTACTCATTTGCTCACATTGAAGAAATCATATGCATTAAAGAAATAAGCTAATATACTTAAATATACTTTTTATAAAACCTTTATAATGTTTTATCCTTCAAACAAACCCACATTAATATAAAGCAGATATTTACAAGCAAATAACTTTGAGCTCTCTAACTTAACTCTTATTTTACTAATTATGTTGAGTAATGCTGGCAATGGCAATATATATATATATATATATATATATAAATTTATTTATTTATATATAGGGCTTGTTTTATGATACATTATTTATGGCTATCTAAATTAAACAAAATTTGCTTTGTTTTCACTTGTAAAGGGTGAGGTAAACAGACAAAAGCAGACTAAATACAATACTTTTACAAAATACAATAGATTATTCAGTTCTTAAAGGGCAAAGCAAAGTATTTTACAGCTGGGTCAAGTATTGGTCTTTTTATTTTAAATTCTGTTTACATTAAATAAAGTTTCAAATAAAGAGCAGGTTTATTTTAATTGTTCACACACACAAGTTTGACCAATTAAACCCCTCAAACTCTTAAAGAGATCAGGAAAAACAAAACATATAGGACAGAAAAAAATGAGGATCAACTATAATTAAACATACTGTATACTATTAATGCAATTATTATCCATTACTCTTATTGCAGAAATGAATTGTATACATGTTAGTGTGTGATTTATTATGTCTGTTATATATGCATGTGAGAAACAGAAAGTAAGTTGGAGTGACTAGGAGTGTCTAAATCTTCAATGGCATTCTGGTCTCTCTTTTAATGTCCTTCCATGACATTACGGTTGTATCTTTTCTACTTTTCTTAACTTCAGCTCAAACGTCTCAGGTTACTTACGTAACCCTAGTTCCCTTAGAGGGAACGAGACACTGCGTCGGAACGCATATGGGAACGCATTAGTGTAATTGTCTCTTGAAGCGCAATTGAAACCAGGTGTGCGAGTGCACGTAGCCGAGTGTGACGTCATGAGCCAGGAGTATAACTGCACGCAGCAGACTAGCAGCCTCAGCTTAACTAGTGTCTGAAAACAGCCGGCGTGCGATGGAGCTGAGGCTACGAGACGCAGTGTCTCGTTCCCTCTAAGGGAACTAGGGTTACGTAAGTAACCTGAGACGTTCCCTGTCAAGGGAACTCAACACTGCGTCGGAACGCATATGGGAACGAGAATACCCACGCCGCCTCAGCGAACGGAGTACGCCAAGCTAACGTAGCTCACTACGAAAGGGCCAAGGTTCCCAAAGCGGGGTTAAGGTCTAACTGGTAGAACCTAATAAAGGTATGCGGTGAGGACCAGCCAGCCGCATCACAAATATCGGCAAGGGGAGCCCCTGCGAAAAAAGCTTTAGAGGTAGCCATGCTCCGGGTAGAGTGGGCGCGGACATGCAGAGGACACTGCTGACCCGCCAGTTCATAAGCTAGTGAGATAGTCTCAACTATCCACCTGCTTAAAGTAGGTTTAGATGCTGGAGCTCCCTTAGGGGCCCCGAAGCATACGAAGAGTTGGTCAGACTTACGCCATAAAGCCACTCTGCGGACGTAGGCGTCCAGTGCTCGCACTGGACAGACCTTGCTCCTGAACTCCTAGTCATGATCATCAACGGGGGGAAGACATAAGGCCTGCAGTACAATGTGACGAGCTGGGCTCGAGAGGACCTTCGGAACATACCCTGGTCTGGGAGAGAGAAAGGCTTTCGCCAGACCAGGAGCAAACTCCAGACAGGAGGGGGCCACTGACAGGGCCTGAAGGTCACCAACCCTCTTGAATGAGGAAATGGCTAGGAGGAACATCGTTTTAAGAGTGAGAAATTTCTCTGAGATGTCCTCAAGCGGCTCAAAGGGTTCCTGGGACAAGGCCTGGAGTACCAGGGACAGGTCCCAGGAAGGAACCCTGGAGCGTACCGCAGGCCTCAGCCTGAGAGTGCCACGGAGGAAACGAACTACTAGGGGGTCCCGACCCAGGGGTATACCACTCGGGGGCACGTGGTAAGCCGCGATGGCAGCCACGTACACCTTAAGCGTGGAGGGGGACAGCCCGGCGGCGAACCTCTCCTGTAAGAACTCCAGGACGATACCGACCTGGCAGGTCACTGGGTCTACAGATTTGCTACCGCACCAGGAAGTGAAGAAGGCCCACTTCCTGGCGTAGAGTTTCCTCATGGATGGGGCTCTAGAGTGGAGAATGGTCTCAACGACCTCAGTCGAGAGACCCGAGTCTATGAGTCGGGCCCCCTCAGAGGCCAGACCCACAGATTCCACAGTTCCGGGCGAGGATGAAGGATCCTGCCCTGTGCCTGAGACAGAAGGTCCACTCTGACGGGAATCCTCCAAGGAGTGCCATCTAGGAGGGACACCAAGTCCGAGAACCACACCCTGCCCGGCCACCGCGGGGCAACTAAGGTGAGACGGACCCTGTCCTGGCGAACTTTCTCTAGAACCCCCGGGAGCAGAGCTACTGGGGGAAAAGCATACAGGGGTAGCCTCGGCCACTCCTGTTGCATTGCGTCCAGTCCCAACGGAGCTGGAGGAGAGAGGGAGTACCACAGAGGGCAGTGGGTCGCCTCATGGGACGCAAAGAGGTCCACTTGGGCTTGACCGAACTTCTCCCATATCTGCTCCATCACCTCGGTGTGGAGCATCCATTCCCCGGGCCTCGGCCCCTGCCTCGACAGGAAGTCTGCTTCCGTGTTCTGGGATCCCGGAATATAAGCTGCCCGTAGGGAGCAGAGTTTGTTCCGAGCCCAGAGGAGGATCTGCTCGGCCAGCTTGGAAAGCCGAAGGGAGCGGAGACCCCCCTGATGGTTTATGTAGGATACCACCGCCATGTTGTCCGACTGGACTAACACATGGTGGCCCCGGAGGTCTGGGAGAAAGGCTTGAAGCGCCCTCCAAACTGCCAACATCTCCAACGCATTGATATGCAGAGAGAGGCAGGCCTCGTTCCATAAACCTTGAGCTGAGCGGTCCCTCAGGACCGCCCCCCAACCCGAGCGGGAGGCGTCTGTCGACAGCGTCACACGGTGACAGACTGGTCCCAGTACGGGTCCTTGGGCAAGAAACCAGGGATTCTTCCACTGACTCAAGGCTCGCAGGCAGCGCCTTGAGACCTTGATCAGGCGGGAAGGGTTCCCCCTCGGGGAAAACCCCATGGTCCTGAGCCACCACTGCAGACGTCTCATGTGAAGCAAACCTAGCGGTATCACGCAGGAGGCTGCTGCCATGAGCCCCAGAACTCTCTGGAAGTGTCTGACAGTGACCAGCTGGCCTAGCTTTATGTCGTTGACTGCCGATAGGATTGATGTAATGCGCACGGGGGAAAGCCGCGCCGACATTGACACCGAATCCCATACAACGCCTAGGAAAGTCGTGCTCTGCCTCGGCCAGAGTACACTCTTTTGGGCGTTTAGTCTCAGCCCGAGCTCCTTCATATGTGCGAGAACGACATCTCGATGCCGAACCGCCAACCCTCGAGACTGGGCCAAAATGAGCCAGTCGTCGATATAGTTCAAGATCCGGATCCCTCGGGATCGGAGCGGAGCTAGAGCTGCATCCACGCACTTGGTGAAAGTGCGAGGAGACAAAGCCAGGCCGAACGGAAGAACCCGATACTGATAAGCCTTCCCCCCCGAAGGCGAATCTGAGGAACTTCCGATGCTGAGGAAGGATGGAGACATGGAAATACGCGTCTTTGAGATCTATCGAGACAAACCAGTCCTCGGACCTGATTTGAGCTACGATCTGCTTCAGAGTTAACATTCTGAATTTCAGTCGCCTGACAAAACTGTTCAGAGTGCGAAGATCTAAGATAGGGCGTAAGCCTCCACCCTTCTTGGGAACTATGAAGTACCGGCTGTAGAAACCTGATTCTCTGGCTGAGAGGGGTACATATTCTATGGCCTCTTTCCTCAGCAGTGAGTCTACTTCTCGTTCCATGACCAGAGCCTGCTCGGGGTTCACCACTGTTGGTAATACACCCGCGAAGCCGGGAGGATGAACCCGGAATTGAACAGCGTATCCTTCTGATACGGTACGCAGGACCCATCGAGAGATACCTGGGAGGCGCTGCCACGCCGCCAGGAAATCTACTAGGGGTATCAGTCTCTCGAGACCGACCTCTGGATATAAATATTTTGCCACCCCGGGGCCCCGGCCGAAACCAGAGGACCGCCGGGGCGGATGCTCTAGGACCCTCCTCAGAGGGGGCAACCTGCCCAGCACGGCCCGAGAGGAGCGTGACTGGACAAGACTGCCCGCGTGGAGCACGGCCCGGGTCCCTCGAGACCCCGAGCCGTACACTCTGGTGAGAAGCCACACTCTGTCGCTGAGCAGCGCGGTGCGAGGAGCTGCTGCTGGGCTGCGGCTGGCTCGCAAGCCCAGCTGCCCGAGAGCGGCGGGGGAGAATCTTACGGAACGCTACCTCCTGTTTAGCAGCCTCCTGAAATCTCTCGACGGCCATCTTGACGGCGTCGCCAAAGAGACCAGGAGGCGTAAGAGGAGCGTCGATAAGAACATTTTTATCCTTTTCTCTGAGGGAAGTCAGGTTGAGCCAGAGATGTCTCTCAGTGGCCACCAGGGCTGCCATGGAGCGACCGATAGAACCGGCCGTTTCCCTAGCAGCCCTCAGAGAAAGATCGGTGGCCCTGCGCAGCTCGGCTACTGCCTCAGGGCCGATTCCCCCGCCCTCATCGAGGTCTGCGAGCAGCTCCGCCTGGTAGGCCTGCAGCAGTGAAGACGTGTGCAAACACGCTGCAGCCTGACCAGCCACGGAGTATGCTCTGCCCACCATGGTGGAAGTAACCCGGAGGGGTTTGGTGGGCAGCGTCGGGGTTTTAAGGGGCGGCGATGAATGGGGGGCGAGGTAGTTAGCCAGCGCCTCCTCCACTCTAGGCATCGCCCCATAGCCGCGCTCTTTGGCTCCCATAATGGTAGCATAGTTAGCGGAAACGCTGCTATGCACCCTATGGGAGGCGGGCCGCTTCCAAGACCTCGACACCTCGGTGTGGAGGTCCGGGAAAAACGGCAAACCCCGACGCTGAGGTTGCACTCGAGCAGGCAGGTAACGCTCGTCTAACCGACTCTTAGGATGAGCGTCCCTGGGCTCAGCTGGCCACTCGAGACCGAGCCTTGCCGTTGCCCGAGTGACAACCTCAAGCAGCTCCTCAAACGCGGGTGAAGCTGATGGCGGTTCAGCTTCATCCACGTCAATGCTGACTACATCCACCTCTAATTCCTCGGAACTAGAGAGGTTCAGCAGAGCGTCATCACCCAGGTCGGAAGTAATCACCGCATGGTGCGCTTCCGAATCCTGAGTGAGCGCGGATTCAGCAGGTAAGGGAGGAGAAAAGGGCTCGCCCGTCTCCGACCCCGCTGCTAAATCCAGCTGCGATCCCCATGAGTGCAGCCGTCGCTGAGCCTCAGCTGCAGCGGGACCAGACCCACGAGGAACGCGAGCCTGAGCAGTCCCCTCGAAGACTGCCAGGCGTGAGCGAAGAGTGCGCAGCGGCAGCTGCAAACACTCTGCACACTCAGTGCCCTCAAGCGCTGAGCGTGCATGAGCTTCGCCCAAACAAAATACACAGAGAGCGTGTGTATCCTTACCCGTGATAAAACGCGGGCAAGGAGTGACACAACGCTTAAAAGACTGTGAATCCGCCATCCTTTTAGGTAAGTGAAATATATATCAACTTACAGCCAGCAGAGCAACTCAAACACACGTTAGCTTCGAGCGCTGTTGAAGACACTAAGCTGAGGCTGCTAGTCTGCTGCGTGCAGTTATACTCCTGGCTCATGACGTCACACTCGGCTACGTGCACTCGCACACCTGGTTTCAATTGCGCTTCAAGAGACAATTACACTAATGCGTTCCCATATGCGTTCCGACGCAGTGTTGAGTTCCCTTGACAGGGAACTGACTTGACAGTCCATGCTTGACCAGCTCTTGTTTTATCTGAAATAGATGGACAGAGATCAAAATGCATTTTCTTTAGATTGATTCTATTAGCTGTGAAAGACTGTAAAAATAAAATAAAATACTCCAGAGCAGAAACATAAATATAGCCATAGGCAGCAATCATCGGTTCCAAACAACAGTGCAGCGGATGATTATGTCATGCAACTAAATATTTTCAAATATTTAAATTTTTTGCAGTTTTTACTACAAAATCTTCACTGATAGTTGGGTTTTTGTACAGATTACAATATCATAATACTGCAATGCAGGAATCCAACACATAACTGTCACAATACTGAGGACAACATGTGAATTTATTTATTTATATATAGGGCTTGTTTTATGATACATTATTTATGGCTATCTAAATTAAACAAAATTTGCTTTGTTTTCACTTGTAAAGGGTGAGGTAAACAGACAAAAGCAGACTAAATACAATACTTTTACAAAATACAATAGATTATTCAGTTCTTAAAGGGCAAAGCAAAGTATTTTACAGCTGGGTCAAGTATTGGTCTTTTTATTTTAAATTCTGTTTACATTAAATAAAGTTTCAAATAAAGAGCAGGTTTATTTTAATTGTTCACACACACAAGTTTGACCAATTAAACCCCTCAAACTCTTAAAGAGATCAGGAAAAACAAAACATATAGGACAGAAAAAAATGAGGATCAACTATAATTAAACATACTGTATACTATTAATGCAATTATTATCCATTACTCTTATTGCAGAAATGAATTGTATACATGTTAGTGTGTGATTTATTATGTCTGTTATATATGCATGTGAGAAACAGAAAGTAAGTTGGAGTGACTAGGAGTGTCTAAATCTTCTGGTCTCTCTTTTAATGTCCTTCCATGACATTACGGTTGTATCTTTTCTACTTTTCTTAACTTCAGCTCAAACTGACTTGACAGTCCATGCTTGACCAGCTCTTGTTTTATCTGAAATAGATGGACAGAGATCAAAATGCATTTTCTTTAGATTGATTCTATTAGCTGTGAAAGACTGTAAAAATAAAATAAAATACTCCAGAGCAGAAACATAAATATAGCCATAGGCAGCAATCATCGGTTCCAAACAACAGTGCAGCGGATGATTATGTCATGCAACTAAATATTTTCAAATATTGAAATTTTTTGCAGTTTTTACTACAAAATCTTCACTGATAGTTTGGGTTTTTGTACAGATTACAATATCATAATACTGCAATCCAGGAATCCAACACATAACTGTCACAATACTGAGGACAACATGTTGGCAAAAATAAATAATTCAAATACTGTAATTGTTATGGTGTGGCTGGATGTATTACCCATAAATTGCCACATGCAACAAAAAATACCAGATGACATCTGCTGAACAATATATGCTAAACAGATGTTTTTGATAACTTTTTTCCAGGATGGTCTAGATCTGTCATGTTCAAAGTTTGGTAATGATCTAACAAAGGAGTGAACAAAGAATATTTCTTCTAACAAAGAAAATTAGAACGGTAGATAAACTTTATAGACAAACATACAAATTAGATATATACTTAATAATTGTGATCTTTTCATGGACAGTTGAAGAGTCATTGTCAAAAATTTGAAGGTGATTATTGTAGCGCCACCTTGTGGCCAATTTGCTAAAAATTTGGTTCACATTCTCTTTTTTTCACATGATGTACAGAACTGTAGGGCTTTTCGTTCTTATGTTATTAGCAGCTGAAATTTAATTGGTTGTTGGAGTTGTTTTTGTTTTTATTATGTGTTTGAGTCATATTTGGACATCCAATGAAGAAGATGCAAACAGTCTTTAATTTGACAGATCATGTGGACACTACATTAAGGATTTAAACCCCATACGTGCGATTTTTATGCAATCAGGTGTGTCCGTGCAATCAGGTGTGTTCTGTGTCCTCAGAATATCCTGTAGTACAAGTATTGTTAACTCTTCCCCCTCCAGCATTTAAAAAACAAAACAATTGCCAGTCACCACCTGCATTTTTGATTATTTTGATCACAAAAAAAGTGCAGAACATCTGATTTTAAACAAAGGAACAAAATTATTTTTTTTCCAACACTTGAATGTGGGCAAATTTTATTAAAAAAAGCAACATTTTGAGCAAACGGCTATACAAATTTAACTTTTTTTCATCCATCCAAAAGTGATTCAGAATGATGATCAAAACACAGATGGAGATTTGATGTATATGCGGTTTAATATTGATGATCGGGCTATATGCATCTGCTCACAGATGCTATCACTTAAGTTCGGACTTTGCTTCGGAAAGGAGAAAGAGGTCAATTTGTGTTATGCCAGCACTGTCTCTAGCTGATGTGTGCAAAAGGTGGTGACATTTTTTGTTTAGTTTTTTGTATTTTATAAATACAAGAGGTGAAAAAATGTTATAGATGGAAATGAAATGATATATATATATATACATTATATTATTACGATCGTTTCATAGCCGACCTTTTTGCCAAAGCCATAAGTTAAAACATTCAACTGACTGAATAGAAACTATGACGATAAACGCGTTTACAAGGCTTAGGATCGATTCAGTTAATTTAGACTTGTTTTTAAGCTTTTAGCTCAAATATGAATGCAAAATACCAGTTTCATAGTTAGTTCATAGAAATGATCCACTGTCGATCAGCACGAATAATTAGTCAAGTCACCTTTATTTACAAAGCACTTTTTACAATACAGATTGTTTCAAAGTAGCTTTACAGAGATAACAGGAAAATACTGCAAGAAAGATTGATTTGGCTGTACAGCAGCTCTAGAAGAGCAGGCCAATCAATATTATTGATTAATATTAAGTGTTAATTGTCCCCAACTGAGCAAGCCAGAGGCGACAGTGGCAGGGAAGCCAAACTCCATCAGGAGACAGAATGGAGAAGGAAAACCTTGGGAGAAACCAGGCTCAGTCAGGGGACCAGTTCTCCTCTGGCCAACAGCCAAACAGTGCATGACTATGATATAGACAACATTTGAGGTCAGAAATCAGATTGAGATCGGATTCATGAGGCCTTCACAGAGTCATGGCTCTAGTAGAGTCATGTCTTGTTGTGCTTGTTGAGGTGCAGGTCCTTCATCTGATGTGGATCCGGCTGACTATGGTAACCTCGGGATAAACAGAGACTAATATCAGCATAGATACCATTCCTCTTATGATGTAACGAGTACATCAGGAATTATGGGAAGTGCTCCCAAACAATCAATTTACAGGATTTGAATTTAAAACAGCAATCTTTATGAAACCCCTACCATCGTTCACAAGGAAGGCCCACCGATCCTTGACGTTTATGTTGCTTGTGTTGTTGAGGCTTTGGTAGTTGCCATTAATTGAATCATGAATTACAAATGAGTTGGTGGAGCCTATTGTGTCATATCCAGCCTATTAAAACCTTTGAAAGCCAATAGCATGAGTACAGCACATACAGAGCTGGTATAAAATATAGAATGTTGATTAAACAATACTGGGAAATACTGGTTTATATCCTGTTGATGTCTCCACTCGTGTACTGCTGATATGAGAACACGCCACTGTAATAGTCGTCAATATGCAATGAAATCTTCAGCTCCTCTGGTGGGATTGTAGTTGGGTCCTGACGCTGGTCCAGTATTCTGTATCTCCTGCTGCTGAGAGAAAAAGAAAAATTAAAGGAAAAGAAGCAGATTTTAGTTTGATATAAGCAACTTTTAGAATCAGTGGGTTTGTGACATTTGGTTTTCCATAAATAGAACAGCATAGAAAGTCGCTATTTTGAAGCATTTATTTTCAGGGCAGGTAAAAAGTCACAAAACAGGGGATCAAGGTCATTAGCTCACTCAATTAAACCAGGTTACTGTCATCATCATAAACAAATTAAATCATAATATAAGAATGAATGGGTCAATAGGTTTATTGACGGTCATATTAATCATTTAAATTCAAAATTTCTCTCCTCTGAAGTAATTTTGGGGAGTGATTTCAAGACAATATTTGATGGAAAAACAAGATCAATGACAGACTAAAATTTACTTTACTGCAAATTAACTTTGTTAAGATTGCACATAATTGACATTTGGAGACGTTCACTCTTGTGTAACTGGACTGGTTTAAATAAACTGATTATTACGATTATTCTCTCTTTTTTAAGGATAACCTGATAGAAATATTTGAAGATTATGAATTTCTGAGTCTATGTTCATCAATCATAGCTATTGAAAAAATGAAAGAATACTAAAAATAAAAAAAACCTTCCAACACATGACTATTGCGTCACAATGTTGCCGCAATGTCACAACTGACAGTGTCACAAAGTTATGTTGTGGCAATGAATTCAGGAATGTTACTTTTCTGGTTGGTGCCAACGAACGTTTGGTCGTAACAGTCATTAATTGTCACAGTCCTGTCCAGTCTCCACCCTCTTCCTGTTTCCTTCTGTGTTTTTCTCTGTGTAATTTCCTTCACCTCTCGCATCAATCACTCATCTTGTCAGCAGCAGGAAACATTAAGTGCTCAAAAACTTCATGGTATACAGCTCCGTTGACCTTGGACCTCAGAAAACACAGTGGACCAACACCAGCAGATGACATGCCACCCCAAACCATCACTGACTGTGGAAACTTTACACTGTGTCTCTCCTCTCTTCCTCCAGACTCTGGGACCCGGATTTCCAAAGGAAATGTAAAATTTACTTTCATCAGAGAACATAATTTTGGACCACTCAGCAGCAGTCCAGTCCTTTTTGTCTTTAGCCCAGGCGAGACTCTTCTGATACTGTCTGTTGTTCAAGAGTAGCTTGACACAAGGAAAGCGACAGCTGAAACCCATGTCTTGCAGACGTCTGTGCGTAGTGGTTCTTGCATGCGTGATTTGATCTAGGGTGGAGATGGGAAGAGTCTCAACTATTTCACCAATTTTCCTTGTTTCGTTTTTGAAGCCAGCGGCACACAAAGATCGGTTACAAATGTACACATACAGAGAACCTCAGTGCATCCTAACTCATCATTACATTTACAGCAATTTAAAGCGTGTAGTTTGTGTAATTGTTTAACTATAGCATGTGTTCAAATAAACATAGAATTGCAGGTAAGACGATTGATAGCTCCTCATTACCATGTTTCACCATTTTATTACCTGTAACATTTGTCATGAAATATACAAAATACAACAGTGGTCATAAATCTTTAGGGAAAAATATGTTCCCTTATCAGTTTCTCTATTATAATTTTTACACCAAGCCAGTAAGAAAATGCTTTTCTCCTCCTCCAAGTAGACTTTTTTTTTTTTTTGCGCCTATTTAACATCTCGACAGTCTCGATCGCGTTTAAGTGGTATATTCTCAATATAATTCAAATCGGTTGCATGTTTTATCATCAGTTTATCGATTCACGTGAATTTGATCACACTTTTTGTGCAGACTCAGGCTTCAGTCATAGTGCACAGATAGTGTGTGTTCAGTTTGTACAGCTTATAAGTACCGGTCAGAGCATCTGCAATGTGAGATGTGTTGGTGTTTTGTCGATTTGTCCTACCTTGTTGGATTTTGCCACCTCCCTTTAAAGCAAGCATTAAGTAGCAAAATTATTCCTCATGCTCCTCCTAACCATTCTTTCACAGTTTGGGTCTGATAAATATTGATGTTGTCATGCTTTACGAAATGAAAAGCTACACAATCCATCAATTAGGGTTAGAAGAACTGTTGCCAAACATATAACATGCTAGAAACGCAAGAATCACTACAATTATGATTATTTTTTCTCTGTGTATATACCCCATTATTATGTAATGATTTTAGTTAATGACTCACACAATTAAGGATTAATCATCAAAGAGAATTTAGCTTATGGACCGTCATTTTAAAGAGAAGGATTTTACCTACCTTAAAAAGCTTATTCTGGGATGAGATAGCAGGAGGTTTGCATCGATTTTAAGTGTGTGTGACACCCACATTTAAAGGTTGAACATTTCCTGGAACGTAAGAAAAAACAAAGAGACAAAAACCCTTTGAATGTTTTCATTGAACCATGTATTGCCAGTCATTAAAATCTTTCACTTCAGATATCATCTAAAATCTCATTTTCAGATCGTATGGTTTAAGTCACGTACCTTGAGCGAGCTCAGAAACACAGACATGGCAATATAATACCGTAACATTAGAGCAATAATATCACTTCAGTAATATTTAACATGTATGGATTTAATGTCTGAGTTTCTGTCACTGATCTACTTCTATTTTTTTTTCCTTTGAATTAGTTTAACGATGATATAACCTCTCAAAATTATATTTATTTAAAAAAATAATAATAATAAATAAAAAAAAAAAACATTTATTTTACGCGAATGTCCTGGCAAGTATAAACTATAAATACATTTTTTTTTAAACATGTGAGGTTTGAAAATCTTTTAAAATGTTCAACATCTTGAGAGCAAAGTGAATACTTTCCAAAACGTTTCTGTTGAATGAGCAAACAAGTACAAAGGATTGGGAGTGCGGGGACTCGTTCAAGGGCATCTCAGTCTTTTCCCGCCGGACAGTTGAACCAGTCACCTTCAGTTTACCAGTCTGACTCTCGAACCCTATATCAATTATTTTCACTTCAGTCACATATTGAGATATACTGCCTATATTTAAAGTTTCAGAAACAGGCAGGATCATTGTGACGTGACATCAGTCAAAACATTGTTACCCGTCACATCTCCTGTCAAGGCCACATCTTAAGAGGGGGTTAGATTAGATGGTAAACAGATAATCAGTTCTCGTAAGGAACATGGTGAATGCAGGAGAAATGGGCAGAAATAAAGAGCGACATTGAGCGACATTGACAAGGACCAAATTGTTATGGCAAGACGACCATGTCAGAGTATCTCCAGTCAGCAATGGTGTGAATTTACCAACAGTGGTCTGAGGAGGGGGAAAAAAATCTAGAAACGCAAATCCCAAAGCGCATTAATGTACGAGGGCAACGAAAAATCTTCTGGTCCAAGCCAACAGAAGATCTGCTGTGGCACAAGCCACACAAAAGTGTAATTATGATTATGGGAGGAATGTGTCACATTGTATGGGTTTGATTTTTACGCACCTGACTTAATTTAACCTGAAGCATCTTCTAGACGGACGACATCTCACCCCTTTTGAACACTGTCAATAGAGAATAAAGTTTCTACTGTTCACTTAAGCATCATCACCTGGGAACGGAAGACATATCTCAGAATAAGTTCAGATAAAATCCCCCCAACAAAAAGAATACAGCTGTTTTCTATAGAAGCTTTAAGAAAGTGTCAAAGTCAAAGTCAAAGTCAAAGTCAGCTTTATTGTCAATTCTGCAATATATACAGCACATACATACAGAGAATTGAAATTCTGTAACTCTCAGACCCAAGGTGCAACCAGGTTACATTAACAGTAACAACAGCAACAAAATATATATATATATCAACAACACCAAAAATATATATATATATATAAAAATAAATAAATAATAATAGATAAAATAAAATAGATTAAGGAAATAAAGAGATAAAGTCGCGATGGTAAAGACAGTGCAAACAATAGTGTGTGTGTGTGTGTGTGTGGGGGGGGGGGGGGGGGGGGTCAGGTGCATGGGGCAAAAGAGAGGAAAAGGGGCAGAGACGGGAGGGAGTTCAATGCCCTGACAGCTTGGGGAATGAAGCTGTTCTTCAGTCTGCTGGTCCTTGCCTGGAGACTGCGTAGTCTCCTCCCTGATGGCAGCAGACTGAAGAGGCTCTGGGATGGGTGGGAGGGGTCTCTCGCAATGATGAGGGCTTTGCGGGAGAGGCGGGAGTTATAAATATCCTGGAGGGGTTGGAGAGAGACACCAACGATCTTCTCAGCTGCTCTCACAATGCGCTGAAGTGCTTTTCGGCAGGATGTGTTGCATGCGCCATACCACACAGTGATGCAGCTGGTCAGAATGCTCTCGATGGTGCCTCTGTAGAAGGTGTGCATGATGGGGGCTGGGACTCCGGCTCTTCTCAGCCTGCGGAGAAAGTAGAGTCGCTGCTGTGCTTTCTTGGTCAGTGCTGTGGTGTTGGTGGTCCAGGAGAGGTCTTCTGTGATATGCACACCCAGAAATTTGGTGCTCCTCACTCTTTCCACGGTCGCACCGTTGATGGTCAGAGGAGTGTGCTGGGTGTGCATTCTCCTGAAGTCAACAACAATCTCCTTCGTCTTCTCCACGTTCAGAGAGAGATTGTTGTCGCCGCACCACCTGACCAGGTGGCTCACCTCACTCCTGAAGTTTGTCTCATCGCCGTTGGTGATGAGACCAACTACAGTTGTGTCATCCGCAAACTTGATGAAGAGATTGCTGTTGTGTATGGGTGTGCAGTCATGGGTCAGCAGAGTGAAGAGGAGGGGGCTCAACACACAACCCTGAGGGGCTCCAGTGTTCATAATGATGGAGCTGGATGTGTTACTGCCGACCCGTACTGCCTGAGGTCTTCCCGTCAGGAAGTCCAGCAGCCAGTTGCACAGTGAAGTGCTGAGTCCCAGCTGAGACAGTTTGTGAGTGAGCTGTTGAGGGATGATTGTATTGAAAGCTGAACTAAAATCAATGAACAGCATTCTGACATACGTGTCTTTTTTGTCCAGATGTGTGAGTGCTGAATGGACAGCAGTGGCAATGGCGTCATCGGTCGAGCGTTTTGACCGGTATGCAAATTGGTGGGGGTCCAGGGAGGGGGGGAGGACAGATTTAATGTGGTGCATGACTAGCCGCTCAAAGCACTTCATAAGGATGGGGGTAAGTGCGACTGGGCGGTTGTCATTGAAGCAGGATGGAGATGATTTTTTAGGGACAGGAATGATGGTGGTTGCTTTGAAGCAGGTGGGGACAACAGCTTGACTCAGGGAGATGTTGAAGATGTCTGTGAGTTCCTCTGCACAGTCTCTCAATACACGACCAGGAATGTTGTCAGGACCCGGAGCTTTGCGTGCGTTGACCCTGCTGAGGGATTTACTCACGCTGTCCCTGGGCAGTGTCAACATCTGGTCATCGGGAGGAGGTGGTGACTTCTGTGCAGTGGTGCTGTTGTGTGCCTCAAAGCGAGCGAAGAAGGTGTTCAGCTCATTCAGTAGGGGGGTGGTGCTGTCACACGTCCGTGCAGGGGGTTTGTAGTCCGTGAGGGTCTGAATCCCCTGCCACAGACTCCTTGAGTCTCTGCTGTCGCTGAAACAGTGGGCTATCCTCCTGGAGTACTGTCTCTTAGCCTTCCTGATGCCGCGTGACAGGTTGGCCCTTGCTGTCCTCAGGCCCACCTCATCTCCAGCTCTGAAGGCAGCGTTACGCGTCTTCAGAAGACTGTAGACATTCCCTGTCAGCCACGGTTTTTGGTTGGGCCAGATGGTGATGGTCTTTGTGACTGTTACATCCTCAATGCAGTTGTTGATGTAAGAAGTAACAGTCTCAGAGTACTCCTGGAGGTCTACGGTGTTGTGGTAGGTTGCAGCCTGTTTGAACATGTCCCAGTCCGTGGTGTCGAAGCAGTCTTGAAGAGCCACTGATGACCCTTCAGGCCAGACTTGAATCTGCTTCTGGACTGGTTTGGTGACTTTCACGAGTGGTCTGTATGCTGGCAATAACAATACAGTGATGTGATCTGAAGCACCAAGGTGGGGGAGGGGAAGGGCTTTGTAAGCTCCTCTCTGAGTAGTGTACACTAAGTCCAGAGTATTATTGCCACGTGTCGGGAAGTCAATATGCTGATGAATTTTTGGAAACACACTCTTGAAGTCAGCATGATTGAAATCCCCAGCCAAGATGAGAAAAGCATCTGGGTGGGCTGTCTGCTGATCACTGATGTGTTTATAAAGATTATTAAGTGCCTCACTCCTGTTGTTGTTGTTGGAGCTGGGGGGATATATACAGCAACAAGTATAATAGCTGTATATTCCCGCGGTAGATAAAAAGGCAGACACTTAATAATCATTAACTCCACCAGGGGTGAGCAGTGTTTGCAGACTACAACAGCATCGCGGCACCACGCATCATTGGTGTAAACACAGAGTCCGCCGCCGCGGGTCTTACCTCCCTCGACGAGCACTCTGTCCGCGCGATGGCATGTGAGCCGATCGAGCTGAATGGCGGAGTCCGGAACGCTATTGTTGAGCCATGTTTCCGTAAACACAAAAAGTGACGTTTGATATAAAGTCATGATATAAAGTATGATTTGTTCCTCATATGTATAATTCTCTGTAAAAGCAAATTGATTTTTTTGATTACTTCAGGTTATTACTCAATTGATAAGGATATATATTTAGACAGCTGTTTAATCTTGTCAATCTGTATCCAAGTTTTGGGGACAAAAAAAGCCTTAACCTGTTAATCTTGTCACAGCAGCCGCAGACGAGCGTCAGAACTGGACCTCTGAGAAGTGGAAGAAGGTCTTCATTGGACAGATGTGGACTCCCATATTACTCCTACATATTCCTCTTACCTAAACACTGTTGCAGAGCAGGTACATCAGGTTTCAAGCAGAAAGTAGGCTTACATGGGCATGAAGTTTTTGTCTTATGCAAGATGTTTTTGTAGGGGTTGTAGATAAAGAGCAGGTTGTGTTTCATTGCTCACGTACAACAGATTCATTTGATTGCACTGAAAAAAAACTAAATTTCTTAAGTTTTTTAAGCAAGAGGTTAATTTGCTGTTGAACTTGGTCAATGAATTTAGTTAAGGGACAGTCGCACAGCGAAAACGCATGAATCACGCACGAATTACGAATTAATTTGTCAGTGGAACGTCAGTGATGGTAAGTGGATGTGCGTCGAAGGCGGTTTGTGCGTGATTTTGAGTTTTGAACGGTTCAAAATTTTTCCAACGCACAACTGTGCGTCAGTTTGCGTTATTCATGAGTCGGTGTGCGTAGTTTATGCGTTGAGTATGCGTGACTATGCGCAGGACATGCGTCGGCCGTCAGTGCTTATGCGTCGGAACTGGTTCGAAACCGCGCACGTCCACTGTCGCCCCACCTTCATATCACGCATGAACCGCGCACGTATCACGTTCATTCCACTGACATCCACTGACAATGTGGATTCTGAAAGTGCTTGTAGGTGGAACGTTAGTGAAGCGTGCGTGTTTGGACGCGCTCCGTCAGAGATTCATGCGTCGGGCGTGCGTTGAATGTTCGTGGAATACTTTGGTCAATTTCTCGACGCACAAGCACGCACAAACCCAATCTATGCGTGATTTGTGAGTGATTCGTGCGTGATCGGCTGTGTGACTGGCCCTTAATATCAGATCAACTGTCAGTTCATGTCTGTGTTTATGAATAAACAGAAGGATTATGAATAAACAGCTGATTCATTTAATCACACCATTCAAGCTTGATACAGGTATGTGCGTTGAAGCAGGGCTGGAAACAAACTCTATTTATTTTGTTTTTATTTTGTTGAGTTAAATTAAAATGAGGTGATTTTATTTTTTACATTTTGTCACAACTTCATTTTGTTCACTCCACATTTTGTTCACTGTTTAGAGTGTAAATGTTTAGAGGAGTTTCTGTGTTTTGAGCTTGAGCTTTGGCTGTGGGCACTCAATGCTTAATGACAACGCCAATCATTTGATTATTTTTTCCATGGTATTCATTGTGTATAATGATAATCAAAACTGTTTGTTTTGCCATCATTGTCTCAGTATGTGTCATGAGTTGGCAAAAGCTCAGACAGTTTTTACTTTCACTTTCTCTAGTGAATATTTTACAGGGATTTGAGATAACAAGTAATAACTCTGGTGAGAAGTTTTCATACTACTTGTGTGATATCCGCTGACTCAAAACAGAGTCAAATCCAATGACTTAAAACAGAAACATTTCCAATATATTTTTTGCACTTGCTCTCAAAATGGACAATGATTCATATTTTGCATTCATCATATCCCCTAATAGTAAAATAAATTATTAAATACATGAATAAGTAAATCCCTTCTCCCAAAGCATGTGATTTCAACCAAAATTTACAATTCTGAACCAATCAACAATCACAAAGGAACAAGATAAAGCAGTGCAAAATGGCACATAGTCGGCTTCTCAAGAGTGTTTGGTGTGGTCCTAACAACAGAAAATAGAGACAGAAATGAGGCCAGCGAGATCTTCGGCGACTTGACCGGCTGACTGAGTCGCAACGGTACGAGGAAGGCTAGCCCAATTCAGAGGGTCCTTCAAATGCATCTATTTAAATGAAGGACGCAACATGACCTTGCCAACCCCAGGATTCATTGTGCGCCAAATGTTTAAAGAAATTGCTGAATTACACTTTTAATCGCTTGTATTGAGTCTCAGCTTACTCAAATACCTAATAATACAAATTTAAAAGTTTTAGATAGATATTTGAGTAAGCTGAAAAAACTTTAAAGCGGTTCAAATGTTGGCATCTTACTGTGATGCGATTGCGTATAGTTTACACTTTTCATCACACTCAGAAACTGACCATGGCGAACAGTTAGACAATTTGTGAACCCCGTTTTGTTTTCAGATGTTTTAGTATAACTCTCAAAAAAGTCCTAAACAAACAATACAGTCACTCGTCAATGGCAGCTGTCACAGTTGCTAGGCGACAAGAACAATCCTTCATAGTGTAAACAGTCCCATTTCACAAAACAATCGTTCCAACCCTCCAGAAACAGGAATGTCTTGAATATATCCCAATCTCTGTAATAACATACATGCATCAACTTGTACCTGCAGTGAGTCACCAGATGGAGTCGGTGTTCCTCCATATCCAGTGTTCTGGTGTTTTGTAGGCCACTTCTGCAGGCAAAGCTGGGGTCTGAACGAGAGAAACACATCAAAGGATGATTCATGATTTCCCTTAACATTTATCCAGGGCTCTTGACTCGCCGCTTCCCTGCTTTAAGTTCGGATGAGTAGGAGTCTGACTGTTAGAAAATGCCCCGTGATCACAGAGGAAAAAACGACAGACGAGAGTTATTGATACTTATCCTCTTGAAGGGTGTAGAGATGAAACAGAAACACTTCAGGAACCGTGTGGGGACCGTCATCACTTCATAATATAACCAGCAAAAGTTGAATTAATTGGGAACAATATTCAGAGAGACCCTTCAACACATTTTTAGAGAAACGCATCATCAGCACAATGAGAAATGTTGCCTTATCTGCAAATGACTCTAATAAGCGAGCCACTGTCAAGAGCTTTTATCTCTCGTCCTTTTTCCTGCCAAGAATAAGAATATTCTCATTATTTTGCGACTTGGCCGGTAATTAACGTTAGATTAACGAATGCATCAGTCTGATGGCGGGAAATGTATTCTGCTCTTCAAAGGTCAATTAGATGCTGCTGAGTTCAGATCGGTATAATGTCAGATGTCCAAACGCTTGTGTCAGGAGATTCGTTATGTCCTCTCGTCCGCCGAGCAAACAGTCTCTGATGTGCTTCGAAGGGGACAAGACGTCTACATTCAGGGAATAGGGGATTGTGGGGTAGGATGGGTCACGGGGAAACTCTCGTCCCAATAAACCTGCACTCTTAGCAACAACAAGGACAAAAGCTGTCAGTGGGATCGCACCCGTTCAGAAGGTACTAATGTGCACATTTAGGTACTAATATCTTTCTTTAAAGTGCTAATATGCATCCATTAGAAGTAAATAAGTTACAAAGGAGCATCTTTTGAAAGAGTGTTGCCCCAGCGGCAGCTTTTGTACCCGATCCAGCTTTTTTGCACATTTTATACATGGCAGGTAAATTGATTTTATGTCAAAGCAAATATGTGGTAAAATATAACAGAGATGTTGATGAACAGAATTCATGTCACTTACATTATTTGACTGAAGATTAACCACATGGTGCAGGATTTCCTCAAACTATCAAATTATTTTTACTCAGATATTTCATTACATTAAAGACCGAAATAGCATTTTCTTGTAAAACTCAACAATAACCTTTGTTTTAAACTTTTAAAACTTTTTTTTTTACTGTGTGTTAAAAATAAAGTAAAATTGAAAAAAAAAAAAATTAAATACATAAAATATACTTATTATGAACATTAAACTTTTGTACTAGCTGGTTTATAAAAACATGAAAAATCTGCAGCAAATTAAACTGTGCAGAGGATCATGCATTAGTCTGACACACGTTTATTTGAAACATAAATCATGCACACATTTCTCAATCATTTAACTTAACTTTCATAACCATATTTCATCATTAGCCAGTTGATGTAGATTCTTTCCTCTCATTTCATTTGACAGCAAACATCTTGAAATGCATTTAGGGAGTGTTATTTTTACATCAGCATTAGCTTTAGTATCATTTCTCCTCCATAGAGGACAACTAGAGTAAAAACTGGCTGAGTTTACCCCACTCTCCCGCACTAATGATCTAGCCTTCTCCCTGTACCTTCTGAGGGTTGCTGTGTACATTTTCTCAGAGAGAGAGAGAGAGAGTAAGAGAGAGAGATGACTGTCATTTTGAGTTGCCGGTTGCTGTGCTGTATCTCATCTCTCATCTTTACTTTGTCACCTAGCAACACTCAACGGTGTGTTAATTATTCTGGAAGAACCTGTGGTTTCTAATGATGCCGGTACTGATGCAAATGTGGAATTCCTTTAATCAGACGGCGGTGGAATTAGCATGTCTGTCCTCGTGTTTGCAGTCAAAGAGAGACGGTGGCTGTATCAGTTGATTTTATGACACATCCACGTCAAATACTTCAAAAAATCCCTTGAAGAGGCAAACCTGACCTTATTAACTTTAATACATGATGCTGGTCTTGTAATGCATGATTCATCTATGCACGTTATTCCAAAGAAAATCACTTCTTTTATCTACATGTAACGACTTTATCCACATGTGAAATGGCTTTTCAACCATCTCCGCTCACTCTTGAACAGAAGACCTACTTTCACTCTCCAGACAATGTTAAGGGCATGCATAGTTAATTTCTCGCTGATTATCCTGTCTTACAGAAATACAGATAATGTGCATGTGAGACGAGAGTTTGTGAAGTTCTGTTTTGTAGAACAAACTAGCAGAGGAAAAGTATTTGTTTTTCTTTTGCAATTCTTCCAAAAATGTCCTGTAAAATATAAATACACACTGTTCATTTTTATTACTCATTTTAAATTAAATATTAAATGTTAACCTGCATTTATTTTAATAAAGTTAACACACAATCACCAATAAACAAAACAATATAACACCTATAGACCAAAAACAATCTTAGTAGTAACACTTTACTTAAAGCCTCTATATATAATGCATTAAAGGTATTTTGTATATATTATGTAACCCAACTTAAAATGCATGGTATGGTCTCATGAATAATTATAAGCACAGTTTTAATGCATCGTGATACTACTAATCTATTACATATAATCACATATTACCCAATTAAACATGCACAAGTTGCATACGTTTCTAGAACCTGTCACTGAAATGTACAGATGCATTACAGAAGTTATGAAAAACACACTTTATGAAAAGCTAAAAAGGGCAAAATCTCTCAAAATTGACAGGTGCATGAAAAACCTGTCTCATGTCTTGCCTAAGTAAAGGTAAGCAAAGTGTCACCAAAATCTATGTCTCTTCTTTCTGAAATATATTCTGAAATGTGAAAGCTTTGTGTTCTTTAAAACAATATGCTGCCAGCAATCTGCTACATAAAGAGTGTAACGATTGTCTGATTCATCAAGCATGCAAACTCATCCTCACGCAGTGAAAAAAAAAGGGGTAATAAAAAAAAAAGTCAACTTTGATTTTACAGGTGTAGAAATGTGAATGATTAATGCTTAATTTGATAGTTTCATCTCTTCTGGGATGGGAGCCACAGGGCAGGCTGTGTAAAATGAGAAAACCTTCAGCCTCTGAATTCTTTAATATCATGTGCGACTCAAAATCATCTCATTTTCCAGATGCTTTAAGCGAAGAGGCACTGGCGTGCTTTGAAAGAGCGGCCCGCTGTAGCAGAAAGTCTAAGGCTCAAGGACACAATGGAAACACGGTAGAAACGCAACCTCAGCACTCTCCTCCAGCCCGGGTCCCAGAGGGGCCGGTGATTTTGAACAGGGCTCTTTCATACACACACACACCAGCAGCAGCACATGATCGCATTATAAATGACTCCACAGACCTGCGCCGTCCCGTAAATACACTCCCCGATTCTGATTTGCATCCTTAATCACGGACCCGGAGCGGCTGGATGTGCTGACGGTTGCCTTGGTAACGCCTCGCAGAAAGGAAGTGGAAGATGAGAGATTAAAAGGACCCGACCCTCGTCCTCCATCCAGACCGCTGCTCGAGTGGCTTTTGTTTGTTTGCTTGCTCAATAAAACCTCCTCTTCAGACCTCCTCAAGGACTGGAAATGACTGCACCTTCTCCATTATGTTACTGTAGTCACTGAATATTGAGAGAGAGAGAGAGAGAGAGAGAGAGACAAGCAAACATGGACAGTGTGATAAAGTCACAGGCTTCAAAACAACACAAAACCATTCAAAACCGGAGTGATAGCAGATGCAATAATAAATAGGTAACACTTTATTAACTTTGCAACCACAGGTCAACTAACTCTCATTAGACTGTCAGGTTAGGATTAGTAGTTGTGCTATTATGTCGTACTTGGAAAATGACTTTTAGTCAGTCGAATGTCTGTTGGGAACATCAAAAATAAAGAGTTAGTAGATCTTAGACAGTCTACTAATAACTAATGACTGTGCTTGACATGCAAATGCACAGGTAATTATAGTTATCAGAATGTCATCTAGTGTGAAGTGTTTCCAACAAACCTGTAAGATTTGAATCAGGTTACATGCTGGTTTGGATCTGATTTGTAAACAAGATTTCACGTGTTTGTGCTGTTTAGACTGCAAACGACGAGTGAATTCAGTCAGCTACAGCAAAAGATGTAATATAAAAACCCTCTTTCTGCCGCCTATCTGAACAATGCCAAAAACTTCCCCATTCTCGTGCATATAAACAGGCTATTTCCATGAAACATCCGTATCGCTGAATAATGTACAAAAGATCTTTAGAGAGTTTTTCAGCTGTGACATCTCTGGACCAGGAAAGCCTGAGCAGCGAGAGTGAATTTAAATGTCTGCCAAATAATTCATGTCAGTCAGTGTGTGCGCTTATGTGAAGAGAGGCGTTAACAGATGAAACTCTGTCACTTCAGTCACACAAGACAAAACATATAGATAGGAACACACACACACACACACACACACACACACACACACACACACACACACACACACTAATGCACAGCCTGCACGATAAATGAAAGTGCTGTGTCTCATGCTGTAAACACACTTTACTGCTGGAATGAGAGCAACACAACGGCTCTGTTCTCAGACCAACAAATGCTGCCTTTCATGCATCAAAAACATGAACTTCTCAAGACAAATCAGTTCTCCATCAACTATCAGTTAATGATCATACTAAGTAGATACAAATGATATAATTTAAAATATGTAAAGACTGCTATACAGTACAGAAGAAAACTAATTGGATGTTTCTTTCACTTGGCAAAAATCAGAATATTTAACATGCAATTTAACTCGCAATTAGATTAAAGATGATTGTGAATGCAAAAGAGCAAATGCATGTAAGAATCGAAGCTATCATGCTAATCTGTATGCTATGCTAATAGATAAGCTAACTACAGACACAATAATGGTCGTTATAACGTAGTTCAAAGAGCAATTATCATAACATGTTTTTTTAGGAAATGTAATCAGGCTCTAAAGAGAGTGATTATTAAGATTAAGTTGAGCTAATGGGATTGTTTTGGGTCCTAAAAGAGACCTGATCTCGAGTTTACTTGGAGTTAGCGGCAGTGCAAACCCTCTTTTAGCAGAATCTACTGCCTGAAATGATTAAAGACACAAAGTGAAAATTTTGTGCTGAAAAGGTGTGAACAGTCTTTATTGTGGTTGATTTTATTGCAGATGTTTAATCATGTAAGGTGATTTACTAAGGTTTAAGCTAGTACATTTACTGGTGTTTGCTCCGTTCTTTACTGCCCAAAAAAACATGTCTTAAACCAGACACTAATTTGCGCTGCTCTTGTAGATCGTGTTGGTCATTATGAGAATGATCCGGCTGTGTTTGTTAATTTGCATGTCATCAGAAAATCACACACTGAACTTTTCACTCCCATCTGTGTTTTTTTGGGAATTGCGCTTCACACTAATTTGCCCTGTTTTGAGTTTCCGGCTCCAAACGCTATATCAGATCCCATATGCAAACAGCAAATGGTGTCAATATACACTCACAATGGGATGCAATACTACCAACAATCCTGATCCTAACCTTCACCTCCATATCGAAATCTCAGGTGAAATCCCAGACAGTGTTTCATCTTTTATGAATCATTTAAATATTTCTATACGAGTACGGAGACTGTGTATCGTACAATAGCTTAGGTTAATTGTGTAATGTGAATAAACTGTGCTCATAAACAGTTGTGAGATAGTATTCATATGTGAAACGTCTATATAGACTCAGACCCAGAAACAGTGATCCTTTAGAAGGTAGACGACATCATCAAAGCCTTCTTTTGGTCAAACTACAGGGCAGAGAAAACAATCCCAGAATGCTTTGCGGCCATCTCTGTGGAAATAAACCGCTATTGCTAACCACTCAGTTGCTTAACTTAAAAAGAAGATAGTTTGATTAACAACAGACTACTTTACTCAATATTTGTGCACTGTGCATGAGGATACTTATTAGCAACATGTAATGCTAACTCTATTGGAATAAGTTAGGAAGTGTCTGTTATGTGGATTACATAAAGAGCGATATGAACAGCATATTGAGATGTCTCTGCGTTACTGAAACTCTCTGGTTTTTAATAAAGTCAAGTATTTCTGTGCATGCTAAAATGGATTGAGAGAGAACAAGTGGAAAGACAAGAGAACAAAACATGAACAAAGACTTTTCAAGTGGTTAAACATTTGACAGGTCTTACATGAGCACTCTAACATCACTAATCGCTTTAGACTCGCAGAAAAAGACTTTAGATTATCACCATAAAGTCTGAAACACTTGTAATGACTAAAATACAGAAGACCTCGACAGGAAGACAGGCTTACGTTGTTTAAATCGAGTTAAAGATGTCATTTTATGGCTTTCATTGAACTAACCTTTTCCCTCAAGACATGTACATTTAAAATGTAGTTTTTCCTCTTTTATGAGATTTTTTTGTGAATAGAATTAATGATTATAAGTATCTTCTGCTACATCTAAAATGTATGAAAAACAGTAATATCGTAAATAAAATAGTATTACAATTTAAAACAAATGTTTCCTGTGATCAAAGATCAATTTTCAGCATCATTACTCCAGTCTTCAGTGTCACATTCTGACATGATGATCAATAAACATTTCGGATTATCATCAAAGGAAACATTTTTTTTTAAACATTTTTATGAATATTTGATGAAAATAAAAAAGCAGCATTTATTTGAAACGGAAATCTTTTAGAGACATTTTTTACTGTCTCTTTCATCCATTGGACTGCTGAATTCAAGTATTCATTTCTTTGGCTGTAACGTGAGACTAAAGGCTGCTGGGCTTTTTAAACTCAATGGCAAATAAATGCATTAGCACAAAAAAGCTAAAGTAATTGACTAATGTTGATAGAGAAAGCCAAGAGCCGGTAAAAAGAGACTGATCACCCGGTTGTGTTTGTTCACTGTGTCGGATGAGTCTCCTGATCGATGTGTTCGAGCGTGACCATAGATTACTGATTATATGAGCACGGATCAATAGGACAAGGACGATTTTCTTCCGTATATTTGTCTCACTGGCAGGTTTGCCCGATGGGACACCAACACATTTACATAAAATCAATCTGAAACATACACCTGGTTTGAGACGGTAATTGGACGACTATAACGCAGCAAATTGCTTAAATTCCAGCAGTTCCCACATATACAATGTTTCACAGAATTACCTAATTCAGGCACAGCAAGATCTATAATACTGTAGATATTTGTAAGAGAAATAAGAGGAGTAAAGCCTATGGATATGCTTCTGTGTGGGCAAACTAAGAGTAGACTTTCATTAGAACTGGAAAATGTGATATATTTATGTTTCTATGTACTCTTTTCCCACCAGTATTTTTGGAGAAAAGTTTCCATCCACCTCCAGCAGTTTTTGATCATTTTCATAAAAACTTCATGACCCCAAGAATATGTTGTTGCATGAATCTCTGAATATATCAAAAAGGAAGAGAGTACCTGCTTTAAAACCAAACAATTGTGAAATGTGTCCAAAACCCCCACGAAACCAGCCAACACACCAGCTAAAACCAGCAAACCAGTTCCTGCAAGCATTACTGTTGAATTGAGAGTCTCGCCTTTGACACCCATGGAAACTTTGCTTTGCACAAAGGATTCTTTATATTGGAAAAGGTTCTATAGATTTATTTTAAATGTCTTGTTTTCTTTTAAGAACTGTTCACTGAAAGTGTCTTTGGGGAATGAAATGGCTCTTCTATTGCATCAGTGTGAAAACAGTTGCAGTTTTAAGAGTGATCATGTTGAAAAATACTACCATTTTCACCAGCTGTACTTTATCCAGGGGCGTCACACATCTTAAACTCCTGACGATCCTGGACCTTTAGGAACCAAACAAACAGTTGCAATGATTCGACTCATGCTCATTCATTAGTTATAGGAAAAATAATCAGTATCATTTTCCTTTTACATGCCAGTGTTGTTATTTTCAACCAAATCTGAAAATCTAAATGAACGGAAACTCAACTCAAATAATCGTTTGATATTCAGGAATCACCATGTAGTTTCATCACTTTTGAGCACAGAAATAAAGATCATTGCAAGCAGAAGCCAGACATCAGCACAGAGACGTTTAGAGCTTTCCAGACGTTATGGTGCTTTCAGAAGGTCTGAACCTCGAGCGGAAACCTTTCTGGATGTGAATTTGAGAAGTGTGTGTGTTTAATAAACTGCATTTAAGTACAAGAGCATGAAGTTCTGCTCCTCTGCAGCTGGAAAAGAAATATTTACTGCAAACATTGATTAAACATTAAGTGTGTTCTTGAATTTTGTGGGAAGAGTGTTTGCTTTAAGCTATTAATCACTGCAATAGAACATTTTGCTAAATAAACACAATCCCTTTAAATGCCCCTGAGAATGAAGTCAGACGATAAAGCAGTCTAGCATTACTGCTATGTTACGGTCCTAGTGGGCCACCTATTAAGTCGTCACTGTAGGCATCTTAATCACGCGCGTGCCCGTCTCTTCACCTGTGCTGATGCCAATGTTTGTGCTGCCAATGAAAAGCATTGCAAATCACTCACTTAAGAGGCCACGTTCATAACCACTTTCCACTGCGTACTTTTTCATTGCTTTCCCAATGTAAAAACGCACTAGACAGACGTCTTTAACAGTTGCGCTAAACGTCTCTTTTCTCAAAACACGCGTCTCTAGACCATGAGCTTTTTTTCTTCTTCTACTGACCTTCAGCTCCCTTTTTCAACAGCAGATGAAGGCAGCTGTCTATTAGGAGTATGCAGTGAAGCTTGCTCACAAAACACAGAAAATAAGATGTTTTATCAGTATAAATTCCACAAAAGATTTCGTGGGAGTGTTTTGGTCATTTATCTCTGAATCCTGGGATCTTCGGGCTCTTCAAACCGCAGGCTCAAGCAAAGGGAAGGAACAAAACAGCTCTCAAAGGACTCAGTCCACCTGCTGAGACGCTGAAAGCCATGGAGTCTGTATTTGTTTCCCTCACCGATCTGATGCTGTAAAATTAATGTAACATGAATAAATGTAAGTGGAACCTTCAATAAAACCCTGCGAGGAGATCGATACCTGCGAGACAAAGCAAAATCTACAGTCACACAGCGGGAAAATCCTCAAATCAAAATACTAATAAAACCATAACCAATATTTATCCAAAATGACATGCAACTAGAAAGCAGGAGAAATATTATTGCAAAAAAACCTTTCATAAGCCTGAAATTATACATTTTGGACATTGTAACCAAACCAAACATTTCCTTCATATTAACACAATACAGTTAATGGGGAAAATGTAATAAACATAAGTAATGAAATAAATGCTTGATTTCAGGGAGAAATGTGAGTTGAAGTACAAATCTGGATTAAGGTGCGTTGGGTCATTTCTTTTTGGTCATTGAGATGGATGGCAAAAAAATGGCTAGTTTACCTGAATTCACCCCAGATTTACATACGTGACATGCACATTTTTTCCCAAATCTGGATTTGTACAGAGTGTCACGGCAGTGTTTCTGAGACGGCTGCAGATTAGGTTCAATGGAGGTTCCCCTCCAATCATAGACGGGTGTGATGGAGCGCACCACCGAGACCAAACACAATCACACTGAAATATGGATTCAATTTAGCCTTCGGCCCCTCCTGCATGAATATACATCAGCTATATTAAAATCAGAACAGCACAAAGTGATTCATAGAAAACAGCAAAAGCATTTCAATAAAGGAGAATCAAAGCATCTGCTGGTAACAAGATGTTTATACGGGCCGGCGTCTGAGACTGTTAGCGAGCAGCTTCGGCCTGAGCTTTGCTTTTGCATTACAATTATTGTTTATTGTCAATCAAAAGTGAAGGCAATACATACTCTGTCTGCCGTGGCAGAACATCATTTCACACTGACTTACGGACTGTTATTGATTTCCTGACCAGAGATGTTATTCCAGCACATAAATGACACTGGCTTTTGCTCAACCTATTTATTACATTCTTGGCCTTGTGAATTGCTTAAGCAAATGTAATCATCTTTTCCCGCGAGGTGTGGGTTTCATCACCTGTGATCTGCCACCCGACACACTCAAAGGTAGGGTACGCACATTTTTGGGGAGGCTAGCAATAGCAAGTTCCCTTCAGAGCGTCACCAAAGTCACGCTAGTACGCTAACATAAGGGAGAACAACGTCTCGTGTGTTTTCACTGTCTTAAGGATAGGGGGCGCTATTGCACATCTTCTGAAAGATAAATCTCTGATCAAAACACAGGCGAAGAAGCAGAAACAAGCGATGTGTAATCTCATGCATAGGTGAAATAACACAATCTTTAGCATTAAACTACTTATAAATCAAATGATGGATGTTTTGATCATCGCTCTGAATCACATCTGGATGGAGTCTGTAACAAAAAAATTGATTTTTCTCAGCTTTTTTTAAATTTAACTTATCTACAATCCAGCAGAGCCTCTGTTCTTTCTTTTGACATATTGCATGTTCAGATGGTCAAAATATTCAGGGGCCGTGAAATTACCGGTATGTGAAAATGATCAAAATTGCTTTTGAAATTTTACTTTAAAATACTGGCACAGAAGATTTCAGAGGATGATCTGAAATGGACGTCAGGCACAAGATTCGGTCACGTTTGAGCCTGAAGAATCTGAAAGGAGTATCTGATGTATTTTTTACCTTAAGTGCTGGAATATAAATGACATTCCCAGAGCTGTTTAATTTCTCAGGAAGATAATGTCTGTCTGAAAGCGACATTAAACAAGGCAGATCCTGTCGAAACACAGATACAGAGTACAAGATTTATTTAAATCCTCTCCGTAGGAAAAAGAAACTTATTTGCACAGTAAAGCAACTTTACATTAAATGTCACATTACAGTAGGCTATATGAAATTGTTTAATTAGAGCGTAGGGTTGAAAATAACCAAAGATATCTGACAATGAACCGTCATTGGCTGTGCTGTTTCAACACACTCTTTCTGACCACAAGGGCCACTCAGAGTCCCTAAAGACAAAGAGGAGCTGATGGTGCTCAAGGCGAGATGTGTGGATTTTGGGGGTCTTGTCACAGCAGTTGTGATCTGATTGGTCAGTTTGAATGTCTCACTTTGTGTTTCAGTCACATGGTCAAGGAAAGGATCAAAGAGGATTGAACAGTTGCTCCGTCTATTCTTTCTTCTGGCAGCTCTTCTCTCTGTTCTTCCTTCCCTCTTTTCTTTATCTCTCTCTCTATATATATTTGCTGGGTAAGATTAAGGGTATTTTTATCATCTCATACATTTCTTTTGTAACTATTTTAAGTCATTAAACCCTTTCAATTACAAATGATGTGCTAACATGAGGTGTTTTGATGTGTTATTGCAATACGATATAAGTCACACCATAGCAACGCTCTCCCACATATTTTGCTATTGTAATTACGCAATCATCCATTGCTGGTATAAGCAGACAAGAAACGTACAGTTTTCATCTTTTAACTAATATTTATATTTTATTACAATTACCGGAAATGTGTTTAATAGTTTTCATTAACAACAATAACTCTGCAGGTCTCAGTGACCAACTTAACCTTTGGGATGTACTAGGTATTTTCAGATTCTGGTTTAAATGGAAAGTTCATTCATTTGTTGCAACTTTGATATAAGCTTCAGTAGATCTGAGTGTAATTAACACAAAGAGAAAACATCTGACAGTCCAGCAGGGAATTTTTCCCAGTATGCATCCTCTATCAAACTTTCATCTCACGGAAAACATATTCTGCTAAACGAAAGCTGCTCAATGAAGCATAAAACATAACTTTGCGTTTATTTCGGTTCTGACAGCAGTGTAACTAAACCCATACTAAAAAAAAGCAAAAAAACACTAAAGTACTTATCTGAAGCTCAGCCTGGAGACTGTGATTGAATTTGATTATGAAACGGCTGAATATGACCTTTGCTTTCAGCGGGAATCTTCAGCTGGATTAATGGGGTCAGATGCTGATAGTGCGGCGTGGGAAACCGCCTCAGTCGGGTATTAATGTCATGACGTGTCTGACTGTTTATCTCATTCTCAGTCGTTTCACACGATGTTCAGTCCCAGCGACCGGCAGCTCTGAAACACACGAGACGTTATCGGGTCTCAGTGAAATCCAACGGTCTGCATCTCAATTCTTCCTGTTTGAGAAAATTTCACAAATCAGTGCATCGACTGTATTAATGATTAAACCATCAAAGCCATCACATTTAAATGATTATGAGGGAAGAGCAAAGCACTAAACCTGGCACTTTTCCCCATCAAAAAATATTTGGCAAACTGCAGTTACAGGTCTTTTCTTCTATGCAAAAAAAAAAAAAGTAAATTATTCGGTAGGAAAACAAAAGGCTCAGAGGAAAAAGCATACATCGCCTGTGACACAATCAGCTATTACTATTTTGTTGGTTCTCTTGTTTTTTGCATGCATTCATAATTTATTTTTATGACAGCCTGGACAAAAAAAAAATGATATCCAAATAATTTAGTTATCACAAATTAAAAAAAATGATTCCAGTACAACTACGCAATATACTTATGAAATCTTTAAAGTACTCCAATTATTTTATTTTAAAGGTTTCTAACTGTGTTTACACAGCTTTACACGCACCGAAGGTCAAAGGCACTTTCATTTTCTCAGAATATATATTGCAGCATCAGCTCATTTGTCAGCATCAGCATCTGATTGGTCCAGCCTGATGTGAAAGCGTTGAAAACTAAATGCCTATTAATGTGAATATCAGCTCTGGATCTTCCTCAGCACCTGATACACACAGAGATAAACTCAAAGCAAACCGGACTCTTCAGCCACCGCTACAGTGTTTGAGGCCAGGGAAAAAGAGCCACCGTTCATGTGCAGCCAACAAAGACCATAGTCTTCATCAAGCAATTGACTTGACCATTGTTACACATGTGTAACAGGAAGTGAGACTCAGAATAAAGTCTTTCCATTAGGAAATGAGCCATGTTACAAACACCGAACCCAACCCAGTGATCTCCATGATTTTCAGTTTTTAGTTGTTGAATTTTGTGCGTTTAAGACCAATTACTTCACGATGAGCATCAGAGTGGCACACTTTATCTATTCTGACTGGATGCGCTGCAACTGTGACCTTGAACAAAAAAACGCCAACCATCATATTTCTCTCAGTGTATGAACGAGTCGATGCAATGCTTCGCCACCTTCAAACGAATGTAATAAAGCTGAACGCTGTGAGTCTTTCAAACATGTTTCAAACATGTCTGCTGGTTTTCACATTCAACGTCGATGAGATTCCTCTCCACAAATCCTCAAACAGAAACCCAACAGCAGCTTTCCAGCTTTCAAGGACTTGATCGAGGAACTTTTGAGTCAGTTTCAATAAACAATGAGTTAATAAATCACATACCCACCTCAGACTCTTTCCAGAGAGCGTTCCAGAGAGCCTGCGGAAACTTCAAATGTGCTTTAACCAATGATACAGAAAAATAAACAAAATGTTACTTTATTTTCTATTGGGTCTTAAATGACTCCAATGCCCCGGAGCCACTTTACAAATACATACACTGAGTTTATTCAGAAGTCAGTAGTGGATCTGGAGCAGTCAATGTTATCGGAAGGCTTGTATGTGGTTTAAATGCTAGATCGGTACAATGACTTTCAGTCGTTTTCACTCCAAATGAGAAACAACAACACAAGAAAATCAACAGAGAGATACATGTACGATACATTTACTGTCCATCGCATTAGAAAATCAACCCTTTTTAGATAAAAATGCCAATTATTTAAAAAACTGCATATAAAAACCCCCATAAAATTTACTTTCAAGAAAAGCAATACAATAAAAATCATATATACAAACCTCTGTACATAAATGTGTATATATTGAGGATAAAACTGCAAGAATGAGAGAAAGAGGAAACTTTGATTATGAACTGCTCATGCGTCTTGATGATAATGTGCATAAAAAGCATCTTCCCGACTACGCTCCAGAAAAACATAATTCATCTTTAGTTTTAGTTGAACTCGCACCATCTGCCCAAAGTCCCCAGAATTGCCTGACTCCAGTTATACTGCATCTATATTTGCTGTTGTCTGGTGAGGCGTCAGCTGCGTTTCTGACGCCCGGAGTGATTTGAAATCAGACGGTATTGTCAGTGGGGCGACCCGGCAGTGGACGCACAATAATCATCCGTTATGACAGACGGTGAGGTGAGGTGTTCATCATGCCACACCGGCGGGGATGTTAACGTAAAATCGTTGGAAGTGGGCCGGTGTGGATGTTTCCGTTTGATGCTTACTGGACGATTCCCGAGTCGATGGAGGTCTGCTTTCTCGTGGTCTTTGGAGGGGGAGGTGGAGGGGTCTTGCTGGGTAACGGCGGCGGAAGGTGCTGGAACAACGAACACAAGACAAGTAGAGCTTTTAAAGTCACTGAAACACTCAAACAGTGCTAAACTCACCAATACAGTCCATCTGCTCTCAAAAGAATAAATGATGAAGTAAATATTAATTCATATTTTGTTACTTTTCACAGTATTACTTTAATAGTAATATAATTATGTACAAATATGTTTCTAATATCAAACATTAAGTAACTATGAGTAATAATAATAGAGTGATAAAGGCAATTAAAATAAAGAAAAAGGAAAAGAAATTCCATTGAAAGTTTCTTTTAAATATTTGTACTAAAGGACTTTAGTTTTGGGTCCAGATCTCACTATCAAGTTCTTTCTCATTATCATGAATATTACTAGAATATTGCTGTTTATTAGTTCATATAAAGCACATATTAATGCATTATTCTGCATGATTGTATTCTAGATCCCTTTATCCTAACCGACACTTAAACTTAACTAGCTTTAATCACAGGAATAAATGACACTTTACTATATATTCACATAGAAAACAGCTGTTTTACACTGATATAATATTACACTGTTTTACTGTATTTATCATCTAATAAATTCAGCTTTAATCACAGGAATAAATGACACTTTACTATATATAGTGTTTTTACTGTATTTTACCAAATTAATGCAGTCTTGGTGAGCAGAGACACATCAAAAGCATTTTAAGAAATCTTAGCAACCTCAAACTTGTGAAACTAATAAAATTAAAAAAATCAGACTGCAGTCGTACAGTAGAGAACTTCAAACTGTTTCAACCTTTAACAGTAATTTCCCAGAACTCCCAACAGCTGCAGAGAAGTTCATGTTCTGGGTTAATTAAACACTGTCAGATTTAGAAGTTAAAACCCTGCAGAGAGAGAGAGAGAGAGAGAGAGAGAGAGAGAGAGAGAGAGAAAGAGAGAGACTGTCCATCCATCTATCTATCTATATTTATCTATGTGTCCATCCATCCATCCATCCATCTGTATCTTCATGATATGACATCTTTTTACATTAAGATACATTCATGTGTGATATGTAAATGAAAGTACACTTTTAGCATCAGTTGGTCATTCAGAGTTTCTGTAAAAAAATTAATAAAATGATAATACTGATATGATAAAAATAGTACAACTAATTCTATTAATAGGCCATAAGTGTGATGAGCTTCTGGGTTAATGAGTATTAATCACGTGGTTTGCGTTCGCTGAAGTCAGTAATAAGTGAGCGCTAGTCAATGAGTTTGACGTTTGCGCATTCGCTAGTTTTTAAAGACTGAACTCAGTTCTTTTGACAAGAACTGAGTCAGTTTAATTTAAATCCTACTATGTTACACTCGATTGCTCTCTCTTTCTCTCTCTCTCTGCATGTGTGAGAGAATCTGGCACTTTCACACTAGAGGTTTAACAGAACTGGAACAATATTAAAAACTCGTTCAAGACGAGTGAAAATATATCTGCAGTAAACTTACACTTAGCCTCTAATTCCAAAAATCGAACAATTTATTAGCCAATGGCTAATGATAGATCTCGTTTAGTCGGCTAATGTGAAAATGTAGTCGCATATGCGTGCGATTTACTGGCAATATAGAGAGTCGTCATGATGAGAAGCGTCTGCATTCCCACTGACAATCACTCAGAAACTTTATACTGCTTTCCAACAACTGACGATCCCAAGAGCCAAACAACTGGAACAGACTTTAATTCATGCAATGACCATAACGCTGTCGTAAATTATAGTTATTTTAGAAAGGACAGGAAATCAGATAAATGACAGAATAAACTAAGTTAGTTCATATTCTGAAGAAAATGTGAGTAGTGTTTGGCTCAGATACCACTAATGATCATGTAGAAATAATGGTAATGAAGATCAAGCAATAAAGGCTTCATAAATATGTATGTGTTTGACGGATGTGGGCTATACCCGCGGGTGTGGCGGGGGCGGAGGGGGTGTAGTGGGACTGGCGAGGTCTGAGTTGTCCATCAGATTTCCGTAGTCCCCCATGCTGCTCTTGACAGGAAGTGGGGGCGGGGTTTCCCCCTTATCTCCATAACCCGTCCCATTCAGCTCTAGATCTGCACAGAAACAAGACAAGAGTGCGGTTGAGATCAACATCACGATGCGCAAAACCGTATTTCTGCATCAGAGATGTCTCACACTTAGCATATTTAATAATGCATAAATGAGATAGCATATAATATTAGAGAGTAAAACATCAAATCAATCAGCATTTACTTCAAAGAAAGCACCGTTTACAAGAAAAACATTACACTAAAAGAAACATGCTTGCAAAAGTGATGAAGAAAAGTAAAGTTAGTGGAGTGCATTTGAGAGATGGAGATATTTGCTTGATACAACAGTGTTTTTGACTTGTTTTGCAGCATTAAACTCATTGTAAATGTGATACGTGCTGTTTGAGGAGCACAGAGATGACGACACACAGTGCAAACTCAGGATTCAGACAGTGGGCTGAACTCAGGGGAGAGCAAACGCCTCGCAAAGCCTGAATCCATTACACATCTTCACAAGCGGCGAGTGGGAGACGAGATCAGACATGCGAGCGATTTAACACCTCTGCAGCCTCCCAGAGTCCTCCCTCTCCGCGTGTGATGTCAGCAAACCTCATATATCAAGCTGGGTGGAAGGAAACTAAACTATCACAGTCAATCATTTTCATGAGGAAATTGATAAGTACTGTAAAAAACGGGGATGTTTTTCCACTTATAATAAAGCTAAGAAACTTGAACTAAACTTAAGAGAAGATAAACAGTATGTGGCGAGTAGGACGAGGCCGAGGGTCAATGGCGTGATTGATCGTGAGCGTATCCCACAGACGAATGGGAGAAGAAAACGTGGAGGACGAGAGAGGACCAGGTATGAAATACTTACCACAGTATGAAAATATTACACTATCCCACCAAACGGAAAACTTTTGACTTGGACAGTTTAGATATTTCAAAACATTAAAATATAATGATGATTTATAATGATGAAATAACATCAGTGGAAAATATGTGATGCCAAAACTAGTGCTGCCGCATTTCAGGAGATCAAGGTCATTGCACTTGTATTTAATATTTAAAATATGCAACAAACTGTGCCAGTGTTCAGATGTGTGATTATATGTCTCCTGCTGGATTTGCCTTTTATTCAAAGCATTGGCAAAAACAAACAAACCTGATGAACAATTGAATGTTCAGTATTGCATTCCCCCCCCCCCCCAAAATCCCAATCTTTTGTAATTTTTTTGCAAGATACTTTAAACCACTATAGCCATGTTTGTTTCATTTTTTCATCTCCCAGCTTGCTTTAGCAAAGCATACCCAACTTCATCACATTTCAGAATAAAACTTGATGTGAAATGGCATTTAGTGTGATGTGTGGCACATACTGGATCCAGACAGTAAGCTGAAGTGCAGTTTGTTGCGGGGGACGATGGGAGGCGGGACGCTGGCCGCACACGGGATGGCAGGGGTTCCTGGGGACACGGAGAGTCTTTTCTCACTCAGTAAATTGATCACCTGACTCTTCGGCCTCTGGGGTCTCAGCGGACTGATCTGAAGAGACGGAAACATGAGAGGGAGTGAAACACTGTTTCTAGGAATCACTATTTAAGGATTACAAATATGACCTAAAAAAGTTTGAAGACAAACTGTGAGCAGGAAAATACCACCGGTGCAAAAAAAACACTTTATTTTAAGGTGCACCGTATTTGCCCACATATAACCCGCAGACGCAGATAATCTGCACCCTCATATAGCCCGCGGGGTTTGGGGTTTTGTGTAAAAACCCGTTGACATAACCTGCACCCTTATATAACCTGCACCCTTAGATTGATGAACTTTTTAGTGTAAGTTCACATTTCAAATTTCTAATGTTGTTCGCATGACGTCAATGATCATAACTGTTCAGCTCGGTACACAGTGCTTGTGCGCCAAATTCAAACAATAAGAAAACAAACAAGTCAGAATCAGAAGAAAAAGAAAGAGCAGTGTCTCCCGCTGCGTAGCAGCACGTCCCTTAAGAAGCGATTCTACAGGTGTTGATCATCAGATGAGATGAGAAGAGCCCGCCCTCATGCAGCACAGCCAATCACGTCTTCTTGCATGATTGACAGGTCAGACAGCCAATCAGCGCCAGTTGTCAGAGTGACAATACAAGCGCCAGAGACAACAACCGTCGCAAGAAAGAAAAACAGAAAGAAAATACCGCAAAAAAAAACGTACATCCTTAGGGACGTAACAAATATATTGCAAATTTGTGATATAGCCCGCAACCTTATATAACCCGCCCCCCCCGTACGGGGTTTGTAAAATCTGGTATAACCCGCGGGTTATATGACATTTGCTTAAATACAATAGCTAACCCTAAACCAAACCCTAACTGCATCTCTATAGTCAGTACATGTAGATCACTACTCAGTATTTATGTGAGCAAAATGTGTCACCTTAAAATAAAGTTTAACCAAAAAGTAAAGGACACCAATTCAAACCGCTCAAGTCTATTTACATGAGCGTACAGGTTTATCTAATGCATAATTCAGCAGGCTTATGAATTATTCCAGTTGTGAATGACCACGATTAATATACAATCAGTAGAATGAACTTCACAGGCAGCAGAATAGCTCTGAACTTCACCAGCTCGCTTGCAACGCATCCTTTCAACGCTTTTCCACTGTGACAAATGCTGTTGAAATTTACTACTTTCATTTTGCTTTCTTCTCTGACTAAAATGCACTCAATTTGAGTAAAGTAACATTTATGGTAATGTACAAAATGGTGAAAACGTGGCGATTTCAAAACAATATTAAAGATTTTGAAAGCTTTAGCGTTAACTACAGTTCAACCATCAGACAAGGACGTACACAATACAGGTCATTAAAGACGTGAATGAAAAGAATAAAAATCAGATGGGCTTGTTATCAACATGACAGATTAATTAAGCAGTAAATCAGTTGGAGGTCAGAGGTCAGCGGCCTTTGGAAAGGGTCAGGGTCATTATGATGATTTATAAAAGAGTAATTACATGCGCTAGTTTTTCTCTCTTCAGAAGCGCAAGGTTACGAGCCTCTCACAATGCTTTATTCGCTGAAGTCAAAGAGGCTCAATTTATTCTTATTGTGTGCTGTTTGTTCTAGAACAGCTTTTGCGTTTGGTGTTCATATTCAAAGAGTTTGAAGAGATTCGCGAGTGCTGATTCAGACGCGCGTCTCATTTCACTCACAGCCTGAAAAAGAGATGAAATAGATTGATTTAAGAATGATGGATAAAACCCAAAAGCAGGCAAATGGATTACACTGTGTCCAAATCATGCGTGATATGAATTTCACAATCCTGTCAAGAATCTATATTTCATACAATCTGTCGTTTTAGTATTATTGGGAACACGTTACAATAAGGTCTCAGTTGTTAACATGAACTAATAATGAGTAATATATAATCTGACAGCTTTAACCTTTGTTAATGTTAGATAAAACAAATGTTCATGTTAGTTCACAATGGATTAATTAACCTTTGATTTTAATAATGTCTCAGTAAATGTTGAGACTGACCTTAACTAAAATTAAGAAATGTAGGAGTTTTGTTTCAGGTTAAATAATACAATTAAAGCCAAAACCTATTGTTCACATACTATTCTAGCATTTATTCATTTATTATTATTTCTTATATTTTTTATTTATGTTTAGTAAATGACTTTAATGCTCTTAGTATAATAAAGATTGATGTCTGATATTGCTTGGAATTTGTTATTTATGTTGTCTTGTGACATTTTCCTGCATATAACCCGCGGGTTATACCATATTTAACAAACATATTTATACACCTAATAAAATTTCAATATACATTTTTTTGCTGTATTTTCTCTCTGTTTTTCATTCTTGTGAGGGTTGTTGTCTCTGGCGCTTGTAATGTCACTCTGACAGCTGGTGCTGATAGGCTGTCTGACCTGTCAATCATGCAAGAAGACGTGATTGGCTGTGCTGCATGAGGGCGGGCTCTTCACATCTCATCCGATGATCAACACCTGTAGAATCGCTTCTTAAGTGACGAGCTGCTGCACAGCGGGAGACACTGCTGTTTCTTTTTCTTCTGATTCTGACTTGTGTTTGTTTTTTTATTGTTTGAATTTCACGCACAAGCACTGTGTACCGAGCTGAACAGTTATGATAATTGACGTCATGCGAACCACATTCGAAATTCGAAATGTGAACTTACACAAAAAAGTTCATCAATCTATGGGTGCGGGTTAAGTCAGTGATTTTTTACCCAAAACCCCAAAACCCGCAGGCTATATGAGGGTGCGGATTATCTGCATCTGTGGGTTATGTGTGGGAAAATACGGTACACACAACATAGTTTGATATGTAAGCCATACATGTTTTTCATATTCCATGTTTCCATTTAACATGCAACAGCAGAATTGTCCTTGGTTTCTATTTCTGTTCACATAAAACCACATGTCTCCTGCTCCTCATAGCCTGTATCAGAGGTTTGCTGTAAGTTCACCTTCAGTGACTCGACTGGCTGTGAATAATGCACAGAGTAAGTCTGTGTTTGTGATACTCACAGTCTCTGACAGAATGACCGCTTCACTGGGCTGCAGGGGAATATCAGCAGTCTTCAGCTCCTTATCAAACAGCTCCTGGTGCTTACTGTTCCTCTTCTCCTTCTTTTTCTCCTTCTTGTCTTTCTCAGGTTCGTCTCGATCCAGTTTATCCTGAGACTTGCAGTGCTGCTTCTTTGGTAGGAGAGGCTCCAAGGCAAATCTATCAGATGAAAGAGAAAAGAGGAATCAAATGAAGAGCGGAGGACAGAGGTAATTGAGCGGCGGGTGTGCTTTTTTTGGTTTAATATCAGAGAGAAGCCTCTTATGAAGTCTTGAGGAATTATTAGCACTCATGTGACATTTAGCTACAAATTTAAACTCAAAAACATTTCTGGTGTACAGTCTCTAGTGACGTGGCAACTAATAATTGAAAATGATACATTACAGTTTTGTAAAATGTTATTTCTGACATCAGAGTTCAAACAATGATTTTTTTTTCTGCTGGCGCGGTCAGTTGAGCTATTCTTATTTGTACTTGCCTATATTTTCAAAGATATCACAATAAAAAAAAAAGTTAATTTTAAACAAAAAACTACAACAATAAGAACACTACGTTTACACACTCACAAATATATATACACTGTACATATATATATATATATATATATATATATATATATATAAAATATATTTATTATTTGTAATAATATATAATATAACATTATTTTTTATATAAAAATAATATATATATATATATATATATATATTTTTTTTTTAATAAAAAAAATAATGCTATTTTTATTATATATCATTATTTTTATATATAATAAATATATTTTATTTATATACACACACATACCTACATACATACAATTTATAGAATGTTTATAATATAAATCTAAACACACCTAACAAATAAATCATTTACATTTCTGCATTTATCAGACGCTTTTATCCAAAGTGACTTGCATTGCATTCAAGAAACACATTCTAATCAGTTCTTGCTTTCCCTGGGAATCAAACCCATGACCTTGGTGTTGCAAGCACCACTCTCAACACAATCTGCAATAACAGCGTTTTAACAGGAATCTTGCAGAAAGCTTGCAAAGCACAAAAGCACATGACTGATGAATGTAAGACAAAACTCTCTCACACTGGCTTCAACCTGATCTGCTGTTTCACACACTAAATGAAAAACTACAGTCTGTGTGAAGCTAGACAGCTCGAGTCTGCAAAGAAAAACAGAGTCATCACTATTGGATTTCAGGTCTAAAGCTCAGAACAAACTAGTTCCTTTAAATGCTGTGATGCTGGAGAGAAATCGTACATCATCCATGCAAACACGCTCGTGTAAAAGCGAACATTTCCACTTTAAAGCGCTTGTGTGCGTCGTATCTGCTGACCTGCCCGATAATGAGACTAGCAGGCAGTTTTGTAAAGCGGAAAGCAACAATAAAGGGAAGCAGAAAGTCTGGCTCTCATAATCAGAATCTTGGGCTCAAGCGAATCAAAGTGCTTTAATGAGATGGATTAACTAATCAAATGAAAGCTCTTGTGAAGTGCTGCCCTTCACAATTAAATGCCAGCCGAGGGCATCGCTGATAGAATCGCTCTCTTCAAACACGCACTAATTAATCCTTAAGGTTGGCATCTGTGTGCCAGCCACGCTAGGCTGGCACCAACCTTTCAGGGTAAAGAGACAGAATAATGCATGCATTACAGTGATTTCCCCACAGGTAAAAGCTTGACTTGGACACACAGTACTTAAGAGCCTTAAATGCCAAAAATGTAATAATTCACAGAAACGCGCACTTCCCTCAGATCATTTTACACGGATCTGATCAGGTCAGCTGATTCAGTTTGAATTGATGGAACATGTTGATCTGGGAGTCGCAGCAGGTGCTGCACATGTGACGTGATTCAGGTGCATTACGGCTGCAAGCGTGTGGAAGAGAACAGAACGCCCACAGAGAGGAGAGATGGAAATGACAAAGAGCAGCATTATGGCAAAGAAAAACCCCAAAGAGGAAGTGTTCCTGTGCTATTCCTCCAACAGCAAAAAGAAGATGATAAATCATTGTCAGGAATCCAGCCAGTTTAATAGAGGTCTGAATCAATGGTGAACTAATAATGCTTTTTCCAATGGCTGATTCTGATCTCTAGAGAGATTTATATTCAACTCTGTACTTCTTTTAAATAATTCAACTATATATATATATATATATATATATATATAAAATTATAATGTTTTTTTAGCATGAGTGTTTGGAAAGCAGTTGAGCTACTGCTTCATATTTTTTTATAGGATTTCTCGAGGAATATAAACATTTATTTGAAGTCTTCTGTAACATTATAAATGTCTTTACTTTCAGTTTTGATTGGTGTACATTTGTGATGAATAATTATCTGCACATTGATTTGGCAGAGGCTTTATGAAACAACCCAACATTGAGAGATTATATGACATAAATGAAAAGAAGAAATGACTGCAGATATATTGTTCTTTGGGTGGGTGTGTGTGTGTTTACCCGTCTGATCCCGGTCTGGAGGGTGAGTTGTCTGATGAGATGGAGGTCACCGATGCGACAGACAGTGGCCTCTGAGACGATGGCATGGTGAATGACCGAACCATTGACCGTGGCCGACTGCCCCGCCGCTCGTCTGGCATGGAAGGCTGAAACACAGTTCATATATATGACACAGGAACATCACAGCAGGGTTTTCTGGTTTGTTTTAAGAGGTCATATTCTACAGCTTTAGCTTTTGAAAAGCCAATTCTTCTTTCATTAAAAACAGTCAATTTAGTCTATGACTAGTTTTTCTTTCCCTGACACTTAAAATGCAAATATCCTCTGTTGTGATCGGCTACCTCTATATGAGACTTAACATACTCTTTTTTTTTTTTTTTTCCACATGCTCATAAGAGTTCACACTACTCACTTCTCACCGTTTTTATTGAGCCTTTTGGAATATTGCATAAAAAAAGCACATAAAAACGCTTTAAATTGAGGCGGATAGACTTTTCCTCAACAGAGGACGTGATTGGATAACTGGATAAACCAGCGGAGCAATCATATCGCAGCTTCTCAAATGTTGGTTTGGTCATTCTGAAATGCCCGAGCCAAAGTCTGTCACCAAAACAGTTGAGCATAATAACCTCTCTTTGCTCTTGCATTTACTGCGTCTCATCTGTGCAACTCACTTATAAAGTTGGAAAAAAGAGCCACAGCAACTTCCATTTTCTTGCAGATATTTTGCACCAATTTCTGAGGAAATGACAATTTTTCGCTCTTGAACACAGGATGAAAACTATGCTTTACTTGCAAATGGAGACAGACAGCAACAAAACTCACAATTTGAGTGTTTTTGCTGATTTTCAGTCTTTGTTTCCCCTGACCTCTTTCTGTGTGTGAATCTCTGTACATTTCTGTGTGAATATGCAGCACTCATACCTTCCTTATCTTCCTCCTCTCGCCCTGCGCTGCCCTTGAAACAGATATGTAGCGCAGATCACGTTCTCAGACGTTCACACACTGTATAGGAGGCATCGCTGCTAATTCTAGCTCTTTCCCAGAGTGTGGTGATCAATATCTGCCAGCTACAGTAACCATCCATCTCTCTCGCTCACGCTTTAGCTCTCTTTTTCTACCCGTCTTCCAAACTCTTGTCCCAGTCTCTCATTCCCTCCTACGGTCTCCCAGCTTTCTCGTCAGCGATTCTGTTTAGAAATGTCTTTGTCACAGTTACAAAGACACACATTCACTCAGTGCGTCTCAAAATACAGCTGTGGAAACGTCCTGATCTCTCGCACCACTTTTCTTCACTGAAGACAATGCAATGCCAGGCCACATTCATCTAAACTAAAGATCCGAGATCCAAATGCATTAGAACTGCCACAGCCAAGTTGCAAAATGATAAAAAGTATGTACATTTAGCCAGTCATACATTAATAAGCACATGGTTATGACATCAATAACATGAAGAACATGCTTGGCATTATGTATAGTGCATCAAACCTTATTTTTGAAGAGCAATAATATGTGATCATGTGATTTAAAACTGAATATTTAATGTATCAATTATAAATTGAAAATAGCATTAAAACATTTTATAATCTATAAATTCTGTTACATAACTGATTTCCTATAGCAGCAGGATTTAAATATTGATAATACTCTATAAAAGGAAGAAGGTAAGATGTTTAAATCTGCATATGGGTCATTATACAATTGCAATGGCATTTCAATCTAAAGGCTTTTAAAAAGAGACTCATCAATCATACATTAAACTACTATGCTATATTAAGTCATTTATCTAATTTTTCATTCCATACAAGGTCATACTAAATAACAATAATAATACATAATTTTTTAAGTGAATTAAATGTAGCATTGACTGCCATGCTTCTTTGTCATTGCAGTAAGAGCTAACTAAAGTTAATGACTCTCAAAAACACCACTGACAAACTACAGGATTAAACTGGAGGAATATATTACAATTCTGATGATAAAGCGCTCTTAATTTGATTAAAAACATACTCATTAAACCACTGGAATGAATTCAAATGTAGCTGTTTTTAAGTATGCACACATACATTTTCTTACTTCAAATTACCATTTAAAAGATTTCCTGTTTTTCTAAAACCGTTCCTCACTAAAAGAGTACAATTTCGTCATAATAATAAATTGAAGACATTTGTGTTTTACATGCATATTTTCATACTGTAGAATCATGAAGTACTGTACTATTTTTTGTACAGATTTTTAAAGTTGACTTTCAAATTTAGCACGACTTACAGCTCTATTAAACTCACTCACAGCACTGCAATTGTACACTAACCCATAATCATCTAATAGCTGCCATTTATTCAATTCAAGATTTCTATAGTGCTTTCACAATGCATATAAAGCAGCATATTTAAATAATAATATATTGTAATCTCCAGTGAACAAGTCAAACAAGGTCATAAGATAGTGAGGAGGAAACCATGAGAGGAAACCGGCTGGAGGACAAAAGCAGACAAACACGCAAGAAATAAATCAGACAGAATATGCATAATAGTTCGATAAATGCAATGACTAATGGATGTGATCCGGTTGTGTTGTGAGGTCAGAGTCCATATCCTGAGGTAATGTGAAGCATGCATGCGAGATGTGATGAGGAGCATCCATGTTTTGATGATTATTGCTGAATGCATGAATGCTGAGTGATGATTATGGCTGAATGAGTGATGGAGGCATGGTGCATGATGATTCTAGCTCAAATTGTTTGTAAAGTGAGCATCTGTTGAGACTCACTAGCGTTCTGATGCCGTATTGCTTCTCCACCTTCTCTTTCAGCTGTTTGAAGCACGCCTCCAAACGCTCGTGAAACGGTCGAAGGGCCTCCGTTACCTTTTCGCCATGGATGCGGACTCCTTCAGCCAGGTTCGGGATCTGAATGAGATGCACACGAACACACACACACAAAGGAAAAGAAGTTAAGCCATAATGTTAAAGCACTCCTATTGTGCTTTAGAGAGTAATGTTTCGGTTTGAGCTTGAAAAAGCTCTGCAAAGCTCAAAGTTTTTCTTATCAGTGTTTCTGAACTCCTGAAACGCCTCCATTGTGTTCCTGAATGTCTTCCGGGAACAAAAACGTCACAATATTTCTCATTTAAATAGTTACAGTAAGGGGCCTGACATTTCACACCAATCACAACACAGCTAACCCAGCCGACCAATCAGAGCACATTGTGCTTTTCAGAAGGAGGGGCTTCATAGAGACAGGAAATAAATAGAGCGTTACTGACAGACTAGAAGAGACGAGCCGCAGCAATGTCAAATACTGTGTGTGTTTTTTGAACATTCATGCATGAAAACTTATTCTAGTAGAGCACAAAGACAAAATCAAGACTTTGGTCCTCTTTAAGACACAATCCCTGCACTTATCCCAAGTCAACTGGGCTAATCAACTAGTTGGAGACGATGGAGTCAACAACCGACGATGGAGTCTGCAGATCCTCTGGACTGATTTACTGAAGACTCTCTGTTGCCTGTGAATCAAGCGCAGTGAAATATCACTTTGAGGTTCAATTTTCTCTCTTCTACATAAAACCTCTGGCCTGACAGACACATAAAACGGTAAAACAGCCACTAAAGCACCTGCACTGGGTTTATTTGCAAGCCACAGTGAAAGACGGATCATATTACACAGGATTTAAAACAAACCTTTGTGCACAAGCATTCATCACACAAAGAAGTGCGTTCTCATGTCTGCGACTCAGAGAGTCTCCTGCTAATCTGAATGTGCAGAGAGAAGTATAATATACGGATACAGGAGCGCTGAACACACACACACACACACACACACACACACACACACACAATGCACTGCTCAGCTAATTGCAAAGAGAAGTGTTGTTGTCTCCAGACATTATGAATGCATGAAGTCAGAGCGCTATAAAGATATATTTCTGAAGCAAATAAAGTCCAACGAGGTTCACGTTCAACTGATGCAATGCGGTGCAATGGAGAGGAGAGGAGCACTATCTCTGACATGTTCATCAACCATGAAAGTAAAGACATCAAGCCTCTCTTCAAACTTTTGAAATGAAATCTCAAAAGGAAAAGACTATAATTTTTTCCTTTACCGCTGAAAGAGCAGAAACATACAAAAACGTACAGCTGATAAGCTGATTTTCTACTTCTAATTCAGATCAAGAAAACACATCTGCAGATATTTGTGAATATTTTAAGCAAAAACTCTTTCTTCTTTAAGAAAACCTTACTTGATTTTGTCTCTCACATTATGGATGTATAAATATTGCTCCGGATGCTTGCCGAGTCGTTACTATGTGGTTGCTGAGGTGTTTGCATTGACTAGATGATTAGTTCCGCCTCTAATTAACGTGATCGACGGCCTGTGTTGACTGTCACACGACTTCAGCTGTGCTTTTTCTAGATGTGAACTGTTGAACTAACCTGACGTAAAAGAATAAAAGACCCATAATAATTGTAGACTGTACGAGTTTATGCAAATTAATTCTATGGCACCCTCTAGCCCTGATTGCATTCCCAATATAAAACGACCTCTTCAAACGTACAGTGTAATTATATGGATGTAAAATTCAAACAGAGATGCGCAGTTTGTTCAGACACTGAGTGCATTGAGCCTCCTGCAGTACAACAGTCGTGACATTACAGGAGAGAGAGAGAGACAGTGAGGATTCCCACTTTAATAAGGGTTGTTAGCACCGCAGGGAATTTCTGAAGGAGACAGAGATATAGACGGATAGAGCGAGAGAGACAGAGCAGCAGCGCTTGTGTCTCCAGGGAAACCCAGACCTTTACAAAATGATCACAGTGACGGAATTCTGGGTAGGCGGCATAGCAACAAAAATGCTTTAAAAGGAGGCTGCCAAACCACACAAACACAACTACAAATAACACCTCACCAACTAACTTTGATTGAAAATACAACAGATGAGCACAAATGGACACACAATGAATAATTCAACACACCAATGCAGAGCACATCAATGCTTTCTGTCCGTTCCAACATTTCCCTGCAGGAAATTATAGAACATAGTGCTAAAAAACACCCAAGGTTAAGAGTACAATGTAGATCTTTGATGGCTAGAACTTTTTAGTAATCCTAAAGAGCTTGCTTAGTTTCTATAGGCGTGTTGGATTAGGATTGGAGATGAACATCCTTAGGACTGGACATCACACTAAATGTTCTTTCTCTGTACCTTCTCTGTTATGTGGATATAATAGCATTGCTAAATGGATATTCTACTCCAAAATTAAGCTTCTATCATTTACCTTCCCTCAGGTTGCTCTCATACGGCCTTTCTCATAAAAAAAGATATTTTTTAGAAATGTTTTTTGTCCATACAATGAAAGTCAATGGGCACCGATGCCATTTGGTTCCCAATGTTCTTCAAAACAGTAGGAACTATCTAACTTTCCTGTGTCTCAAACGGTAGAGAGTGGCGTTTGCAACACCAAGGTCATGGGTTCGATTCCCAGGGAAAGCAAGAACCGATAAGAATGTCAATTGAATGCAATGCAAGTCACTTTGGATAAAAGCATCTGGTAAATGCATCCAATAAAAAATAAATAAATAAATAAATAATAATAATAATATATATAAATATAATCAATAAATGATTCTATTCTATTCTATATATATATATATTCATGTATTTATAGTTTTAAACGCATAAAACACATAAACACTTAAAAAAAAATAATAGTCACATATGTCTACAGAGTATATATACACAATGAAAAAAATACAATTAATCTACATAAAATAAATGAAGGGAAAATGTTCTGCTGAAGAAAATGTCAGTTTCGGAAGGATGTGGGCGATTACACGGCAGTTTTCATTTTTAGGTGGAGAACTGCATTAAGATGATCTGGTGTTTTTGGAACGTTGCTATGGGGTTGCCAGGGCGTTCTGGGTGATTTCCACATCATTGCTCTGCAGTTGCAAACTTGTTCTGAAGAAGTTGCACAAAACTAGTTCAGCTGTGCTTGTTCTATTCATGGCGATAGCAGGATGAACTCTGCTTATAAAGGTTGTTGTGCAGGAAAATATATTTAGAAATATGCAAAAGTTTCAAGTTAAATTGGAGCAATTATGCACTTATTATGAGTGAAGCGCACTGGCACTACAGACATCTGAGATTGTCTGAGTTCATCAGGAGATCAAGCGTAAATTCATCTGCATTTACATTACATGGTTCAAGTGACCCAATTCAGATGTTCTCCTCCCATGTGGCACAGATTGGACACGACCCACAAACCAGGAAACTTGAACGATTCCGATATTCTCAGATCACTTTCAGGCATTGTTCATATGTGGAAATCTTACATGAATGGGATACATGCATTTGCGTCTGCCATGTAAGTGGATATTGTATGCCACTGAAAAAGCGACGGTAGTGAATGATGGCTGTGTCTGACACCTGCCCTTATACCCTTAAATAAGACACTATTTACATTTATGCATTTGGCAGATGCTTTGATCCAAAACAACGTACATTGCATTCAAAGAACACATTGACACTCTAATCAGTTCCTGCTTTCCCCAGGAATCGAGCCATGACCTTGAACTATAGTGGATGTTATGAAGAGCACTCATTCAATCCCATAATGCACCGCAATAACAGGTGTACAACTGATGTAAACTCAATAGCTAGAGATCCCATAATGCACCGAGGATCATGCCCAATGAACTCCAGCATATCGGCAGAAGATGGTACGCACAACCGCTGGTATCTGGGTACAGCGTAATATCATACAGGAATAAATTCCTTTTTAACTGACTAATAAATAGTTTAATAAGGTTTATACATGCTAGTTTACTCTATATAAATCTTTACTGGAGCTCCCAGTTTCAAATGATTTTTAAACATCAAGCACAATCTATGCAAAAGCGGCATTCGTTGTTCGAATTCACTCGTTTTATACACTCCTTCAAGTGAACAATACTAGTGGAGTAATGTAGGGATCAATCAATGAGGATATGGGGGCAATTTTGACCAGCCACAGACACCAACTTTTCAATGGAGGAAGAAGGCCAATGTTTTGCTGACCCTTAAACATGGTCACCATAAATCATTTTGTCTGCATCCATTGCAAATTGTGCGGTTTCTTCTTTCTTTTTGGCCTAAGCTTTGCTGGGTCAGTTAGTCTGTCTTGGGTTGTTTCGCTATAGTGTATAGTGTAAATGCAGATGTAGGATATAGTAAGCTGGACGTCAAAAAACAAAAAACAATCATGCTTTAATTTTTCACATGGATCACCACACAACCCTTCAACGCAGCGCTGGACTCCCACAGTGAATCGCTTGTCATCAGCACACTAAACTCAGCAGGTCCTCATGTTGCCTCACCAGCTGAAGGTCCTGCACCTGCCGCAGTGTTTATCTCAGAGCAAAAGACACAGGCTAACATGACTGGAGCGAAGCAAACAAAAGCACCTGACATCTGTGAATAACAGCTCCGGCTGTGTGAGAGGACGGCACATTCACACGGATTACCAGAGCCAGGGCAGGCAAAAAGAGGCGAAAGCAAGCTTAATCAAATGCTCAAATCTGCAGGGCGATTGTCCTGTCTTTTCCACTGCTGTTTACATGACTTCCGTGTCCGCCGGTTTGACAGAGCATTGATAGATGCGTGTGAAAACTGGACATGATATCTGTTCTACCTTCCGGATGGCCGTATCGATTGCCATATCTTGCAAAAAAAAAAAAAGTGTCTTTCAATCCCTTATATGCTTTCAAACACAAACTCTATAGATCTTTTAATGCATTACACATCATTAATGTTCATCATCTGTTTGTGTAAATGAGCTGAATATTGTCATTTCTATAACGCTTCAACTTTATAGTGTAAATCATGATATTTGTGGTAAGACGACTACAACGCATGTCTGAAAAAACGACAGTCGTTTCTATGGTAATAAAATAAAGATAAAGCTCTTCTGAATTGCATTTCATGCCATCTCAACAAATGATTTGTTCGCACTCTTTGTGGAGGAACACACGCAGATGTGCGTCTTTAAAAATCGCAGGTAAGACAAAGGAAGAGACATATTTCATTCTCTGACAGGATGACAGCTGCTGTAACTCATCTGATGCAAATGTCCTGACCTGACATGAATCCGTGAGAAAAATACAGTGTAAGAGTCAAAAACAACAAGACTGATACATTCAACAAATGCCATCAAAACAACCTTTATCATGTCAGAAATACATTCGGGTTTTTCTACAAAACGATCAAAAATACATTGTTTTGCTATAAACAAATATAGAAAAATAAAAGCTTGTGGTATATACAAAGTCATTTTAAACTTAGAAAAATACAACTTAAAACTACATCAGTGAACAAACACAAATTAAGAAATTAACAATAATACAATTAACATGAACCTAGATGACTAAATACTGTAAATATCTTTTGTTCATTTTTAGTTTATGTTACTTAACGAAATGTTCATTAATTGAACCTTAAAGCAAAGTATTGCTCAATATTTATTTATTTAGCTTGAGATGTCAAACACATTATAATTGATTTCAGAGAATATTTAAACTCTTCCAAGATGTCAAACAACTAACCAAAAGCTTCATAACTCTCTGCCATCACCTGCAAGATGAAACGCTGGTAATTAATATCTACACACAGGAAGCTACAGAATCATGTTTATCTAGAATACACACACACACACACAAGCAGATGTGTTGAAAGTACAGATGGGTTTGTTTTCCGTCCCATGGACATCCTAGAACAAACTATCTGTAGAGTAACATCAATACCTCACATCTGTTCCGCTCTCTTCAGACGTCTGTCATCAAAGGCGTCTGTCTTTTCATCTGGCTGAAAATACATCTACAAACCAACCTCTGTGTCGTTACATTTCTGTCCACGTTCCTAAAGCAATTGAGTCCTTCAATAACCATTATGCAACAGACGCGTTTATGTAGCGAGAGTAACTATATACGACACGCGCCTGGATCAGACAAACAGCCTGAACGCTGGGACAGCTGGTCAGACTGATGACTATTCATCACACGCAGGACAGTCAAACAAGTCAAAGTCACACAGAAGACACGGAAAACCGCTCTCGGGTGAAATCTCTTCCCACACGTTTTGACCAGAGCATTTCCAGCCTCTTAAACCCTCCAATTAAAACAGGCCAAAAAAGCTCTAATGACACGATAAAATATGAACAAGTGATATTAAGTGAAAATCTGTTTAATTCAGAGGCACCAACGGCTGTTTCAGTGCGGTTGAAAGCTTGATTCTGATTGTTTGGCAAAGTTTATAAGGCAAGCAATTATTTTACAGTAAATGCACAGAAAAAGCAGTTCCCGAAAAGTCTGTTCCCTATAATTTCGCCAAATAACGGGAGTTATTTCAAAGGTCTTTACAGCAAAATAACCAAAACACTGACGAAGAAACTATTTCCATGCTTTCCCAACAAAACTACGTTCCATTATCAATGGAAAGCACACTCTCTCTCTCTCTCTTCCATACAAACACACACATGCTGTTCTTGAAGCAGTTAAACTTACATCTTTGCTATTAGTAGAGATGCTGCCGAACACACAGACTCAGGATTTTTACACAGTTAAGTCCATAAATCTCTCTCCATTAGTCTTCATATAAATGGCTCAAGCCTCCGTTACCAAACTCTACAATGACGATTGATGAGCAACCGAGGTGTAGGATGAGAAGCATGAGAAATTAGTCCAACACACAAGGACAAAAACCTGACAAATGTCTTGAAATAAAACATGTCTTGAGACATGGTTACCGTAGATTAAACGTCACACAAGTCAATCATTCTTTACGCACTGCAGATGTTGTTGCGGAGAGGATTATTCCCCATTAAACAGCTACAAATGAAACTTCATCAGCATTAAGACCACCTTCAGTAGATCTTTATCTCGCACACGCACACAATCTCATGGGCAAGACGGCAGGAGCTGAAGCCATGTTACATGTCTGCTCTGTATCCATCACTGCTGTTTGACAGCATAAAGAGATAAAAACCTTCAGATGTGATGATGAAGTCAGTGTGCAGAAGCAGACACGTGCTGTTCCCCCAACATGTGGATGTACGTCAGTATATCCTCAAGAGACTTTCCTTTAAATAAAACCTCAGCTGGATATTTATACTGCGTGACAGATGCTTTAAGATCTTCTGAAGAACTGTGATCTCACATCGTACATGCTGGTTATGAAAACTTGTGAAAAAAGTTATGGTTAGGAAAAAATATACAGCATTCTTTGAAAAGGATAGCTTGCATTGATTAAAGAAAATACATCAAATTTCCCAATGGTAACGCATTTTACTAATGAAGTCTAAATCAGACATGTTATTAATACTCTCATAGCTGCTGGTCATGCGATGAGAAAGCTTCCAGATGACTTAATGGTCAAATAGAAAATGTGTTAAAAAATGTATGGCCACGATCTAGATTAGGGTCCAATTCTTACTATTAACTAACTATTATCTCAATAAACCCCTAATTCCTGCTCATTAGTAGTTAGTAAGGTAGTTTAGGTGTTGGTTAACGTTAAGGATGTAGAAAATGATCATGCAGAATGAGAAATATGTGCTTTATAAGAACTAATAAAAAGCAATATCCAATATACACATAGTTTAAAGATAGAATTGGACCCTAAACTAAATCGCCAGAGAAATAAAGGCAAACACTGTATGACATGCAGCGATTATATATAAATATATGATTACCTGCCAGGCAATCAAATCCTTCAGCCTCTCAATCTTCTCCTGGTCATTTGGATGTTCCTGGATGTATTTATCAGTGAAAAAGGCCTATAGATGATAAAACAACAACTATAAGTATAAAAAATAAAACCAAATCAGGTAAAACCCCATAAAATGTCATGCTAGTTGCTCTTTTTGTAATCTCCTTTTTCATATCACATATTTTAGTAGTCATCATAAATTGGGAAAGTCAAAGTCATCACTCGAAAGCTTACAAACTCAAAATTCAATGTGAAAACTGACGCTGCATTACAATGGAAACACTACTTTAACCATTGAACGGATTCTATGACAAAGATATTTATTCACACTGATTTTTTTCATCAATATATGATGGACCTGAAGCTGAATCATATACTTGGGTATTTATATGAGCAATATCACTCTCACACCCATGCAAAATGAATTTATAACTATATCAGACAGGCTGCAGCATAAATTTTGCATGAAAATATTGCTTCATTGAAAAATCTAAACACTAATTTCATATATATCGTCTTCCAATAATTTGAGTAATACTTTTCAAGCACCTCTTCATACATGTCAGTTTTCAAGGGCTTTCAAAACATCAAATTGAAGTACCTCAAGCACCTCGTACAAACCCTACATAGAAAACAGTTTGCAATAATATTTCAAAATATTCCTGATTTTACTGTATTTTTAATGCAATAAATGCAGCCCTGGTGAGCAGAAAAGGCTTCTTTGAAAAACATTCAAAGCAGACATTACTGTTGTTTAATACAAATATTATTTGATCACGATCTTACTGATCCCAAACGTTTGAATGGCAATGTACAATATGAGATGGTTGAAATGCTTTTCACACTCAAGTTCTGTTGATTCCCTGCGTTTAATCTTTGTGCCGTCACTCAATTTGGCAATAATTACCAGAATAATCTCATACCTTCTCATAATTAGCAAAGCCGCCCATGACAGCTGGGTCCACGATGCCGTTGAGGAGCATAGAGAGGGGGTTGATGGGAAGGCCGGGGTCGTTGAGGTGGCGTTGGACCATGTTGCTGATTTTCTCATTGGTCAGTTGCATGGTCTCCATAGCGTTTTCAAGGGGGCTGATTTCCTCCTGCACACAGAAAACAAAAAAAACATAACTTTCAGAGAATATTCAACAACAAAAGATGATTTACAAAGAAACTAAAAACGACACTCAACAGGCAGAACAAATTGAAACAAACACCAAGCAGAAAACATTCACATGACTCTTACTTTAACCAGCTGTCTAACGCGCTACTGTTACCAAACAACCAAAGCTGAAATCCAACAAACAAACTCCACTAATGAGCAGCCAAACAACACAAGCAGGTTTTCAAATCAAATTATGCCTCATATTCCACACTGAACTGTTTACTGATACACTAATGAATGGGTTAACACGTTCTGTTTTGCGATGAAGGCATTTCTGGCTCCAGATCCGTCACCCATAATGCATCTGTGACAGGATCTGAAATCAATCTGTGAGAGACAGATGCTCTGATGTGTCTATCTCGGGGAAAATCGTGCCAGGGAGGCTAATGAGAACGAAAGCACACGTGAAGTGTCAGGAAAAAACAATCCCATCCGAGAGCGTGGCGAGACGGAGAGCTAAAATGAGACGGTGCAAATTTGAACGGATAAACACCAGGGCATCCAATCTGGGTTTCACATGATGCCAGCCCTGCTCTACTGCCAGATACTTATACTGCTAAATATTTGCATGCAGCGAGTCAGCACATGTAGCCATGATTCCCCCAGCCCGGGATGGATTAAAGTCGACCTAATCAGAACAGCACGATGGAAAGAGGAAGAGGGACAGGTCATGTCTTGCTTTAATGCAGTGTGGTGAGTGTGAGACAGGTGTACTTTATTAGATTGATGAGGCCCAGATTCATAAAACGTAAGCTATGTGAGGTCTTCAATGCTCAAGTATGGTGAGAGTAAGACTGGGAAGGCATTGTATGCAATGCAGGAATGCAGTAAATAACTCTATGCAAAGTTCTTTAGCTTTCACATTTGGGAAAAATGAAGTTTGAAAACCGTGAGCAGTGACATACTGTTAGCAAACACCGATGAGAGTGACGTTTATATGTCAATGTGCTGCGTGCATTCCTCAATAACAAAATAAACACACAACAAATAAGTTTGCATGAGCTCTGCAATTTGGCTTTTTAGTAAAATCACGTCACGTTTATTTATACATCACTTTATACAATCGATTGCTTAAAATCTAGCAACTTCATTTTCTACTAACACGCAGCTCTCCAGTGTGTTCATGTTTTCAGCTGAGGACATCTGACCTCGACAGACTGAACGGGAGAAATTAAGTGGAAAAGATGTCCATGTGAAAGAAGGCAGAGCCTCTACACACACCAATCTATCAATGGCGGTACAAAGATGTTTACCAGAAAGGTTCGTTTTGGCCTGATTTTGTTCGAAATAACATCACATCAGTTCATTCTTAAGAGTGATACATCTACTGTATCAGAGTTCGTTCAAGACGAAGTGAGACTTTTTTCTCCTTTTCCTTCAAAGCATCAAAAAGCAAGCAGGTGACATTATGAAACACTGCGGATGCTAAACCTGTCGTACTCACCGGAGAGGCAGATACAACTTCAAACCAGCGCAGGATGCCAGGCAGCTTATAGGCGGTGACGTAAGTTGTCCTTTCAATCCACATGTTCTTTTGGAAGAATGATGGTAAATTGAGGAAAAAAAACAAAAAACATTAAGTGAACATTTAACAAAATGAAAGCTTTTAGCCAAAGGACACATTTCAGGTAAGATTGGCCGCAATTCATTCCTGTACTCGCTGCTTTTTCTTCAATTTAAGCTTCCATTAACTGGATTTTAATGGATGTTTACCAATAGCAGATGTAAGTGGGGTGGAGGTGGAAGAGACTTTATGTTTTATTATAATGGCGCGGTGTTCTCAGGTTTGATAGCTCAGTGTGAGCTCTCCTGAAGCCAAATTAAAAAAGGTTTTTAGAGAACTGGTCATTAGAAAAACAGTTCTGAGTTCTTCTAAAGGAGGAACTGCAGAACACGTTACACATGCATTGAGTGAAATAACAAAATGAGCACAGAAAAGCAAAAGGAAACTCACTGAAAACTCATTGTCTGGATCTTTCTCTCCTTTCCGGACCGGCCGTGAATACTGGAACTTCTGGACTTCGTTCACGGTGTAAAAGCTGAAAGGTAAAATGGTTTGTAAGAGGGTCTGACAATGATAAAAAAGGAGTTGTAGAAGAGTGGACATATAAACGCTAGTCACGTTTTGGCTGTGAAGGATGAGTGTTTTTGCATCTTTCTTACTTCCATGATGCATCATTCTCAAAGTTTTACACATCTCCCGTCTGTGCTGACCAAAAACTTTGGTCTAATTTGATTACAAATTGTAATAGCCTTGTTAAAGTTTAACAAATATCTACATGCATTACAAAGAATTAAGCAGATTTCCCCCAAAAAAACATCAGCCTTGAGAATGCAGCGATGCAAAAAGTCCTCTGAAGTTCATCCTTTGCAAAGCGTGACAGCTTTGGTTGCGATTTTCTGCATTTAAAGACTGACTGTAACAGGAATAAACAGCATTATAGAGCTGCCAGTGAAAGAGCGTAGCATTGATTGGACAAACGTACTAACAAATACGCCTGACAGTGGATGAAATGGTGTTTTGAGTCTGAACAAGACACTGAGTGAGAGATGAACGAGCGTAAACGACTGATATCTACACACAATTAACGTGAAATCAGATGCGAGTGGACTGTTGGAAATGCAACCGGAAGGAAATCTAAGTAAATGAATGTATCACTGTTGTCTAAAAAAAATGAAGATTAGCTGTTGACGGAGAAGCTAGATCTGAATTGTCATTTACGGAGAAAACGATTAGAAATACCTTTTCAGTCTCTGTAGATTTCTCAACACTTAAATTATGACTAATTTCAATGCTTGAGAAAATGATTCAATAGAAGAGCCTGCATGTTATTTCTGAAAGCACAATTGCTTAACAACAATAGTACAAGAGAATTAGAAGAATCAATGAGAGAATCAATTAAAGTAATAGTTGCACTCAAGAATGAAAAAAAAGTTATTTGTATCACAAATTCTGAAAAATACATGATTTTAAACAATATAATGGTAGCCAAATGGTAACCAAAAACGATAAAAATGTAATGGAATAGATGGAATAAAGAGAAAAAGTAGAGCATTTAACCTTCCCAAGTTCACAAACACACTGAAATAAGTCTGAATATCAGCTTACATCAGCAAGGTGGTGCTAACATGCCTAGAGTCCTGCCGCTGGACCGGGCAATGAACAGATTTAAATTGGATTTAAAAGGACACAGATAACCAATTAGAATATTTACAAATGTATTAGCTGCAGGGGAGAGATGCAGCCCGGGGCATGAGAGCAGAGATATAGAGGAAAATACACGTCAACTGCAACACAAGAGATCAGGTCAACGCTCAATCACTGAAGTCATTCCCCCTTAAGCTCCTCTTCACGTTCACACTCCAGTAAGCTCATAGAAATCACATCCTGTCATGTGACCTTTGGCTCCGATGCTTATTTGCTCAGAATTGTGGGTAAATATTGAGTTTTAATTACTTTTCATGCTCACTGGCGGCTCTGATTGGCTGCGGTAAGCTGCCTCCGACGCTTTATCGAGATCTGCGATAACGCTGCTGTTTACTATGTGGCACTGAATTTAGCCTGAAACAGAATTATGCTTCCGCTGCAGGTGTGTGTGTGTGTGTGATTTATTAAAGCACAGAGGAGTGTAGTAAGGTCAAACACTGTTTGCTCATTGCACATTTCCATTTTAATCAGCTGGGTGAGTTGCTCTGAAACACACAAACCCCAGAGATCTGTCTGCTGGTTTACTGACCTGTCTACGCACGCACACACACACACACACACAAGTCAGTAGTCAGGCAGACAGATGAAAAAATGTAACAGACCGATACATTACATAGAAATATGCATGCAGACAGACAGACAGACAGATTAAATCTGAATACGCAGACAGACATACAGAAAAGTACTACAAAGAGATTGATTTACAGACAGACAGATTAGATTAAATATGCAGACAGACAGATAAAAAGAGAGATAGAGAGACAGACAAAACAATATAGACAGTCAGATTAAATCTGAATATGTAGACAGACAGACAAAGATGGATGGATGGATAGATAGATACAGAAAGATGGATGGATGGATAGATAGACAGACAGATAGATAAATAGACAGACAGAGAAAGATGGATGGAGGGATAGATGGATAGATAGATACAGAAAGATGGATGGATGGATAGACAGACAGAGAAAGATGGATGGATGGATGGATGGATAGATAGACAGACAGACAGACAAAGATGGATGGATGGATAGATACCTCACAATCTGCTCTGATACGGGTTTGTTCTGGAACTTGGGTGGAAGTTCAAGGATGGGTTTCACTGTGAAACACTGAATGTCTGTTAGAATCAAACTAAGAAACAATAACCAGATTGAAGTCAAACAACAGCAGGACTGTCAGCATGTGCTGTGAGTGACGGTCAAGGATACACTGTCCGGAGGAGCTCCTGATGTCCTCGCCGGGAGGGCTGGTGGTCTTCATCTTCTCAGCGTTGGGGAACTGAGTCAGCAATCTCGCCACGAAATCCTCCCAGCGCTCATACTCCTTCCCCCGATAGATGAACATCTTATTCTGAAAAGATGAAACATTCCTTCTCTGATTTATTTTGATGACTTTTCTGTTCTCGCCCATCCTAATCTATGAATATTATTAGCATGGTATGAATTTCAAAGCGTCGCATTTTCTAAAAAAACGACAATGTAATTATCACATCAGACAGAACAAATACACAGAAATACAACACAAATCGAATTCACAAAGGCCAGAGACGAGAGATATGATTTACAACAGCAGTGTTTGACATATGGAGTGTGTATCATTTCCAGCTCTTCAGTGAAGCATGTCTAGAAGACTTTAACATACGAAACGATGCAAGAATTGTATAATGTGTTAAAGCAAACTGATGATCCTCGACAGAAGTACAGCTTCAGCTGCTTATTTACATTAGTGCTGCTGGATATTTTATTCATTGAAATGCTAAAAGTGAAATTATCCATAAAATCTAGTATAGTTCAAATAGTAAAAAAGGCTTATAGAGGGGAAAGAGAGAGCGAGAATGGTTCTCATCAACAGCTGTGCCTCCAATCAAACCGCATAGTGTTTTAATCTGCATCTCTGTAATCAAATCAAACAGATGCAAACGCACACAATGTGTGACATGCCCTCAAAAAGCAACTAACAAAAGGTTAGGTAAAAGAAAATAAGAAAAAAGCCTTAATGACACCATTCATAAATATTAATAAAGTATGTTTTCAAGGCCGGGCGACACTTTATTACTGATAGAGTCTTAATGGAAACCCAGCTGAGAACCAGTGATCTAGAACATTCAATCTCCATCCATGAACACGGGATTTTCTCATTCTGCATTTCTCAAAGACTACATTTTAATGTCAAATCTCAGAACTCAATTATTGCACGTTCCCATAAAGACACTGTTAATCATCTGCTCCCACAAACACCACGGTCAATACGTTTCAAAACGACTTTAGACAGACACAAACCCCTACACACAGAGAAATATGAGGAGCATTCAGAACCGGATACTAAATTGCCACTATGCATGAATCTGAATCTGCTTATTTTTGAACAATGCATGCTCATATTTAATATTTCACAACAGTACAATGCAGAGAGCTAGTATCCTACCTGAAAACAGCCTGAGAGATGCGCACACACACATGCACGCGCGCACACACTCCCTGTCTGCATGAACATATTTCAGCTGCTCAATTAGTGAAATGCGAACTGGAAGTGAAATATGCCCAGGGCCATTTTCAAATGTGCTTTGAGCGATAAGGTGACAAATTGCACTGTGCTCTCGACGGGTGTTTTCACAGCGCCGGTGATTCCGAACCGGCAGCGCTCGCATGACTCCGTACGCATACAAAAGTGCCACTTTAAGGAGGGAGAGGAGGCTGCAAGATGTTTTCTATGTCAAAAGGCAAAGCTTCTCTCCACGGAGCAGCACGTCAACACTAGCAGGAAGCGACTGGCCTTTAGATGGGCGATTTATTTCTTGTTCCCAGGACGTCTGTTGGGAGACGCGTGACTGCAGGCGGCTGGAAGAGCATTAAAAGAATTACACGTATATCTGAAGCCATTCGGTCACACAACCACGGGCTTAAACAGACGCATGATTTATGGGCGGTGAATGATTCCGTTTCAATTATATAGAAATAAAAACGAATACAAACCACAGAACATTATTTTTGATTTTTCACTTTACCATATCATTGTTTAGGTTAGAGAGCTTTCCATGAACAGGATAATTCAGAGACGAGACTGACAAAAGCCATTTTGCAAGTCATGTCGACATCCTTAGAAACATCAGATTCAGCACAAAAAAAAGGGTAATAGGAACTTTTTTTCTCATAGCTTTGACTTTATATCTAGCAATTTCAAATTACCATCTTACATCAATTGCTTTTCTTTAAATTTTGAGATATTAAGTCACAATTGTGAGAAAAAGTATTATACAATACTGTACAACAGAATTTTTTTTAATTACTTTTTCTCGTAATTTCAAGTTCATATGATGCAACTCTTAAATTCTGAATTTATAAATTTCACCTGTGAATATATATCTCACAATTATAAAAGAAAAAGTCTGTGAAAGTAAAATGTAAATTTGCAATTGTGAGGAGAAACGTCTGAGACTTAATGACCTTTTTTATTTTTATTCTGTGGCAGATAAAAAGCTTCTATAGATTTGAGCAGCAAAATTAAACTTAAATACATTTAGGAATAAAAAAAAAAGATTATATATATATATATATATATATATATATATATATATATATACACATACATATACATATATACACATGTATATATATATATATATATATGTGTATGTGTTTGTTTGTATGTATATATATATAATCTTTTTTTTTTATTCCTAAATGTATTTCAGTTTAATTTTGCACATACATACATACATACACACACACACACACACATCCAGTGATATTTTTGTGTGCACACAGAGATCTGATCTCTCCACCATCGACTCTATCTGTGATTACATGAAGAAACTGAAGAAACTGAGACAGAATAAATCCAGAAGAACTTCAGCAACGTCTCCAAGACGCTTGAAGAAACCAAAGCTCTCTGAGAGAGACTGTGCATGTGTACCTGGACAAAAGCTGCTTTAAAGCCAAAGGCTGTTAGTTGACCAATAAAACCTATTTATTGCATTATTCTTGAAAGCATCCTCAATTTACAGCATTTTTACCATTTTGTGCATAAATCTTTTCTCAGTCCTGTATCTTCGCAGGAAAGTTTCTTCAAATGTCTTGGAGACACTGCCACAGTTCCTCAGGTTTTAGTCTGTCTCAGTTTCTTCCCAATCCCAGACAGACTCAATGATAGAGAGATCAGCACCGGCTGTTATCAGACTCAATGTGCAGACACAAATCTCAGCGGATTATTACAATTAATGACACAATGATTGCTTGGAAATGCAAACTGATATTTCGTCTCTGGGTTTGGAGGCGCCACACAAAGACACCAGTAACTGATTTCCAGGCCTTTGGAAACATATCAGACTAATTCACAAATGAAAGAAACTGACATCTCCATGGTGATGGTAAAATATGAAAGATTCAGCATTCTCACCCGAAGGAATGAGGGGAAGCCCAGCCCATAATAACCTACAGCGAAGTAGTCCGGCTTTGGTCTGATCACCTTCACAATGCTCTCATAAAACTGAGCCTGTTTCCTCTGAGAGAGAGAGAAAATCACATCATCAGTGCTGAACAGATCACTCACAAACACTCTTTAAACAACTGCTGGTCTGTTGTGCAATAGTTGTGTTACGGCTGGTTGGAAGAGCGTTGCTAGGTAGTTTCTTAAGTGTTGTGCATCGTTTATTATTACCAGTTAAGCAAATGATCACATGCACTTATGATGTTTCTACTAAAATGTTGCTAACATAATTCATTTGCTCACATCACTTCAATTATTTAAAAAAATATGTTTTTGCACACAAATACATAATGAAACCATTTAAAAAAGGATTCAGAAAACAGGTTGAGATTAATATGGGAAGGGTTGCTATATTAGTTCGGTCAGGATACACTGAAATTGGACCACAATCGTTTTTGTGTCTGACTGGATCAATTTGTCATTTGTTGCCAATTAGACGAAGGTTCAGTAATGAAGAACATGCAGAAACCCATTAAAACACCACAGTCCATTTCTATTAATCCAATTTAGCTACTTAGGTCAACTTGAACTGTCTGAATGGCTCATTAATTGTTTATTTCATTATAAAAAATTGAGAAAAAGTTTGTACGTACCAGTAAAGCACTCAGCTGCTCAAAGTCAAACATCTCGGTCTCGTACTGTTCGGCTAGCTCTTTCCCCAGGATAATGGCCTCCTCCCACATCTGAACACAACAAACATCAAACTTCATCATCCTGTCGAAACACGGTGACATAACATGCTTCTAAGCATCTGTGAACAATGCACTTTGAACAAAGTTCTTCTTGAGATGCAAGTGGATGCAAAACATACCCAGCAGCGTCATGCGGATCGTGTAAAATATTTAAGAGATAATTAAAGGACTGCTCTGGGATTATTTCCTCATTCCTCCATAAAAATAAACATGTACAGTAATGCACTATGGATGCTAACAGAGCTAAAACGGAGTGTGTAAAAGCTCATATTTTGATGCACTTTTATGCGGCAATATAATAAGTAATATATATAAAGTGGGACTGTTTTTTGAGGTGCATGAACATCTGGTTATGTGTCATTGACGTCATTTCAATGGGTGAGGCAGGTGGCCCTAAATGAGTTTATCTCTACCACCTCATCAGAACAGAAATACGGATATTTGTCGACACTGACATGCTCTCATATCAGACTTATAACTTCAAATGTCAAGTGTAAATAAAACCTCCAGCTAGCCTGACACTTCTGGAGCCCAGGATTTGATAAATAACTAATTCGTCAAATGAAACTTTGAGTGCATTCTGGCGGCACCGAGCCTAAGAAACTATGATTATATATCAACATCTGCAGTGCATTATTATGAGAAAGCTGCCAGCAATAGTGTCTGCAATCTGTAGGAGACATTGTGGATTACTTATTGAGAAAAAAGCAAGCAGCGTGCTCACATTGTAATATCAGACCACATGTTCAGCATGAAAATGAATTTCCTCAATGTGTTTTGTGTCGAGACTGCAGTGCACTAAAAGAATAGTTCACCTCAAAACAAAAATGTCATTTACACATCCTCGTGACACCCGGAACCGAACGTTAAAGTCCAAAGGAGAAGCGTATTTCCCCTAAAAAGAAGGCTCCGGAAAACACCATCACTATCCTAAATGAGTCCTTGACTTGTGTGATTGAATTCCCAGTTTTCTGAAGCCTTATCACCTTTCTGTGAGGAAGAAACTCCAATTTTACATTCATTTATGCATTGATAATATTCCATTCTTGCAAAAAACCTTGAGTCTAGTCCACGTTCGCATCCGGAATTCAAAAAAGTTGCAAGCACATTGACTAAAATGTGCTACATTAAATACTACTTTTACATTGTAAAACCTATGTTTTGAAATCGTACTAAATGCAGGATGTCAAAAGGAGAAGATTTAGCATCTCCAATATTTTCCAAGAGAAGAGAATAGCCTGAGATGAACATTATACAGGAACATTTTATATAACTAACTGTGGTGCATGCGGATGTCTTTTTAAAGGCTCAGCAAGAACAAAAACTTTATTTGGGAAATTTTGTGCATGCAAAACATGGTCAATGACACGGTACACTTTTTAAAATCTGCTTGCAAAAGAGGGCTTAGATGGAGGGGGAGATCTCCTCTAGTTTAAGGGAATATACAGGGAGAGTAGGCAGGGAAAGAGTAGGAAGAGTTTATGTGACAATGTCTTCCTGTCTTGGCTCTCAGGAGACATTCAGCCGTGACATGTGGGTATGTCCCAGCAGTCTGAGCTCTGTTTAAAATAGACTCTGGAATAATTCCCATAAAATGTGTCGAACAGAAGAACTACGGCCCAGAGCTGCTCCTCTGCTCGCTTTCCAAGACTTACTGTCTGCCGCTCTCCTTCAAACACACACACTTTCCTGTTCAATCCTCTTGTGTTCTTTCTATTTGACACACTCGGTCATGATTTTGAGCCGCTGAGCCCCGTAATAGGGTCCAGTCTAGGGCAGCAGATTCGCTAAAAGTCCCCTACTGAGAGCCCTCTACCCTGGGCGCAGATCTCAGTGAGGCCCCTTATAACCTCAAATCCCCTCAGATTCTCTGCCCAGCCTGTCAGACTAATGGAGATGCAGCCATAACAGACCAGAAAATGATCTCCCTCTCTGCAGGTCACCTGTCCGTTACTCTGACCGCTGCAGACGCTCTCAGTTCTGCAGCCGCAGGACGCGTTTAAAGGCACACAGAGGTTCATGCATGCTGTTCCAGACATGCAATCTCAAGGTGTGATACATGCAGACACAGATGGACAAGATGAAAGACAGCAAGAAAGAAAACCTGAGAAATTAGTATACACTATTTAATGTAGCCATGCTACTAATTTAAAGGACTACAAACACACACACACACACACACACATATAAAGAGCAATACCTCGGTTTAAGAGTGACTTAGTATACGAGCAAATTGGTGTATGAGCATTTAATCAGAGTGCGATAAAATGTGTCCCTCGCCCATGTGCATTTTTGTGTGGAAAAGTACTAACGCTCAGCATCTTCATGCGCATTTTTACTGGAAATATCCTAAACACAGTCTCTCACAAAGCCCATCACCCCTTCACTCGTTCATTCTCTCAGCGTCGCTCGGTTTGGTTCATCATTCACCACAGTGATACTTTTATAAGTGATTTACAGCGGTTTTACCACGTGTTGTTAACATTGTGATCGCTATTGTTCACGTAGTGAAATATATATGTACAGCATATAGACAATGACCTCAAGATGAGTAAGAAAGAAGGGATGAAAATCTCCCTGTAAGCAGTAAAACCCTCCTCTCGTCTCCTTCACGCCAGCAGAGACACTACTCAAAGCTGAAGTGCGTTACAGTAAATTGTCAAGTATCTTTAGAATTTAATTGTCAATTATTAATTAGTATTTATATGAGATCTTAATGGTTATAATTTTAACTGCAATTAATAGGGTAAAACCCAAAAAATATTTAAAATGGGCATTTATGGTCATGTGGAACGAATAAATAGATTTTTAGTGCATTCTTATGGGAAAATTTGTTTTGGTGTACAAGCATTTTGGTTTATGAGCTCGCTCTTGGAACGAATTAAACTCGTAAACCGAGGTATTACTGTATATATATATATATACACTGTCTATAACTTTAAAAAAGTAGTAATTGTCAATTAGGATACCAGCATTAAACTTACGCATTTATGCAAAATAAAAGCAATATATCTAATTCATGTAACTTGCATAATACATAAGGAACAATGACAAACAACAATATTTAGCTAAATTATTTCACTATTTCAAAAAGGAAAAAAGTTATCCAAAATCACAGGGAGTTTTGGAAACTTAAATGAGAAACAACTCAATGAACTAATGAATTGCTGTTGTTTTAAAAAAAGAAAAAAAAATTATAAAAACAAAAACCATCAGATCAATTCAACTTGCTACAATGAAAGTGAAAATATGGTTATTCTACTAATAGCATATAGCGATAGTAAACTGTGTCAGTGAGTGTTACCTTGCCCTTGTCGAAGTAATTGATGATCTCCTGGTACAGCTGGTCTTTGAGTTGACCCTGAGTGCTGGCCTGGTATCCGTCTCTCTGCGTCAGGTGGGCGGCACAGGCCTCTTCAGACCACTGACAAAACATCATCATCATTACACTCCTCAAATACACTGCATTAACCATTACTTCAGCGTTAGATCTAATCTCTACCTATACACATACAAACAGAGGTCAACATTAACTTTACAGGGGTCATATAATCAAATACCCCTTTTATCTTTTAAAATAAGAAGGTTCATTATATGATGAAAACAAAATGTAACTTAAAACTTCCCACGCATAGGAAATGCGAAGCCCATAATGTAAACTTGTCTGATGCACGTTACTGTATGTGAACTCATTAACACAACCGCCTACGTGTTACACGCTAATAACGGCTATTCTGCATTCAGAAACTCAGAACATCAAGTCAAGAAGAGATAATACGAAGGAAGAAGGATATTATTATTTCAAAACGAGATCCCTCGTTCAAAACGTGTCCCAGATAGGACATATTTCAGATCAATTTATGGAAATCATTAAAGCAATACAGCATAAAAATGGCCTGATTTATTCAGAACATCAAAGAGGAACACGTAAAACTGAATTTGTACATTTGTTAGCAAAAAACTTTATTATAAGCATTATAAGTGAACTCCAGGGAAAGAACAAAATGAAACAAACAAAAAATGTTATCACCCCTCTGAACAATAAAAGAAAATATGCAATATGAAGGTGCACACACACACACACACACACACAAAAACAAACACACAGCAGTGTGGTTGATTTCATATCACAGCTGCTGGCGATATATTAATTTTGTTGTGCTAAGAGTCTGAAAGGTTTTGGCTGCGTTACTGTGCAGCCCATCTGATATCGCTTGATTTATGTGGCCACACTGTAATATTCATTACAGATGCTGCCTGATCCTGTAAACAAGTGATTATAGGGAGAAACAGTGCAGATTAAGAACTCTTGGTTTTCTGCTGAACACTCAGTTCACCGCCTTTGTGGACGATAAGAACACACACACACACACACACACACACACACACACACACACACACACACACACACACACACACACACACACACACACACACACAGGAAGTCAAGCGATCTGATTGGCTGGAGCAGATCAGCTGACACTCTGGAGGGCTTCTGCTATTGGCTGTCACATTGAGCTACTGTATTTTGCTAAGGGCTCTGTCAGAACTGATTCACTGTAGTGTAAATGTAATTGACATTTCATGTAGCTTTGTGCAACAGTGGGGCGTCAAAGACCTCAGGAAACTGCATCATCAGCGATGAGAATAAATAATAATAAAAAAGTGATATATATATATACACATACACACACACAAATATACACTACCATATATACACAACAGATTGGGGTCAGTGATTTTTTTTAAAAACATCTCTTCTGCTCACCAGGGCTGCATTTATTTGATTAAAAACAGTTAAACAGCAATATTGTGAAATATGATTCCAGTTTAAAATAACTCCTATGTGAATATATTATAAAATGTCATTTATTCCTGTGATTAAAGCTGAATTTATTAGATGATAAATACAGTAAAACAGTGTAATATTATATCAGTGTAAAACAGCTGTTTTCTATGTGAATATATAGTAAAGTGTCATTTATTCCTGTGATTAAAGCTGAATTTATTTGATGATAAATACAGTAAAACAGTGTAATATTATATCAGTGGAAAACAGCTGTTTTCTATGTGAATATATAGTAAAGTGTCATTTATTCCTGTGATTAAAGCTGAATTTTCTGCATCATTACTTCACAAATCATTCTGATATGATGATATGCTGATTAATAGTTTTTGTGGTTTTGAATGTTCAAAAGAACAGCATTTTTTTCAGACAGAAATCTTTTAGAACACTATAAAATACTATGAATGTATTTACATTCACTTTTCAAAAGTATTAAACTTTAAAAAGAAATTCTTACTGGGTCCCTTTCATATTTTTTTCTTAAAAGTAATGAACTATTCTATAAAAGTTTCGTAATGGTCTTGTTTTGTCATTTTAAATTTAAACGTCAATCCTTTTATCATGTTTACAGAAACATCTGTTCTCTTTCTAATGAACACCTAGAAGTACAAGTCTCGTAATGATGAACTAAACTAAAACAATACAACACCTTGACCTTTAATAGCAACATATTTAATAGTCTATTACTTTAGCTTGAGATAGCTCAAAGCAACATACAAAGACGTAAACATTATATATATATATATATATATACACCGTATTTATTCGAGTATAACGCGCAAAATTTTCTACCAAAAAAATAAATCAAAGTTAGGGTGCGCGTTATACAGGAGGGCTGGGCTGGGGTTGTTTTTTTTTATTTTTATTGTGAGTGAAAAAGACTATATGATGGGATGTTAGGTGGAAGGCTAATCCACTACGGGACTCCGCAAGAAGCTTGACAGGAGACAGAGTTCATTTCACCGTTTATCTCTTAAAGAAGATTTACAGCCATTAATTCACAGAGGTGGTAAACATGTGGTTTTGTCTGAAATAAACAAATAAAATATATATCAGAATTTGTCTGCTTCCAATACCATAAATTTACCTCAGTATTCAATACACAGATTAATGTTCTCAACATCGCGGTAAAATGGTGCTAAACATATGCATGAAAATACTCTGCACATCACTTGAACATATTTACATATCTGAACGGATATACACAATTATAAACTGAATAATAGCGATCAGAAATACAGTTGCGTCATGAAAGTGTTAAATATATCACAGTAAACAGATAGATATTAACACAAATTAACTTACATTCATGCACGCACATTTACCACAGAAGATGGCGGCAGGAACGAAACTGAAAGTAAAAAGATCGCGGTGACGGAACTGCAGTCAGCGCGCTGTATGTGCACAACGGCCTCACGTACACACAACAGATGAATACAAATACAAACCAATAAGGAATTTAGTACAGTGAGTTCGCGCTGAGCATTTTACGGGCTGCAGCCGCTCACTGGACTATCTCTCATGACATTCTGGGTTAAAACATCATGGGAAGACATACCAAAAGAAATGATCATCAAGAGTTTTTGAAGCCCAGCTAGGACCCACATGGGTTCACCCAGGTGGGCATCTTATCTGGGGCCCACTTGGGTTACCCAGCTAGGACCCACATGGGTTCACCCAGGTGGGCATCTTATCTGGGGCCCACTTGGGTGACCCAGCTAGGACCCATATGGGTGAACCCAGGTGGGCTCCCCATGTGGCTCCCAGGTGGGTATTTAATGGGAAATTTGTGCATGGGCTCAAAATGGGCTACACATGGGACCCTTTTTGTTTTATCAAATACAAACATAATTGCATAAGTGCAAACATAATTAATTCCATAGGTGATTACAATTTGCATATATGCCTTTAAAATTATTTTTGTTGTTGTTGTGACACTTGAATTAATTTTATCAATCTTAATTTAATCATAATTTAAATCAAAATCAAATAGACAGTACATATATGCTTCAAAATATTTAAGTTGTTGCTTTGACACTTGGACTAACAACCTACTTAAATCAAAATTTAAAAATGTGAACACTCATGCAATTGTACCACACTTTCTGATTTTAAAAAGATCAAGAGCCCACGATTTGAAAAAAAATAATAATAATAATTTTTGTGAGGTCAAAATTATTGCAGGAACTCACGCAGCAATGCCCATCCCCCTGTCAACAATATCGCGAGATCTTAAACAACACTACCATCCCCCACCCGCTGTTGCGCGCCACTTTCGTCCATTTTCCGTTGGTGATTTTGCTGTCAACTATACTTAAGGTAAGAACTACAACACTACATAAAAACTGAAAAGTAAAATGTATTTGAAATACCTAGTTTTCACAACATAATGTTAACCAAAGCATTAGTTTAACTATTGTCTCGTTAGAATGTTGACAATTACATAGACAACGATCCTCAGAAATCGCGCCTCTTTTTGAAAAATGTTCGCCGTTTTTTTTTTGGCTCCTCATAACAAAAACTATATGAGTTACAATATTAGAGTAATATATTTTCTTATAATTTATAATTTACAAACTGTTATTAAATTGTTTCGAGTTTAGGCTTATATTTGACTACTGTTTTACGATATACCTCAATGGCATTTATAGTGCGCACATCAAACGTCCAAAAAGAATTAACGTTATCGGTATTTTGAATGTAACCTGTTCAATCTTGTCTGCTCCCGTTTATTTTTAAGCACAGAATTATACGTTACACAAAACACAGACGCTTTTAGTCCAAAAATTGTGCACATTCATTGAGATATAATGCACTTTCATATGTTTAATAGGCATTTATTCACTGAACTATAATGCACATTGATTTTCCACTGAATTATTCGATCTCCGCGTTCTGTACATTCGGGACTGGTACACATGTGAGAGAGAGCAGGCCCGTAGCCAGCTCGGTCACTCAGTAAGTTTCATGTTTAAAATAAAATGTGTTATCTGAATGACTAATTTGCTGTTTAAAACTCCTCAGTCCTCATGAATGTCTCTATGTATAATTGTATCATGTATAAAAATCTTTAGAATGTTTGCATTAGCCTAATGTTTATTGTCCGTGTATGAAAAGAATCGAGGCTGCTTGAGAGCTGAGTGAGTGAGGACGCGGGCGCAGCCTCTGTGTTGCCGATGTCTCTCTGTGTTGACGCTCTTCAATGACGCTCTTTAATCGGTATTACAAATGAATGCATCTGGAGCAGTAACTCTGAAATGTACACTATTATACTAATATTGGGGTATTAATGTCTAGTCAGCATCACTATTTCTAAAACAAATAAAAATTTCAGTTTTTAATAAAACGGTTATTTATATATATATTATTATTATTTTAATAAAATCATATTTAAAAAAAATGTTGTGCCTGTTTGTGCACACAGTTAGTATGTGTAGCATTTAGCATTGCATAAAAAGCTAAACAATATATTTCTGACCAGAATTCACTTTAGATCAAAATTAGGTGTAATTAGAAACCATACAAATAGTTATTATGATGAAACAAATGTTTTGCCTCAATTAGAATATTAACTGTTTGAAAGTAATAAGCCTTTTGTTATCTTACAGAAAGTAATGGAGCATTCTCAAAGAACAAAAAGAAGGAAAATAGCTGCAAAAGTGGCTGAACATTTCCGTCTTGTTTCACAGCAGATTGACCAACCACTGGATTTTAATTTGGAAGCTGCTTATGGTGAACCATTGGAGGATGATCCTTTGGAGATCTATCATGATTCTGTCGAGGATGTGTCACAAAATGTAGAACATGAATGTGCCACAGACATTTTTTATGACGCTTTTGATGATGAAATATTCAATGATTTTGAAAATGGGATGCCTGCTGATGCCAGTGACTTTGACTTTGAATGTTCAGATTCAGAGGATGCTGCTTCTGAGAAATTAGATGATACACGTGGACTTGCAGAGTGGGCTGCAGAATACAACATAACACAAAATGCGTTGTCTGCACTTCTGAAAATTCTTAAGCAAAAAGGCCTTAATGTCCCACTGGATGCTAGAACCCTGATGTGCACAGAACGCAAGTGTAATGTGAAAAATATAGCAGGGGGATCGTACTATCATTTTGGAATCAGGAATTCAGTTGTGGCAGAATTGACATCCTTAGATTTTGATCTAAGAGTTCTGACAGACACACTTACACTTAGAATTAATATCGATGGTCTACCTTTATTCCGCAGCACCACTCTGAGTTTGTGGCCTATTTTGGCTAGGATAAAGGAGATCCCAAATTCAAACGTCTTCATGATTGGATTGTACTCTGGTGTGACCAAACCATCTCAACTACAAGAATATCTGAATGAATTTATTCAGGATTTTAAAGCTGTTATACATGAGGGTATTCAGCACAATGGTGTACATTTCAGGGTTGCTGCTCCAGATGCATTCATTTGTGATGCTCCAGCACGTGCTTTCCTCAAATGTGTGAAGGGACACACTGGCTATTATGCATGTGAACGCTGCACTCAAAGAGGTTTATATCTTAACAGAAGATTGTGTTTCCCTGAGTTGACGTCTGAGCAAAGGACTGACGAGAAATTTAGAGATATGGGCTATGAAGGTCACCAAGTAGGTGTCTCGCCACTCTGCGAGTTAGGAGGTGTGGCGTTAGTTTCAAGTTTTGTGCTTGACTATATGCACCTTGTGTGTTTGGGAGTGATGCGCAAGATGATTTTTCTTTGGTTAAAAGGACCATTGAAATGCAGACAATCTGTTCGAATTCTCACTGTAATTTCAGCATATTTGGCTTCAGTCAGGCAGTACTTGCCCAGTAATTTCGCAAGGAAACCTAGGTCTATCTTAGAAATTAGCATGTGGAAAGCTACTGAACTGAGGCAGTTTTTACTTTACACCGGCCCTGTTGCCCTATTAAATAATATATCCAGTGTAATGTATAAACATTTTATGCTTTTGTCTGCATCTATGAGAATTCTTCTAAGCCCAGATTTGTGCACTGAAAATTGTGACTTTGCTGAAGATATTTTAAAACTCTTTGTGAAAGATTTTGGCTTGATTTATGGTCTTGAATTTGTTGGATATAACGTACATTCTTTGATACACATTGCCCAAGATGCACGGAACTTCGGCCCTCTGGATAGCATTTCCTGTTTCCCCTTTGAGACATTTTTAGGTAAACTTAAAAAAATTGTACGGAGACCCCAAAATCCTGTGCAGCAAATTGTCAGGCGCATCCATGAGAAGCAGAGTTTGGCAAAACAGAAGAAAACATCCATTTCCTCTCCCCTTAAACAGCCCCATCTCTCTGGACCAGTGACTAATGAACTAGGAACATGCCAGCAGTACAGGCAGTACAATGATGGACAGACGTTAATTTCTTGCTGTAAAGGCGATAACTGTTTCTCCGTAGGGGGGAGAATTCTGATTGTGAGAAACATTTTGCTTTCTTCTTGTGACTCTGTAAAGGTACTGTGTAATATCTTTGAGAACTATGACTCTTTTTTCAGCTACCCAATTGACTCTGCATGCCTTGGAATTCACTTTGTTTCAAACTTATCCAAAGACTTGCATACTGTATCGGTTGAAGAATTAAGGAGAAAAATGGTCCTCTTGCCATATAAGACTGGTTATGTGGCATTGCCACAACTGCACTAGCCTGCTTGTTTTGCATTTTTCCAGCATGCTGCCATTTGCAATTGTGGATTTTTTGGACGGTGGAGGTGTAGCTGTTGTACCCTGCAAGTGGTTTACAGGACCTGAGGAAGATGCTTGTTACTGGCCTCCAGGACGAGTAAACATCAGCAAGGCAGTAAAGGATGAAGTAGTTCCAAATTCTGACTGGCCACAGTTTAAAGTGCGCATATTGGGAAAAGCAGGTAATGTTTTTATTGAGTGTGGAATGGTGATAGTTATAATAATAATAATTATGTTTCAAATTACACACAAATAAGGTATGTTTTTTTTAAAGTTTTTTTTTATGCCTATAACCTACAGGAAACTATGCCCATGCCACAGCAAAGCTTCTAAAGTCTGAAGTGACCTCTGACTTGCAGACGGAATCAGATTCTGGAGGAAATATGGGAAAAGGGAAGCGAAAAAGAAGGTAAGACTAAATTTATATATTGATGCCGTCAGATGCTGAGCCGACCCAGGACGCATAATGTAACCATCAGACTCTCCAACACTCATGGCATTTAGTGTTTCTAATACCGACCTTCCATTTTACATATACAGCCCTGAATTGAACCTTGTACAACCATATCATTATACTTCACATTTTGTGCATTTTAAGGCCAGTATCTCTGTCAAGCTCAGATGAGGAATCAGATGGTGCTGGGCATGATCGTCCACCATCTAGTGTGCCTTTACTTCCCCCAGTTCCAGAGATCCGCCAAACAGAGGCTCCTCAGTTGCTCAACATCCGTCCATTTATCCAGCCCCCTCCACCTTCAACACCTTCAAATGTTACACCAGACCGCAGACTTCAGCAAGGAACCAATCATTCTACATTTAGGGATGGCATTTTTGTACGCCTTCTATCCCTCTTGGAGGAAGTTAAGGAGACGCAGAGGGTTCATGGAAAGATGATACAATCACTTCTTACACAGCGTGATGGAAACACTGTTGCTGTACTACCCCAGGATATTCTTTTCCCCCTGAAGACGGTCTCAGATGTTGAAGCAATGGAGCTGAAATTGACAGACCCCACCGTCCACAAAGAAGTGGTATGTAGAGGCTTCTGTGTTTTCTTTTTTAAAGGGGACATCAGGTGCCCATTTTCCACAAGTTGGTATCATTATTTAGAGCAGGGGTGTCAAACTCATATGTAATGATAATCTTATTTTTCATTAGGTTGCCGTGGTGGCAGATATTGGAGGGAGCACTGTAGATGAAGCTACAAGGAGAATGATGGCCTTCCTTTTGGATCACTCCTTGTCGAGGGAATACAATTTCGTTGGGCGCCATGGAAAGCGAGAGTTCCGGGGACTCAAACTCTTTGAGGTCATATATGGTATGTTTATTACGACAGTATTATTCATCTTTGCCAGAGGTTACTCAGCAGAGTTGAGTTCTTCATAAATCATTGGAATAAATGATTATTTATTATTTACTATTTGATTATATGCAAACAATAACAAATTGTCCATACTTGGGAAGAGAAAACCTGAGTTGTAAGTGTGCTGACAATTTCATTGATTTGTTGCAGTTAATTTAGAATTGTAGTTTTGTTTTGTTTTTTTTGGGGGGGGGAGGGTTGCATTTCTTATATTTTTACAACAATCTAAGGATTAAATTGGAATAATAAAAATTTTTACTAGGGGTGTAATGGTACAAAAAAAATACTGTATTCGTTCGGTACACATGTGTACCGAACCGAAAGACCCATACTGAAACGGTTTGGTATGAATAAGTGTACCGTTACACCCCTATTAATTACAAATTTGTATACAACATTTTTAAATTACACATAATGTGCATTATAATAATAAAAAAAAGTTAATGATATAATTATATTTCTATTTAAATTAGTTTTTTGTTGTTTTGTTTTTTAAAGATTGTATTTTGATAGGACAGAGTAATGACAGGAAGCGTAGTGAGAGAGAGGAAAGGGGGTGGGGATTGGTAAAGGTGTAGTAGAACACAAACACTAGAACACTAGTATTTTCAGCAGCTAAAAATGGTTTTGAGTATGTTATTTCTATCTTTTGCTGTAGTGTGTCGGTAGGAAATATCAGTTTACATGTCCAAAAATTAATTTAGCCATTAATAGTAATAATCCAGTGAGATTTTTGTCAGGTAGGTTTCTTGAAGCATTTTGGAGATGTTGCCACAGTTCTTCTGGATTTAGTCTCAGTTTGTACTGTTTCTTCATGTCATTCCAGACAGACTGATGATGATCAGATGAGATCAGATCTCTGTGTGGAGCACACAAATCTCACTAGATTATTACAATTAATGGCTAAATTAATGTTTGGAAATGTTAACTGATATTTCCTACCGACACACTACAGCAAAAGATAGAAATAACTGATTTTAAAATTTCAGCAGCTAAAAATGGTTTAGTGCTCAAATCATTTTGGCTACCGCTGTTTTTAGTAATTAAGTGGCTTTTCTGATGTAAATGAGCATTGTGACAGTGTTTACAGACTCTTTCCATGGTTGGAAAAAAAAGAAAAACACTAGGACATATGTCTATTTAATTTGATACCATTGTTTTGTGGAAAACAGTAAAATTGGAGAACTGCTTCTTTGATGCAAGTGGTCAAATATGGAATTTAATCTCTATTATGCTCTTTGTTTATATGTATTTCACAGGCAGCTTGAAAAAAAATGCACTTACAAACCAAATAAACAGAAAAGAAGCAGAAAAGGCAGTGTCAAAGTGGCTCATTGGTGCCAGGGACAGGGGAGGAAACCGGACTGCGAGGGCACATGTTGGAGAGCAAGATGAGTAAGAGATGCAAAAATAATAATAATAATAATTTATTACTATGGGCTCCAGGAATGTGGTTGAGAACCACTGATTAACAACGTGATGTGAGATACTAAAGGCTAATCTGACATGTTTAAACTAAAAATATAAAATTTATTTTATATGTATTATATAACATTTTAGATATTTTAATATAACGAGTGGCAAAATATATTATTTTGTTCTATCTTTTCAAAGGGCCACTGGGAGAGTGAGAACGGAGGACTGAGGAGCACTGTTGCTTTGGCTTGTTTTGTTTTGGGAACTCTTCAGTTCAAGAGGTTATAACAAATATGTTGCTGGAGCATTACTGCACTTTGTGTACTGTATTTCAGTTTAAAAAAAGTTCTAAATAAATGAAAGCATGAGCTACTGGTCTTTCTTCATTGACTTTTCTGGACATTTTACTGTACTTTATTGGGTTAAATGTAATATTTGTAGTTAGGGGTTTACTGTAAAATAAGGTAACCCAAACAAACAAGTATGTTAGCCCATATATATAGCTGTTGTGGCCCACACGAGACCTACATAAAACCTAGCCGGGTCCCATCATTTACCCATTAAGCAGTCTCCTATGGGCCCCACATGGGATAACCTAAATGGGCCCTATATGGAACCCATCAAGGGCCCATCATAAACCCATGTAAGCAGTCTCCTATGGGCCCCACATGGGATAACCCAAATGGGCCCTATATGGTGCCCATCAAAGGCCCATCATAAACCCATCTGGGCTAACCCATGTCGGGCCACCATGGAAACTGAGGACAAAATTAGCTGGGTCCCAGTTGGGTAGCCCAGGTGGGCCCCAGAAATCAGCCCAGGTGCAACCCCTTTGGGCCCCACATGGATGTGTTGGCTGGGTAAATACGGTATATATATATATATATATAATGTTTACGTCTTTGTGTATATATATATATAAATAAATAAATCCCATAGTTCCCTGTTTCAAAGAACTACTCTTAAGGTTCTTTGAAGTTCCCTGACTTCCAAGTGAGAAGACAACAAGTTTCAGGGTTTGGTCCAGTCTCTGGGCAGTTCTCTGGTGTGTGTTTGTGTGTGAGTGTGTGTTTGTTTGTGTTTGTAAAGGCATGCATAATGTGTGCAAGCGTGTCCATGTGGGATGCAGGAGCAAACAGAACGGTTTGTGAAAAGAAGCTGCGTGGGTTAAAGGGAACGTGGTGTTCCCTCACTGACTGCGACAGCCGATTCCCTCATCAAATTACTCCAGTAAAGCCCTAAACGAATCTCAGACTCACTACAGAACACACACTGAGCCCAAATCCAGATGTGATTAAACAGCAAGCCAATATCCACATTAATCCACTCGCTCAACTAAAAGTTAAATGTCAATTATCAAGACGAACTCCCAAGATCAAATTTGCATTTCCTGAAGGACACAGTAGGTATTGTAAAGCAGCCACATAATATAATGGTAATGGTTTAGGTAATATTATGTTTTAGATGGTGTAAATGTGAAAATTAAACGTTGCAGAGCTTTGCATTCGCCATGAGTCGTGACAGGCATCTGGTTTTAAAGGCGACTATAAGTATAAACGGATATAAAAATATCAGTATGCAAATAAATGCAAGGAAAAAAATACACATTTCATTATGCAAATATGTCTTTCAGTTAAGTATAACGTTCATAAAAAACTAAATGGGTGTCTGTACGTTAAGTGATTCTGGATGAATTCATTAAAGAAGTTTTAATACTTGACTCACGAGATGTACACTTAATACTAATGAATTTTAATATTTAATGACTTGCGAGCACCGCGATCATCATTGGCAAAGTTTAAGTATGTTTGTACCAGAGATTTGTTCTCAAATCTGCACTTGAGGCGACTTTCTAAATGTCAGACAAGGGGAAAACATCCTTCTGTAGAACTTCAGCACTCAAAGAAATGGAAATGTGCATGAATTATTCCTGTCGTAGTCTTCAACGGCGAGATATCCAATTAGATTATACGCGATGCCGTAGATTCTTGTGTATAAACATCGTTATCTCATATACGCTAAACCTTCCTTTACTGGCATGTGTCAGCGAATAGGAAGCAATGTCGTGTGTGTTTACTGGAGACATGTAGAGACGTTCATACGGTCAGACACAAGTGTGGAATTACCTTGAGGAGTTTAGCATGCAGCAGTAGTGTGTATCCGGCCTCGGTGTAGTTATCACACTCCTTGTGCAGATCACAGAGCTTATACAGGTACCTAAACACACACACATAACATCAACAATCAACATTACAAAAAAAGCTCCAAAAACACGGTTCGAAATTACAGTTCTCTACGTCACAATTTCTGCTGTAACCAACCACATGTGTGCGGGCTTTAGCATATCATCATCAGTATGCTGGGAATCAAGCGAAGCCCAGTTATTGCGCTGTATTTTTCTATTGATATGAACAATCGAATTGATTTAGCGGGTGAATTCCGTGTTTTACAATGTTATGACGAACTACACGTCTTTCTCCGCGGAGCTCAAGCTTTTCTAAGGATGATTTCTGATTTTCAGAAGGAGCTCTGACTCTGAGATGGAGAACGGGAACATGGTTTGTATAACATTAGCAACGCTGTTTGATAACGTAGTCAAGCAAATCCATTACCGTTAGGTGTCCAATGTTGTAATAAATAAGCGATACATAAATTGCATTACAATTCTGATATATCGGCTTGAAAACGAGCCTGTATAACTCTTCCACTTCTTCTTCTGAATCAGTTTCTGCGGCAAACACACACGGCTGAATTAAAGCAGTATTTGCAGAAGTGGATCTCTGAGTGAGTGGAGGCGGGGCTAATTTGCATATGCATAGAATACACTAAACGAAGCACGGGAGTAGAGATATTTACATTTATCTCTAAATGTAACTTTTAAAACTTTTAAATGTATCATTTTGGTGATGAAATATCAAAGTCGCTGACCTGATGTACATCTCTTCTCTCTCGATCTCCTTGTAGAAATTCTGCAAGACACACACACAAGGTCACATTCTCTTCACTTATTCATGCTAAACACACCCTGAGCACAGATTAATCAAAAATACATACTCAGACTGAATAATGAGCTCTAGAAGAACCCATTATCACTCCTGTAACATCATCTGTCCTTGTGCTGTTGATTTCTGCACAGCGATATGATGCGAGAGTCATGTTTAACGCATGAGGACTTCAACGCATGTTCAGATTTAATGTGCCCTTGTGTCTCAGTACGTCTTGAAATGCATCATAGAGTTATAGAGTTATAGAGTCATAGAGTTAATATTGTCAGATCCAATCTCTTCACTGATGCTACATTTGAACAAAGTTGTAACATTAATGTTTGTGGGCATATAAATAGTTTGAGCCAATTATAAAGTTCTAAAGGAGCTGTTGCAATTACTCAATGCCATCGGGACGCCTACACACTCGCTCTGTTAGGAAACACTGGATTCATCTTTATCCGTACAGATGCATTGTAAAAGCTCAAGGGTTCCTCCTCACCAGCACGTTTACTGTGCAGCTCATGCGGTTCTCCTTGTTCTCGTCGTGCATGATGGTCCTGTAGTCCAGAAGCCTCTCCAACAGACGGACCACCAGAGTCACGAAGGTTTCGCCAGTCTTAGCCAGATACTTGTGCTTCCTGCAGTGCTCCAACAGACTGGAGCGCGCACACACACACACACACACACACACACACACACACGCCTGTCTCAAACTCCATGTTACAGACATGAAACAGCATTTTCAATGTATGTACAATCAATATTACAATATTTTGAACAATATTATTTGTCAAATTAAATCCAACATAATTTACAATAATATGCCATATTTCTAACCAAAATGTTTTAAACTATGGTATGGTCTTGTCAAGTAAGGTACATACATCAGGAGAAAAAATAATTTCAGAATTAGAGTAAGTTAATACACTTTGATGAAAGATTATGATTTTAAATTAATGTAATAACATGTTATTGAGATTTTAAATGAAATTATTTAATATTAAATATCAGTGTTTAGCATCACTGATATATTCCTATAGTTTAAAAAAAATATATATTTTAATTTCAATTTATGTTAAAGTTTTAGTAACTGTTAACATCATTTTTTATCGTTTTTTTATATATAGCTGTATAGCTTATTTTTATTTTATATCTAGGTTTATTTTAAAGTAAAGCAACACTTTTATTTTAAGCTTACCCTGTTCTACATTAAATACTCTCAGTTTGTAACATTTACATGCAAATAAATTGTATGTGCATTTAAAAAATATATTTAAATTAAATATTGAATATTTGGCCAGTTTTGATTTGATGCGGTCTTTAAAAGCACGAAACACTTCTGCTCCGTTTCCTTTAGTAATTATATCAACATCACTGTCAGTGTGTGTGTGTGTGTGTGTGTGTGTGTGTAATCTGAGCTCACATCTTCTGAAAGAGTATTTTGTACTGTTCATCTCCTCGGCCGCCTTCCACCTCGTGATCCAGCTTGGTGATGATCTCGTTCTCAAACTGCAATTAAACACAGCAGCCGTAAATAACGAGTGTGGCTAATTTTTCATTTCATTAGCACCGTTCCTCCCATCCCTCCTCTCTCTCCTCCTCCTGCGTTTTCTCGCTCTCTTGCGCTGTATCAGAGAGTAATCAGCCGTTATCAGTCACACACCGACTGTGAGCTCAACTCTACCTGCTCATTACCATCACCGCGCTTCATCAGAGGCACACAGACAGCTGTCTGAGGGATCTTCTTTCAAACGCCTGTTATAGAGTAAAGTGAGATGACTTCAGCATTGATTCACCATCGATTTTACTACTTAAAAAAATACCTAACTCACAAGGTTTGATGTTATACACTCCACTGCCAAAAGAAAAGTCGCTGTTTGGATTTAAATTTGGATTGGATTTAGACTTAAGAGTCTATGATTGGATCAGTATCGCAGTGCTTATTATCTTTATAGCATGTTATATGTTCTCAAAAAACAACAACAATTTGAACATTTATTTCCATCAAAAGGTGCATCAATGTTTGGTCATCAATTTTTGGTCAAGCACATTTATTAGTTCTCATTCCAGTGGCTGTAACAAATATAGAGTTCTCAAAAATACTGCATTTTCCGCACTATAAGGCGCACCTAAAAGACGTAAATTGTCTCAAAAATCGGCCCTGCGCCTTATAATCCAGTGCATCTTGTGTGTGGATTAAATGCAGAAATAGACGTTGAAATAATTAAACGGCACCTTATAATCGGGTGCGCCTTATAGTGCAGAAAATATGGTGCACATTTCATGTATGATTAAAAACACAAATATGAACAAATGGGACCAATAAAAAAAGACCAAAGCATGGAGGAAAAACGGGGGGTTTTAGACACTTGGGACGCCCGTATGCAAGTTTTTCAAATCAACCAGTCAGCCTAGCAATTGCTTTTACAGACAAACCCAAGTGTGGTTCACTGAGGTGCAACTGAACCCTGACACAGACTCAAGTCGTAACAAGAGCTCTGATAAGATATGCCTGACGTTCTGTCATTATTTGATTAATTGTAATGTTTTCTGTCTGTTGCTGCATCCTCGATATGCTTCTCATTTGAATGGCATACTAGTGCGTCCCATAAGACTGGCGGGTTTAAACACGCAGGGCGTCAAACACTCACTGAATCCGTGAGAGAGACTTTAGATCAAAGTGAAGCTGCAGTCGGCTGTCCTGAAGCATTATCAGTCCAATGACACTCTCAGAAAAGAAAAAAAAATGAAAGACGAACTCTCACATCTGTAGATAAGCATGAAAGCAAAGCATATCTGAGGAAGTAGTGAATACGGTTTTTGAGGTATACACAGATCTCAGCGGGATTTGACACAAGCACCGCATCCCAACATAAACGACATAGTCTGTGAAATGAGAATGAGCGCATCCTGAACTACAGCGTGTTGAACAGAGTATATTCAATTTTCTTTCCTATTTGTATGTATATATGTGAGTGAAACATATGAAAAAAAAAAAAAAAGTAAAAATTCGACTTGATTTTGTCCATAATTTGCTATTGGTGGATCTCATGCAAGTGAGAGGTTTCCCCATCCTCAACATGTCAGAGAAGAGAAGAGAAGACTAATGCAAGAGGGAGGAAGAGTAATGTTGATTAAAGGGTTGATTCAAGCAAAAAAAAAAGTCAACTAGGTCAGCTAAGAAACTATAAAAAATGTATAAAAAGATTGTAAAACTAATCCAGTCCAAATTTTCACTTTTTATGAACATAGACTTATATCCAAATATAAACATTGATGACAAACAAACATAAACAGAAGCTGAACACAACCTGCTTGACGCAAAGCTCATTGGTTCTTGCGGCATAACACCAAAATGAACCTCATTGGTTCTTGGAGAAGCTCAAACATTCTGCGTAACGCAAGAATGAACCTCATTGTCCATCAGAAAAATGAATCGTTTAGAGCAGCAGTTTTTAAACCTTACGAACAGCTGGTTAATCTGCTGAATTTGCACACACGCAGAGAGCTTACACCTTGGGCTAATGCGTCTGACTGTTTGCTTGAATAATTACTTGAAAGACCTGAAGCAATAATTAATTAGTGAGAAGAGTAGCCTAGATGTTAAGTTTAATATGTTAATATTCATACTGTTATTTAACCTTTTAAATAAAGAATCTGTTCTGCAGCATATTCGTTTTGCTGTGGAAACAGTTTCAAAACTTTGTGTAGGTACGACTGAAATGTTGGTGACTCCTACTTAAAATGACATTCTACAAACTGCCATTCAAAAGATGGGGATTCAGAAAGATTTTTAGTTAAAGCAATTGAATTCGCAAAGACACATTCAATTGATCAAAAGTGACAGTTAAGATTTTTATAAAGTTACAATAGATTGCTGTTTCAAATAAAGACTGAACTTTTGAACTACTTTCACAAAGTCATGAAAAAAAAATATTAAGTGACAGAAACATTGACGATAATAACAATTTAAATAAAATTATTGAGCAGCAAATCTGCATATTAAAACGATTTCTGAAGGATCATGATCTTCTAAAAATTCAGCTTTGATCACAGGAATAAATTACATTTTACAAAATATTCAAATAATAAAGTTAATTTAAATTAGAATATTTCACAATATTACTGCAGCCTTGCTAAGCCTAATAGACCTATTATAAAAAATAAAATAAATAGAAATCTTTCTGACCCCAACCCTTTGAACAGTAGTGTACTTTCTATTCTATTAGTATTCAGTATGCAAGTATGAAAATTAGGATGCAAACACTGTTCATCACAGCAGAAATCACACAGGTCACACACACACACCGTCTGGAAACAGCGTCTGAAGTGAAACTCGCACTGCATCATGTCAAAGAAGATGGGAATCGTGGCTTTACGCAGCTCGATCTCCGGAACCAGCGTCATCTCCAGAATCGGACCGACCATCTCGGGGATAAACTTGATCTTGTGTGGACCTGCAGGACGTTCAGAAGAAACAATTTATCATTATTTAACCAAGATCTTTGCTGTTAGTTTTTTGTGCATTTTACGCTGTACACATATTTTTGCTGGCAGGCGCACCAGCACATCTCTCGGCTTCTTCCTCACAGTGCTTATTTGTGTCTAAAAACAACTTTTATGTACTTCTGTGAGGTGTGTACAACTTCTATTTTGGAGGCACCTAAAGCCCTCAATAGATACTTTCATCTGCGCTTCGCTAATCTTCAGAGTTTCGCGCAATCACAGCACTGAATAGAGGCAAACATCTCCGAATCTCTGGTGTATGTGACTAAACCCGGTATCAAACGAAGCAAGCTAATGAACAAGCAAAGACTGCCGAGAAACACGTCTACCGTGAGGAGGCAGAAATTCCTTCAGAGAGGAATGTGGGAACTGAAAATACTTTCGCAGCGGTACTTCCTCAACTGTCCTGCCACTAATTAGCACCTTCACTTTCAGAGTATTTCCGTTTCCACGGCTCTAAATAACAGTTAGGTGTCTTGGTCAAAAAATAACCCACTTGAAATCAGTGCTAAAAACAAATGTGGTAGACACAAACTATGCAAAATAAATGATACCAACGTTATGGTATGTGAATGCTGGGAAACCTTTTAAAGACGCCATGGTTTTTGGGGACATTAAGCCTTTTTCAAATAGCCTTTTAATAACAATGCATTAAATTCATCAATAGTGAGGGTACATTTACATTCTCACACAGACTGACGGCAGAAGAACAGTGATATTAAAAAGACCAAATGCAATATATGCACATTAATGATGATGCTTACTATGAACAGGCAAGCAGAGGAGTGCAACAAAACGGTTCCCGCAAAGCATTCAAATAAAACACTTAAACATTTGCATTCATATTTTGTGCTCATCTGCTCGCCTGTGTATAGTATGCATCATCAATAAGGTGTATAACGAATTTAACGTGTTAATATCACTGTTTTAGTACATTAAGGCACTTTAAGTGTTTTCACATTAAATGTTTTAGAACGTCCAACTATTTTTAGTGACTGAAATACTTTTACAGGATCACAAACGTCTGTTTTTCTTCTTTTGAGATTTGAAATTCACAGGTGTGATGCAGTTCTATGGATGTTTTTCCATCCAGCTCTGGAGACTATGAATAACAGACCAGCATTCAACTAATAAATAATTCATTCAGGAACATTGTGCAAATTTACAACAATTGTGTACTAGTCTCATTTTGTACATTTAAATCCAGCAGTCGTAAACACAACGGCTTTCTTTTTCCATGAGGGGGGTTGGCATTGTTTTCCAGCTGGACTGTTAAAGAAAGCAACACACGTCTCCAAGAAATCCTGCAGAATTAAACCAAACAGATGAGGACTTTGAATCTTCTGAAGCATCTCCCATAGTGTGTACCGTATGCACTAGACCAGTGGTATTTAGTAAAAGAGCTCTGGTCTCTATTTCCTTCCCAAGTGGAGATCCGGACAGGTCTTTTTTGGGAACAGTTATACACCTCTATCGGGGCAGCCGTAGTACTTAGTAAAATAAAAAATCCTGCATAATCATAGTCATTAAAGATGGGAATCTTGGGCCCCCCCAAAAGTAAATATTACTTCCAACTGGATATTAATATAAATATTTGATATCAAATTATTATTATTATTTAAATCTAGACACCTAAGTGGCAAGGAAGAAAGGGCTTGAGACTGAGAAAACATACTAGAGGTGCCAGTGTTTACCACTTAAGAACAGCAGGGAACATTTTTATGTTTTACACAAAGTAATAAAGTAAAAACAGCATATATAAGCTAATAATTAGATCAAAGCACATTTCAAAGTTAACTAGCAATTAAAAGGTTTAATTTTTCCTTGCCATTTCTAAATAATTCTTCAAATTATAACATTGATTACTGTGAAATGCTCTTAATATACTGTTTAATAACGCAGAAAAAAAACTTCTAAAAGCCCCAAGTGTTAACTTGTCACAAACCTGGTTTAGTGTGACTCATCTGTTTGACAGATAAGTGTAATTGTATTTTCTGCGTTCTTGTTTTCTGCAGTGTTCAAAAGGATCTATTTTGCTGCTCACTGTGTTTCTGCTACAGTTAAAATAACCACATCGTCTGCCGTTCTTAATGTGGCGCTTTAGGTCTTTAGCGGGAGAGAGAAGCAACGCGCACTGAGAGGAAAGGGCTTGAATGAAGCGCGTTTGGCTCCAGTTGCGAAAGATCATTACCAAGACATTTATCCGGCTCTTTTGAACTTCCTATTCAACAAAGAAGCCTGAAAAAAATGCATCACTGTCTCTTCAAAAATATTAAGTGGTAATAAAAGTTTTCAACACTGATAATAATAATAATTGTTTCTAGAGCAGTAAATCACATCAAAATGATTTGTGAAGCATCATCTGACACTGAAGACTGGAGAAATGATGCTGAAAATCACATGATGAGCTGAAAGCTAATAGATATGGCCTAAAAGTGACAATAAAACTATAGCTTCATTGCATCTTTAACCTGTACAGACTGACTGCACAGTAACAACACAGCAATTTAGTTATAAATAGATGGAGACGAAATACGGATTTTGAGTTCATGAGAGAACATAGAATAATAAGCAGTTTCACCACTTAGCTGCTTTGGAAAACTATATGAAGACTAGACATTACATCAAATTACACAGAAACAAGCATTCGAGTGAGTCGTGCACTTATGGATAGACATACCCTTGTATATTTCTATCCATGTAATGATCTCTAAATGGCAGCTCACCTAGGTTGTACCACATGTCCCGGATCTCAAAGCCAATCTGTCGCCGCATGTCTTGATACCTATAAATAGAAATATGAAGATATCACAGAAAGATCTCAAGACAGATGACTTAATAAAGTTTGAAGTATAAAATCATGCTCCAAGACTGTAAAACATTTATAAGAACGTCTCGGTTTATTCTCCTGGAACGGCAAACCTTCATAATACTGAGAGAGGAATGAAAGCGGTTCAGAATCAACGTCACACTGGTTTAGAAGCACGACAGAGGACGAGAGCACAGACGAGACCCTCAGCATCCCAGTTGGTGCTCTCATTTAAAGAAAGTGTGAAGTAAGCAGCGCAGCGACAGCTCCCTTATGCTTTACCTCCAGCGGCCTCAGCAGACCTGACATCCATTCATTACCGCTGTCATTTTGGGATGCCTGTGGCCCTCGGTTGAATTCTGAGCCACTATTGATTGCTTTGTCAATACGCTCTCATCCAGTCGTAATTTACGATGACAAGGACAAGGCGCGTCGGAGCCCGGTTAACACACAGTAAAGCCTCTCGCAACTCCTCTGAGTCTTACTTCCTTCACTTTGACCCTCGTAACTGACGTTTAATCATTTTTGTGACAGATGCTGCAGAACAGATGCATGCGAGCATGCTAAAGCACGTCACATGACTCACCGAGTCTGACCAGGATGTTATTCACCTTGAGGTTACAACAAAACAATACCAAGATGTGCTGATATTCTGGTACACATTTTAACTAAAATATTCAGAAAGAATACAGTAATATTGAGTAATATAGTAATATAGTAATATCAGTAATATAGGAGCAAGCCTTCGAGCTAATTTTTTTTAGCTTTGAAATACGAATAAATATTTGAGATACGAGCCGCTTAGAGATGCGGAGGCTAGATGTTCGAGCACTCAGAGCCCACGTGCCTCACTCCTTCACTTCACGCGTTCGTTGACTACCTTAAGCATCTCCCGCGAGTCTTCCTGTGGTGTGTGTTATAAACATTTATGAAGTAATTGCATATGATCTCCACTAAAGGCAGCTTGGTTTTACAGCGGGGGTTACCGGGGGCGACGCGTGATTCACGAGTATTAAGCTGGGAGCAGCACGAGTTATGAGTGTTCAATAATAATCAATATGAGCTTCTGAGGCGATCCAACACACAACACGAGAAGAAACACTACACTTGCGTATTGTGTTTGCGTTATCTATATTACCCCTCCCTCCTCCTCCTCTTACGCGCATGCCGCCATTAGCGGCTACTATACCATCTGTTTTCGAAGATAAGAACTCATAATTAAAACCACATTTTATTTTATATGTGTGTGTGTGTGTCTCTATAGAAATTAAAAACATGTTTTTCCCATTGTTATTAGCACTAATAAGAGAGTTTTTTTTAGATGGCTGAAACAATCTTTTTCTTCTTCTGTTATTTCTTATGGGAAAAGGTTACTTGATATACGAGGAACTCGAGTTACAAGCTCATCCTATTATGCTCGTATCTCAAGGTACTACTGCACTTTTATTCAGCAGGGATGCATTAATAACGGATAGTGTATATAAAATAAATGAAAGAATCCCGAAAAAAAAGTGTAATGGATTTTAATCAAATTATAAACTCTTTTCAACATTGATAATAATCAGAAATATTTGTTGAGCAGCAAATCATCATTTCGGAATGATTTTTGAAGGATCATGTGACTGGAATAATGATGCTGAAAACCCATAATATATTCAAATAGAAAACAGTTTACTATGATATTCACTTTACATAATATTCAATGCATGTTTGATCAAATAAACGCAGCCCTGGTGAGCAGTTGCATGCAAACACATCAAAAAGAAACATACTTTTTAAAGGCAGTGCACACTAGAGCAGACATTACTTTAGTTTAATTCAGTTAATATTATTTCCTGTAGTAAATGACATTATGACACAAAGGCTGTCAATAGAGTTGAATCTTGTGCATTCCTGTAATAATGCAGTGAATATTTCTGCTCATCCTCATCTTGAACACTTCATTTCCCGCTGTCTGATCTCTCCTCTCACTCGCTGACTTCTTTAACCTGCGCTCTTAATCACCTCGCCTCCTGACTTCCTGTAGCCTTCCTCATACATCTTCCCCCTCTCTCTCTATATGAGTCTGTCTGTTTCTTGCTGAGGGGGATGCTATAATTTGTGTCTCTGGTGTCTGCAGTGACAGAATGAAAAGACAGACAGCAGAGGGTGTGTGTCCCTGCACTCATACAGAAGAGTTAGCCGAGTTTGTTAACACTCACACCTGTCAGCCCACGGGACATTCACTGAAGAGATGCTAATGTACTACAGTGACAGATGAAAAGAGCGAGGGACACCCGCTCCTGTTCTGTTAGTGCCGTTTGCTCTCCTGCTCATATTTGTGGTATTGAGCAAATCATAAGTCACATCTATAGAACACCCTAGAAACCACAGCAACATACAAAACAGAAACTCATTAGTGCTGCCTTACAGCAGGCTTGGTTAATGTCCAGAACAGCCAAGCAAACCGTGCAGCAACACACAGGGTTGCTACACCCAGATCCCCTAAATCACCCATTCAATTCACCAAAACACCACTAACCCCCCGCAATCAACCAGCATGGCACAACAAAACCACTTACATGTTCTCCAGTACATACTGTGTATTTCTTACAGCTGAACAGAGTATGTGAGAGTTGGCCTGGATGCTCCTATACTGTGATGCCAGTTCTGACTCTGAGAGACAGAATGAGGAGAAAAGAGAAAGAGACTGAAGAGTCAGCAGCAGCCGCAGCCTCTCTGAGGTCAGCATGACACCTCCAGCAGAACACAGGGAGAATGGAGTGATGAAAGGTTGAGGGAAGGATGAAAGCCGAGGCTACGGCTCTGAAGGAAAGAAAACATCACGCTGAAAGAGGCACAACAGGGGGCAAACAGCACAGAAGAACAAAGACAGGGGAGCTGGAGAGATTGTTAGAAATATGAGACGCAGCATCCTCAAGACATCAGCACATTTTCGGATAAAAGCCCTCAAAATGCAAACTTTGTCGTTTTTTTTTTTGTTTTTTGTTTTTTAAATCTAAGATATGCAGTGTAATCAGGTTGAAATGCTGTCAGCAAGTCAACAAATTAAACCACATTATATCTGACAATTTGTTGAGCTCTGCACGCCTTTATTTTTGCACGAGTTTGATATTAAAATAAAATAAAGAGATAGTTAACCCAAAAATAGCATTCAGAACTGACACCGCCAAATGTTATGGCTGCCTCCTAATAAATTAGTTATTTTCAAAAGATACTTTACTAAAGATGGATTGATGGATGAATGATAGATGGGTAAAATGATAGATAGAACAACAACCGACTTACAGATATATAGATGAAACAATAGACAGATAAAACAATAGATAAGTTAAAAGACAGACAGATAGATGCAATGAACTGATACAAGGATATATAGAACGACTGACAGAAGAAATGTCAGATGGATAGATGGATGAATGGAAGGATGGATATATAGATATGACAGATAGAACGATTGATAGATGGAACGACAGACAGACAGGTAAAAAACAGACAGAAAAAACTATAGATAAGTAAAAAGAGAGAGACGATAGATAGATGATAGATAGAACAATTGACAGATGGAAAAATTACTGATTGATAAACAAACAGACAGACAGACAGATGGATGGATGAAAAAAATCAATTGATACAAGGATAGACAGAATGATTGACAGATGAAAACAGTACTGATTGATAGACAGACATAGGGATGGATGGATAGACAGACTGATAGATGCAACAAATTGATGGATGGAAAAATGTATACAAGGACAGATAGAACGACTGAGATGGAAAAAATGACTGATGATGGATGGATGGATGGATGGATGCAACGATTGATAGATGGAAAAAAATATACAAGGATAGATAGAATGATTGACAGATGGAAAAATAGATTGAATGATTGATTGACTGATTGATAGATGGAACAACAGACAGATAGATGGACAGAGGGACAAACAGACGGATAGATAGATAGATAGTTAAAGGGACAGATGGAAGGCTGTTACTGTCCGGAGAAAGCGGGTGTTTTTGGAGACGTGTCCTGCTGTTCTTGAGGAAGCTGCTTGAGAGGCCGTGTGATTCCCGAGGCTGAAGAGTCTGACAGACAGTGATCCGACTCTACGAGAACGAGCTCCTGCCACAGGCAAACACACACACACACACACACGCGCTCCTGGAGCAGATAAGAGCCTCTTCACTCCTGTCTCTCCTCTAAAGCTCGGAACAGTGATGCAGAACCTGTACATATTTTCAGAAAACAAACGTCCTTCCCCTCTCTCTGCCCCATGCCTCTATGCTCTCAGGATTGTTTTGGAAATGCCTCGCTCCCCGTTCGGTCTTGTACTAACCGGAATGATGTTTAAACCTTTGCATCACAAGCACTTCCCGAGTTATTGTCTCCTTGAGACGAATTGCTTGTTTTATTCCTCATTTGTAAGTCACTGAATAAAAGCGTCTGCTAAATGAATAAATGCAAATGCAACATAACTGTCTAACACTCCAACTCTCATCCGAACACTAAACACATCATTTCTGCCACATGCTTTTTTTACCATTCAAGCATCATAAACACACTTTTCCTCTGCAGTTCTTCCTGTTGAGACGTTAATGTTATACCATTTTTTAGCAGTGCATTGTGGGTAGGTGCCTGTGATATTAATGCTTACTTGTGGAAGATCTTGGCCCGTTTGTCACTTGAAAAGTTCTCCAGTTGCAAAGACTCCTGGGTAAGAAACGCCACAGCGAGGTGGAAGTAGTTATTCCACAACTGAGAGAAAAAAAGGAAGGAGAGATATGATTTGAATTCAGTTCCTAATTGAAATAAATACAGACTAAAGGGAAGTTCATACCAAGGACGAGAACTATAATATCTATAACACTGAAGCTTCAATAATTGTCCTAAATCTAAGAGAACACACCTCAAAAAATAGGTTAAAGGCATGAAGTGACAGCAGATGAATGGTGAACGTATTTGCTTTTGAACGAGATTCAAACATTTACAGTGATGCATGACATTTATAATAAACGCGTGCTTTGGTGAGGATGCTAATATAGTTATTGTTCTTGGTGTGAACAGCCCTTAGGACGTACTGACAAAGTTTTTTCGTAGATATTAGCTTTCATGTAGTGTGTAATGGAGCGCTTTGTGAATGTGAAACGTCTGCACAGTTTCAAAGATCAAAGTGCAGATAAAAGGAGTTATAGTCTCCTGAATGAAAGAAAGAAGCGATTCTGAACTGAATGTTGCATAATGCCAGCCTATGGTCTTCATTGGCCACCCACGACACAAACCGAGTGAGTCTGTGGTGTGTTTGGTCTCGAGAAGACGCAGTTTTCTGCTAAATAACTGACGCCATTGTTACAGCTCGTATTTCTGTGCGTCAAGTAACAGCAATTCATTTCTGACACAACCAATCACAACAGACAAAGCCATCTGACCAATCAGAGCAGAGGAAACTCTCGAAGAGGAGGGGTTTAGACACAGTAAGAAAATGTATATTCTGAGAAAATGAACTTTTTGACCTTGGATGATTACAAACCTGTTGCAGGAGACCTACAGAACAAAAACAGGAGCTTTTAAAATAGCATGATATGGGCACTTTACATATTTGATTGGAATTAGGAAATCCTGCAAATGAGATGTCAGAAGTTGTTTGATCATTCATGAGTATTTAATACTCATTGAGGAGGATTTGAAGCAAGAGTAATAGTTGCGCATAGACCTGATGTCACTCTCAAAATTGATTTCAAAATAAATCATTGGCTTCTGAAAGCTAAAGTGAGCATCGTCAGATGGTGAAATGAGGACTGAGATAAGAATAACCATGAGCCGTCAACCAACAGAGAGGAGCCGCTTCAAATACAGTGGTACCTCGAGATACGAGATTAATCCGTTCCGAGGCGGCCTTCGTATAATGAGTTTTTTGTATCTTGGAACACATTTTACATGTAAAATGGCTAATCCGTTCCAAGCCCTCCAAAAACACCCCATTAAATTTCATAATGAAGCTAAATTGACCTATAAACAATGAAATAACGTAAAATGTCGAAGCTTACCTTTCGAGTGAGGCTATCTCCGAAAGTGGCGGCAGAGGAGGAGGAGGACAAACGGCAGATAACGTACGTACACTTAACTTTACGAAAACACATAAAAAATGTAAAGTTTGGGGTGCGGAGTGGCTGAGCTAAAGCACGCCAGCACGTACGTATAGAAGATGCATGATGGGAGGGATGCAGTCCAATTAGAGAGAAGGATCTCATGGCTTGGCTAGCATCAGGAACCAATGGGAGAGCAGGAGGATGGTGGCGAGTCTACTATAACTAAGATGGCGGCGCGCGGCGCGAGTTTCAAAACTGTTATGGGGCGAATCTCGGACTTTCAGAAACCTTTCGTATCTTGAAAACTTTTCGTATGTAGAGCAGTACAATTTTTCGTCTTTGCTTTCGTAACTTGGATTTTTCGTAAGTTGAGCCTTTCGTATCTTGAGGTACTACTGTATTCAAATCAGACGCTCGGAAACTGCAGCCCATTAACCTGTCATGAGTTATTCCGGTAGAAACACGTTTAATGATCCCTACTGGAATTTCCTTTAACCAGGTTGATTAAAGGTGTGCTTTTCATAAGCAAGACTCTCGTTGGGTTAAGATAGTCCCAGACTAAAACGCATCTTTGAGCCGTTTTAGCTGAAAGCAACTACTTGAAGCAGATCTTAAAATATTTCAGTGGTCATGTTCTTTCCTAAACTAAGGCCTATCTCTGGCTTAATCCAACCCCTAATCTAAGATGATAATCTCGATAAAAGGCATGCTTTTCATAAGACTATCCCTGGGTTAAGCTAGTCCCAGACTAAAACGCATCTTTGAGCCATTTTAGCTGAAAGCAACTTCTGAAAGCAGAATTTAATTTATGTCATTGGTCATTTTCTTTCCTAAACTAAGGCCCATCTCTGGCTTAATCTAAGCCGTGACTCTGAGCCCAGGCCTATATGTTATCCCCATTGGTTAATGTACTAGTCTAAATGCATTATAAAGGTCTCTTTACAGTTCTTTCTTGAAATGAACACAAAAGGATATTTAGCATTCAATGGGGGGAAACAATCCCTTTTGTCTTCCAAGCAACAAAGTCAAAGAGATTTGTTGTACTTTAAGTCTCACCTGCAGCTCAAAGTTGGTTTGATCAAGGAACTTCTTGCTGAGAACGGCGGCGTACTGATTGATGGCTCGCAGGAAAACTCTGAAATGAGACATAAAAAAAAATCACGTTTATTTAAAGAAAACTGGAACAAACGAGACCATGGTCATGCTCTATTCGTTCATTTTCATGTTAAATGAGAGTGTTTGTTCTCAGCAACAGCCTGTAGAGAATGAACCATAAAAAAGCTAGTTAAACTCAGAATAATGTCACTCCTGATGCAACCCCTCGCACATCGAGACACCGTTCAGCTCGAGGCGAGGACGCATATAAACTTCAGATGATAAACTTAATCACAGGTCTTTAACTCCGCCACACTGAGACCACATTAGGAGGATATTAGAGAGACTTAAAGACGCTCTATTCACTTAGCTCAATAAAGGCCGTCACTAATGAACTATGAGAGAGAACAAGACATCTTTATATACTTCTCTTGCTGTGTCACAGTAGAAGATGAGAAAAGGAGAAACTGTGAACAGAACAGAGACTCAAATCACTGCACAACGACACTTTGCAATCAGATCGAGATGAAACGATTCAAATCGGCGGACGTGAAAGGGAACATTTCAAGTCTGTAATGCGACATTGTTTGAATAGTTATATAAGCAATATACACTTCTTTCTACTAATGCCTAATAGAACGTAGCATACTGAGATGCATACAACAAAAATAAAACACAATACTGACTCCTTTTGTTTCTAAAGCTTTTTGTCAGCAACAATATTATTATTATTTTCTAACGAATTTTTCTAACGATATATGCGAGTTTAACTTATTCAACTTATAATAATTCATTACATTTATAAAGCTCTTTATCAAAGTTTTCAGTGAGAAAAATTCTGATTTCTGAAAAGCATAATTCCAATATTTACAAAGTAATATGAATTAAATTACAATTATCAATTTCATGCCATTTACAATACATTTTACAGATGAAAAAAAAAGAAAATCTAAATTTGAAACTAAAAAGCATAAATAAATAGTATAAATACATACATTGAATACAAACAATACAATATAAATATAAAAATTATTGATATTTTTGAAAACATAAAATCCAATCCAAACACACTTTATTAGCAACAAAGTCAAATAACAATTGTATTATTGTCTAAAATGATGGCACCTGAAAGGGAAATGGAATTCAGAAGTTAATACATTTGATTAGTACACACACACACACACGCATATATATGCACACACAACACAAATATCATTATTATTTTCCTGTACAAGTACAAGGAAGTAAATTCCACACTTTACACTTTTTCAAAGTAAAAGAATAAAACACATTTTCATTATATGTTGACTTTAGTCGTGCTGCTCGGCGATCTAATTTCCATCATTATCAAATGGTCATGTGGCAGCAGTTGAGAAATATCAGCCCATTTTGTCAAAAGTCACCAGCTGAAGTAGATCTGACAAGTTTCTTATTATTAATTTTCAGCATGAAAGAGCGAGCGGCGATGTTAAGGTCTGACCCCTCGTGTGTGAGTGTGTGTCAGATGTTTGACATCTCATTAGCACGACTGGATATCAGCAACTGAATTGTAAGTCATTTTAAAAGGCTCTGGCTGTATAAACGCATCAGAGGCCTTATTAATCATCCTTTAATCTGGAGAGGGGTGGTGCAATACGACCGAATGAATTTCTGATTGACTAAGGAGATAAACAGCGTGAGCTTGACGCCATTGAGCGAGCGCTAACATCGTGGCACGGATCTGCTCTGAGCTCCGACTCCTTCATTGTAACGGAGAGATGGAGAGTTTCTCATCAGGACCAACAGATACAATCTGTTTATAATGAGCTGCTGAAAAATGGCTGCTTAATGTGACTGGAGACATTAATAATGCAAGTGAGCTTTACTAAATCAACAGATGGACACACAGACTACAGTCTTTAGTTACAGTGAATGGCAGGAAAATAAGGCTGTGGAGGAAAGCAGCAGTTGCTTCAATATATTATACTGTGAAGCTCTAGCAAAACAGAGCGCGACAGAAATGCAGCACTAGCTCATAACCTACGCTGCGTTTCATTGATTGAACTATTCTGTTCTACAGTCAAGAACACATTTCATGTCAGAATGATCGATTGCTCAGTGCTGTGCCTGCCATTACAACACAAATCACCGGTTAACATCTTCTGGAAGGCAAACAGGTTATAGTTTTCCTAAGGTGAACTGTGTATTTTTTAAATATCACTTCTGTTTAATTTTAATATGCAGAAACAATTACAAGAAAGCCAAGCATCAGTATCAGTAAAAAGTGTAATATTGTAGCAGAGAGTCTTTAGCATCACGACACCGTAACCTCTTAGAAATGTTGAAAAAGCTTCTTCTGCTCACCAAGACTGCACTTGTTTGATCAGAAAATACAGTCAAAAATATAGTTAAAAATTAAAGCTGAATTTATTAGATGATAAATACAGTAAAACAGTGTAATATTATATCAGTGTAAAACAGCTGTTTTCTATGTGAATATATAGTAAAGTGTCATTTATTCCTGTGATTAAATATGAATTTATTAGATGATAAATACAGTAAAACAGTGTAATATTATATCAGTGTAAAACAGCTGTTTTCTATGTGAATATATAGTAAAGTGTCATTTATTCCTGTGATTAAAGCTGAATTTAATAGATGATAAATACAGTAAAAAAGTATAATATTATATCAGTGTAAAACAGCTGTTTTCTATGTGAATATATAGTAAAGTGTCATTTATTCCTGTGATTAAAGCTGAATTTATTAGATGATAAATACAGTAAAACAGTGTAATATTATATCAGGGTAAAACAGCTGTTTTCTATGTGAATATATAGTAAAGTGTCATTTATTCCTGTGATTAAAGCTGAATTTATTAGATGATAAATACAGTAAAACAGTGTAATATTATATCAGTGTAAAACAGCTGTTTTCTATGTGAATATATAGTAAAGTGTCATTTATTCCTGTGATTAAAGCTGAATTTATTAGATGATAAATACAGTAAAACAGTGTAATATTATATCAGTGGAAAACAGCTGTTTTCTATGTGAATATTTAGTAAAGTGTCGTTTATTCCTGTGATTAAATCTGAATTTATTAGATGATAAATACAGTAAAACAGTGTAATATTATATCAGTGTAAAACAGCTGTTTTCTATGTGAATATATAGTAAAGTGTCATTTATTCCTGTGATTAAAGCTTAATTTATTAGATGATAAATACAGTAAAAAAGTATAATATTATATCAGTGTAAAACAGCTGTTTTCTATGTGAATATATAGTAAAGTGTCATTTATTCCTGTGATTAAAGCTGAATTTATTAGATGATAAATACATTAAAACAGTGTAATATTATATCAGTGTAAAACAGCTGTTTTCTATGTGAATATATAGTAAAGTGTTGTTTATTCCTGTGATTAAAGCTGTATTTTCAGCATCATTACTGCAGTCTTCAGTGTCACATGATCCTTCACAAATCATTCTGATATGTCATTCACATATTTCTTTAAATGCATCAATGAAAATGCACTTCTGCTGCACGTTCACTTTGAATCACTTCTGCTGCACGTTCACTTTGAATCACTTCTGCTGCACGTTCACTGGAACAAAGAGACTTTGAAGCAAACAAACACAACTGAGAGCAAGGCGTTCTGTAAACGGGTCGGGATGGAGGCGATTTGAGCTGTAAGCTGCAGGATCAGGACAGACTGGTACAGATGAACAGTAGATGTGTTTTCTAGTCTACTGAACACTAAAGATTTACTGCATCTATGACCTTACAGAACATCAGGCCATGTCATTCTAAACAGCTGTACGCTTCAGTAAGTGTTGACAATTTTCAGTTTCGGCTGAACTATTGCTTCAACTCATGGGACTCATTAAATATATTTATCAGTTCATGCATTTGAACTATTTGCTATTGCGACCATTTAACAGACATCCATGAAAGCTGTCTGCAATAGACGGTAAATGATGAACAAACACACATTTTAGGCTATTTATAAATCAAAATCACAAGGGACTTTACACAAAACTTTAAAGAATTTCAAATGTGGCTCATCAAATCAGAATTTAGAGACAAACGTAATATTTCTTTAATTCCTTCTGACCGAATTAAAAATCCAAGAAAAACAACACCAGCTCATTGTGTTTGTCTCGAACATTGGCGTTGAGCGTTGATGAACCGCTCTCATTTCAGTTACAATCCTCACACATTCATCCCTCTGTAAGAGCGTCAGAAGCCCAAACAGCAGTGTAAGACAGTTAATGCCGCAGCTGCTCAATATAAGGCCGTGAGGTCAAACGAATCCCGCTTTAATGATTCCTACATCCCTCGCACACTCTATCCTTTAATACCACTGACGTGGGTAATCGATGCATGGAGACGCAGTCTTGTGAGCCAAATGCAAACAGCAGACGTTCTCTGATCTCCGGGATGCAACCGGAGCAAAGACAAGACATTTCAACTGAGTCTCTGCCTCATTTTCACTAAGAGCCCGACATCCCCTCACAATTAGAGCCAATCACTGTGTACAGAAGGGCAAACACGTTTGAACACGCCGCCGCTCATTGCTGCTAATGCAGATTCAGTAACAGATGCATGTGTGCTTGTGTTGTAGTCAGATGCTGCCGTTCGTACCAATGACTGGATTGATGATCCATGAAACTCAAAGCAATTTTGCTGCATTAGAGGATTGAAAAAACATCCATTTACTCGATCTTTCTAGCAGTGGCAGCAAACTGAGGCAAAGCTGCTAAAATTGGCTCACAGGACCATCATGTTGGACAGTGGGCAGCAAAAACATAAATATATATGTGTGTGTATATATATATATATATATATATATATATACACATATACACACACACACACACACACACACAGAGAGAGAGAGAGAGAGACATATACACACACACACACACACACACACACACAGAGTAGGATTTGCTGGAGGGGATTGCCTGGTCTAAATAGCCTTGCTTCTGCTGAATTACTGTATTTTCCCGAATATAACCCGCGGGTTACACCAGATTTTATAAACCCCACAGGGGGGTGCGGGTTATATAAGGGTGCGGGCTATATCACACATTTTTTACACGTAATAATATTTAAATATATTTGTTACGTCCCTACCTGTAGAATCGCTTCTTAAGGGACGTGCTGCTGCACAGCGGGAGACACTGCTTTTTCTTTTTATTCTGATTCTGACTTGTTTTTGTTTTCTTATTGTGTGAATTTCGCGCACAAGCACTGTGTACCGAGCCTGAACAATGATAATTGACGTCATGCAAGCAACATTCGAAATGCGAACTTACACAAAAAAGTTGATCAATCTATGGGTGCGGGTTATATGCAGGTGCGGGTTATATATGGGTGCGGGTTATGTCAGTAGATCCCACAGGCTATATGAGGGTGCAGACCATCTGCGTCTGCGGGTTATATGTGGAGAAATACGGTATTTTGATTCTCCTCAACAGTGATCAATGCTACTTCACCACTAGGCTATAAAATAATACCAAAATAAGATTTTCTTTAAATCATATATCAAATCATCAAAAATGGACAGTCACAGCGCTCCCGCTCCCGCTCATGCTCATTTTATATTAATGGATAAACGTAAGACCCTTCCATAGCAGAGCCTTTTATCCAAAGCAACTTACATTGCATTCAAGGTACATATTTACATTTTGTTTTAATCAGTTCCTTCTTTCCCTGGGAGTCGAAACCATGGCCTTAGCGTTGCAAGTTTGAGCTACAGGATATCTGAGAGATGACACTGAGCGTTTAAGTAGTGATCCTGGTTCCAGTGGCCATAATTCATGCACAGATTTCCATAATGTCACAAAGCACAACAGTCACATAACAATCCATTTCAACATGAAAACTACAGCAAGCCAAATTAAAGAAGAATGGGAATGATTCAGAGCAGCACGTCATTGTATTTTAGACAAAATCCTAGAAATATCACAATTGAGAATAGGACTACAGGAGCCACTGGGACGGAGCTGAATTCCCTGCTCATGCTGACTCAAGCATTTGAGGCGTTTAGTGTATTTTTTATGTTGACAGCACACTGTGATTATTTTGTATGAAATATGAACAGAAACAATGTATACGTGGCTCAGTCCCGATAAGAATGATCTCTATAGAAAATGAGAAATTTAAATGAACCAATTCAAATCGAAATAATGTAATCCATATAAAAACAATGAGACAGCGGTATCTGCTCAACAGCTCACTGTACTTGATGAATATAAATGGAAAAAGAGATTAAAATATTCCTTTTAAAAAATTTCCGATATTGTTTCATTAAAGTCCATAATTATTCTGCTGCACAAAATACCCACTGTGGTTTAGGATTTATTTTCATGAATAAAACACGTTTAAAAACATTTCCCTTCTGCTGTTTTCACAAATCACACTCTGGCTATCAACTAAGCATACACATATTGTAGATTGTACATGTTAATATGACGCTGGGCAGCAACTCGCTTTATGATGAGCCCATAGAATGCAGTTATAATGTCCCTAAAATCATTGAGGCAAAAACTTCCCATCTTTATGTTTTTGCCACATATATACATAATGATATAGACAAGCGATATCACACGAGTTCTGTTTTTCTGTCCTGAACAGCATGAGTGCCAATATGATACCAATTTTATACAACAGTTCAATAAAAGTGTTATTTTAGACACAATATTGACTGTTTCCCTACAAAAACACAAAGATAAAGCAAAACTTTATTTATTTCCAAGCAACACATAGAAGCTTAGATTTCTGAATCCGTGCTTTGAATGAATCAGGTGAATGAATGATTCAATGAAAAAAAGGAGATTCATTCATAAAGAGAGTCATTTACTTCAGCTGTTTGTTTGAATGAATCGAATGAATGTATAAAACGAGCGCGTTTACATTCACCTGCATAATTTTGCGATAATACTTTACCTCATGTGGACACAATACATCAAACCAATGCGATTAAGATCACTAGTAACCGTAGTAACCATAATCATTAAAATATGCGATTAATCACAATAAACAGGCATGTAAACACCTTAATCTCATCATAACTGCTCTGATCAAAGTGTGCATTCAGTTCTACACAGATGAAATAGAAATAACAGTATTATTGGTGCATATAAAAATGTAGTCATTTACTCAATGACTTACTCAACCGCCACCTACTGGAAATTGTACTTTCTTATTCATAATTTCATTAAAATAATTTTTTCATATTTCCATATTCATGAAAAAAAAGTATTCACCTAAACATTTATTTCTGAAACTACTTTTTATATGATGTATTTGACACTTCATACAATAATGACCTAATGGCCTAATATATATATATATATATATATATATATATATATATATATATATATATATATATATATATATATATATACACACACACATTACACTTTCCGTCTTTTCTTGATGGGAACAAAAACATTTGAACAAACAGAACACCAATGTTTTCTGCTTGGCCGCTGTGAGCCTCCGTATGTGCCGTTATGATTTGAAATCTCAGTTTTCCTCCAGGATACGAGCCTCATCTTGAGAATTAATCAGCGCTGCATATTTATGCACATGATTTCTCACAGCTTCAGTCCAAATGAAAAATCTGTGCACACGCGGCAGCTGAAAGCTCGCCCATTCGTTTAACTCTGATTGAAGAAATCTCCAACTTGGTGGGATCTTATTAACGTTTCAAACGTGTCTAACTTTTTTTTTTCTAACAATTTAATACGGTGCATGAAATTCTAATTAAATAAGCAATGTGCACACGCGTAATATTTAGTGTTAATGGTTGCATTTGGCTGTCATAGTAGAAACAATAAGTAGATATATTCAATAAAGTAGTCTATTCAAAACTGCTGCTTTGTGCATTACAGATTCATGCATTATTAATTCAACGCATTTGTATAGCACTTTCACCATATAAATCACTCCAAAACAAAGAACAGAGCCGTACAAACCCACCGACAAGACAAAGGTGACTAGATGGAGGAAAAATAGAAAGTAAAACACATTTTCACAATAAGACTAGTTTTCTTTACATACATGAATCAATTTTCTTTCAAAAGAAAGGAAGGAAGTTTGACAATGTTGCACCTAAACTAAACTTTTTGTTTATAGAACAAAATTTTTGCTTGTTGTATAAAGTCAGTCATTGCATGTGTCTATAATTCATGTAATAATTCAATATACAAAATATACTCTTAACACCATATCTTGAAAATGTCTTAACTGGTATATTGTAAAATATTCATGTTAAAATCACACTACAAGGACTGAAATAACGCATGAGAGACGAGTGCTAATGTCAATATGCTGACGAACTGAATTGCATTAGTCAGTCATCGCAAATGATTCTAGAAACAAACCTAGACGAGGTCAAATGAGCGAATAAACACTGATACAAAGATGCTGAATAGAGATGCTTGATAAACCGCAGTGCAAACAAATGCAAAATGAGCCGGAATCAGACGTGTTTGACGGATCACACTCAGTAAGGTGCAAATTCCTGACCGCAGAAAGGCAAAAATAAGCTCTTGTAATGGTTTTGCCGCCATTAAGTGTTCAAATAAACTTTATTTAACGTCTAAGAGCTCCTCAGCTCATTCAGCAGACAATGGCTAACCTCAGGTCGGCTCCGACTACTAATGTCTCCTCCAAATGGACCTGAACTACGGTGTGTATCATTAAACATGGCTAGACGGAGCAGGGCTGATGAGAGAACAAGGGAGACGGAGAAGACGATGATTCTTGTGTGCAGTCGGGAAGATGAGGTAGTCCTGTCTGAACAGGAAATGAATATTAATAATTAAGAATCAAGTGGTGGGAGGCTTTTAGCGAGAATCATGATTGCCACTTACAGAGATTTGGCCTGTGCTGATGTTACATTTGCAGACGACACAAAGTCACGGTGTTCTTCCCAGAGACTGTTCATCACCGTTTTACATTTCTGCTCTTCCTGAGTCATGCTGTGTGTCAGAAGACCCGACTGGAGAAGCTGATCACTCGTGTTAACAGTGCTTCAATATCCGCAGGGAAAATACTCCAGACAAAACATGTCGCTGGCCAACATGGCACAGACTCAAATATGTGGTAATGAGTAATAACGAGGCCAAAACTAGATTTGCGCATGTTCTAAAAGGAAAAGCACGCCTGTGCAAAATCATCACCACTACGATAAGAGTGTTGCTATGGTGTTTCCAGGGATTTGAGGGATTGCACATAATACATTTTCAACCAATAAATACTTTACCAATATTTTATGATTTCTAAATTGCAAATGCAATTCTATAAATAGCTTAAATTAACATATCAAAATAACATGACTGGTTGGGTCTTTGTTCGAGTGACTAACGTCAAGCATGAGCAGCAGTAGTGATGTTTAATCCCAGTTAAACAGCAGGAAATGGAGAGCGTTTCAGCTGGATCTCCTCATCCCTCCAGGAGAGCAAATTCTGCGTTTCTTAAATTCCCGGTTTTCAATTTCCTCATCTCAGGCAATTTTCTGCTGCAGTGATCACGCCTGCACGATGATCCACTGAAGACCCGCCGAAGCCGAAGTCTGTTAGCGTCCTCAGAGACGTGCGAGCGCTCTGCCCGACGGCCTGCAGGTAAACTCACGCTTATCAGTCTCCCGCTCCCGCGTGACCAACACCTGCTGATTTTACCCACTGCTCTGGGAATCTGCAGGCATTTTTACAGGAGCCGTTGCTGCTGAAGGACCTTCTCAAAATGAAGTATTACCGAGAGTGAACAGAGAAAATCACATTTACCCAAAAAAAAAACCTGGAGGCGGCCAGAGCAAGGACTAACACAATGCATCATGGGAAGTACTGGAATAATCAGCGAGGCCCAAGTGACAAACAAATCCAACCCTAAACTGTGATTGAACGATAGTCAAATATATTAGAGAAAAACCACATGAATTTCCATCTAAATTTACACATAAATTAAAAAAAACGACGCTTCACATATGTTTTTGCACATCTGGATTTTCCGTCACTTGCCATAGTAACGCATCAAGTCTCTATGCAGGTTAGCAAGCATAAAAAGCCTTAAACAGAACTTTATTTGATGGAAAACATATTTTGATTAATGTTAAGAAAAAGACATCATGTTTTCATCATAATGATGTTGCATTAGGTCCGACGGTTCATGTCACGGATTTCAGGGACCAATACATTTCAAATGGATGGATGGATGGAAAGGAGAAAGGATTTTTTTTAATAAAAAAATAGATGCCTCAAAGGAAAGATAAATAAAAAAGGAGTAGAAGATTTTTTCAATTCATTCCACGATTTTGTGACTTATGAAAATGTCCACTATTCGCTCTTTTCTTCAAGTGAAGATTAAAGGCACACTTCTATGCGATTGCTAAGATATCACTAGATTATTGGTCCAGATATGTTCTTCTGTAAGGTAGTACCACTTTTATTGTGCAACATTACATAATGCTATACAAGCAAATATCAAATTTGAATTGTTTGCTCAAAGCTCTCTCTCTCTCACTCTCTCAGATCACATACACATGCATACATACTGTACATATATATATATATATATATATATTTTTTTTTAATATATATATCTATATTATATCTCACAAGCATTGACACGTATTAACTGTTGATATTTTGTGAGGACATGGTAACCTTTCTGTTGGTTAATGTACCATTAACATTACAATTTTTTACTAAATTTTGGATTGTTCTAGAAAAAGTTTTAGAATATGCCAGAAAGTTCTCAACAGTCCTAGGAAGTTCCAAAGAGTTCTAGAAAGTTTTTAGAATGTCTGGTATATGGTTGTAACTGGGGTGACCTTTTTTAAACGGGAATTAAAGCACTTTATATTGATTTAAAAAAAAATATATATATATAACCATAATGCTTACACAGCCCAGATTGGGAACATACTGATATTTTTTATCTCTCTCACACACACACACAAAATAATTAATTATCTGAATGCATAAAAAAAAAAAAAAAAAAAAATCCTTCCGAAACAAACCAACATCTCAATGTTACACTATGGTACCGTATGATTAATTATTACTACTCATGAATGAAGCTTTTTTTTAGTTCCTTCTCTGCTGGTTTCCATCCAGCTCTCCAAAGCTTTAAAAAGCACTTGCTAAATCGTCCCTAATTGGTGTTAAATGAGCTTGTCCTGGTGGCAGCGGCAGAATCAGGGTAGAGTGTGTGGACGGGACAGCTGGGTCAGAACGGCACACGGGATAAAGTGATTACAGTAAACCCATTACAGACGGAGCGGAGCAGACGTTCCTCGCACATTCACACTGAAGGTCGCTAATCCTCAACACCTTGAGTTCCTCGTAGGGTGCTATTTCCCTTTCATTCTCAGCCCTGGATTGAAAACGGCAGCACAAAAAGACATTCGGAAGAAAATATAAATAATACATGCTGCCTAAATAGAAGCAACAGAACATTCTGAACTTCTGCTAAATTTAAGCTTTTGAAAACCTCCAGCGACTCAATGTTCTAAATCAATCATGACGAATTTGGCATCAAATGAATACGACCATTCTTTCTGATTAACAACCAAATTTATGCGTTTCTCTGCCTTGATTTAGCCAGTAGCATGACGCTACACCCGTATCTAGAAATCTGCGTGGATGATCTGCATGCTCATCTAGCTTTAATGCTAATGAGAGTTTATCACACAATCTCGTTGCTAATTGAGTTCAGAAAGCAGCCGCGATAGCGATCAGCATCCATTAGCATGCTAGCATGAATAGACTCCTGCTCTCTTTTTGTCTGCTCAAACACAAAGCAAGGTCAAACCGGTCAGTGCCAGACCAACTCCAACAAATGATATCACTGTGATTTTGCATGTGTGATCTGATAAATAATGACTTTCAAATGAAGATGTTCCCCGGACTGCCAGAATCCACTACAAATGTCTCACGCTAGCATTCTAGCATCATGCTAGCACTTAAATAAAGACAATTGAATTATTGATAAATAATCGTGGCCACATTTCCACCTCGGGTCTGCAATATTTTTAAATCATAGAATGGCCCGGACTCAATTAATCCTTATATAAAATATTATATTAGTGTATAGACATGATGTGTGTGTTTTTTCCTTAAGAAGAGAGGAAATATGTAAGAGGAAAGAGAGGGAAAAAAATAAATAATATTTTATATATATAAATAAATATATATATATATATATATATATATATACATATTTATTTGTGTGTATATATATATATATATATATATATATATATATATATATATATATATATATATATATATATATAAATAAAATTATAATTAAATTAAATTTATTCACTGAATTAAACACTTCCCAAAATAAATAAATAAATATATATTATTTTGGGAAGTGTTTTATTCAGTGAATAATTTTAATTTAATAAAAATTGTGGAAAAAAAGAATTAAACTATTTTCTGCAAAAATAAAAATAAAAACTTTAAAGAGGGACTGTCATTTTTGGATTTCTATTTCTTTAAGCTCAAAGATAAAAGGAAAGAAGACAGAAGACGACCGCAACACTCAAACTCAGAAAGTCAAATGGCGTCTAACGATGCAAGCCTGAGAAATAATTCAACACCAATCCACACTACTTCCTCTGAAGCATTAAATAAGTAAGACCAAATATGAAATAATCAACATCCCACACTCATCTGATATCAGTGTCAGCGCTTCATATCAAATGTGCAGCTATAATTAAACTGACCGCTGAGAATCACACACACACACCCCTGAAGCAGCACAGAATATTTCCATCTTTCTTCAAGGGTGACTTCTTTCTTTAACCTTTAGTGACTCAGCTGAAAATGCTCTCTCAATGCATTCTCAGCGTCTGGCTTCAAGGCCCGGGACCCGACGTGCACCCTCTCGCTCTAAAATACCACCGAAAATAAAGTACTAAATGACACCAGCGACGGCAGTGTAAGGCTCGGATGGAAATAACTCGACCTTTACCTGAACGACAGAGCCATGATATGCATTTTGGAGGTCAGAAATCCCAGATAGAGGTCGAAGACACAGAGAAATGGTACAAACTTGAACTTTGATGGATATTTCTGAAAGCAGGCGAGTAAATAATGCAGAACAGAAGGGCAAAACGCGTCAACCAGTGATGGTGAGACCGACTAAACCACACTGGACGCTGCAAAACGAACTCACAGCCATGCAAACACATGAATTATGCATGCAACTACTATTGCTCCGGATTAAGATTAGTGATTTAAACAAAATCCTAACACTGTGTCGAAAGTCTCCCCTGCAAACAACATTCATTTTCTTACCAAAAACATAATAAATATGGTTTAAAAGTCCAGCACAGCCCGGATCCCAGATCTTATTGTATGTATTTGTCGTGCAGAACTTCAGGTAGTTATTCCGCTGACGCTCAACCTCTCTGACTGAGACGTTACACAAAGTCTCCAGAGGAGAAGCTTTGGATTATGGGTAATTGGGCTCAGAGGAATGAGCGCAGCACACATTCAAACTTCCTCAAGACATAAAGCCGGCATGTAATTATCCTCAAAATTGAAGAAGAGCTCATAATTAAATCTGCCGCAACTTTTAATTTACCCAGGAGTTACTGCTAATGCTACGCACACTTTGGGGTCCAGCAAAGCAAAGCGAACACCGAACGCCGTTCAAACACGCTTCACAGTGAGCCTCAGAGGGAGAGTCGGGCTTTAATACATAAAGCACAAACACAACACCGCTTGGGGTCAGAAATACTTTTTTAAATTAATCTTTTTGACAGAGATTTATATGGTGACTAGATTTCTATTTTATAACAAAAAAACAAATCCAGAAAAAAATATCACATTTGCTCACAAAAATATAAAGCATCACCACTGTTACTGATAATAATCAAAAATGTTTCTCAAGCAGCAAATCCTCCTATCAGAATGATTTGTGAAGGATCATGTGACAATGAAGACTGGAATAATGATGCTGAAAATTGATATAATATTATTGATATAATATTACTGATATAATATTATACTGCTTTACTGTATTTATCATCTAATAAATTCAGCTTTAATCACAGGAATAAATGACACTTTACTATATATTCACATAGAAAACAGCTGTTTTACACTGATATAATATTACACTGTTTTACTGTATTTATCATCTAATAAATTCAGCTTTAATCACAGGAATAAATGACACTTTACTATATATTCACATAGAAAACAGCTGTTTTACACTGATATAATATTACACTGTTTTACTGTATCATCTAGTAAATTCAGCTTTAATCACAGGAATAAATGACACTTTACTATATATTCACATAGAAAACAGCTGTTTTACACTGATATAATATTACACTGTTTTACTGTATCATCTAGTAAATTCAGCTTTAATCACAGGAATAAATGACACTTTACTATATATTCACATAGAAACAGCTGTTTTACACTGATATAATATTACACTGTTTTACTGTATTTATCATCTAATAAATTCAGCTTTAATCACAGGAATAAATGACACTTTACTATATATTCACATAGAAAACAATAATAATAATTTCAGATTATTACTGTTTTTCCTAATTTTTGATCAAATAAATGCAGCCTGGATGAGCAGAAGAGCCTTTTATAAGCAATAAATAAATAATATATAATAATAAAATCACACATGAATGATTGTGTATATTGGATGAAAGTATCAATTTGTAGGCAGTTATCTAGATTATAATGTCTAAAATCAATTAGACAATTATTAATGAAGAGACATTAAGGTTAAATGAGCACGGTTATGCATGAGCTTCAGGATAATATGAAACATTTTCAAGAGCTTGTATGTGGTCATTACAGGTTCTTTATAGAAAAACAATTTACAATTAACCTAATGCAGTTTGAGTTGTTGAACTGGGGGGGGGGGGGGGGGCTTTAAAATGAATTGTACATTGTTATTTAATGCATATGACATTTGTAACCAGTGTAAAAGAGAAACAAAAGAACGTGTTTTCTTCTGGTTAGGAAAATGAGAGAAGTACTCAAGCATGTAATTGTGCGACAGAAGTGAAGGGGAGTAACTGTAACAGTTTTCACCAAACAAGGGGCAAATAAATGACAAAATGGGAACAGATTGTCTGATTTTTAAATTCACGAGTGCATTATAGGATACTTGGATGACTAATGTAAACATGTTCATTATTATTCCCTTCATAATTAGCACTGCTAAATATTTTTTTGTGACTGATGGCAATGGATAAACGCAGTAGATTTGATAATCTTACAATGATTTAAGCCTCTAAATAAGAAGGAAATGGCACATTGCTATGATGTGTAGCAGCACACATACTGAGACTGAATCTTCAATACGGCTCAGTTGGAAAAGCAACAAGACTCAAGCAGACTTTCCAGTGATCTTTTATAGCACTACTAGAGGCAGAAGAGCAATCAATCGGTGGAAAGAGGAGGATCAGGGATGTTCTCCCTCAGATGCTGCATTGCAGAGAGAGATTGAGAGCTGCGGTGTTATTCTACTCCATTTGTGGAGCTGATCTGTCCAGTTGTTGGTTTACCATCGCTAGCATATGACAGTCCACACGCAATAATGTCCACGCGTCCGCAGGCTCCACAACAAAACCCACTGAGCTGTCTTGATGTCTAACAAGAAGCAGCGGGCTAAAGGACGCACAACTCACGTCATACAAATAGCAATTGATTTCAATTGTTTGATGCTGGCATGTCGCACAGTGAGATTTTAAGACCAAGAGTGTTCTTGCATCTAAAACGAAACAGGCCGAACGCATCAGAAAGCATGTCTAGCCATCACGTGTATTCAAAAACCAGCACAACATACAGTTGAATTGTTCAAGTTGTAGGACTGATTGAGGAGACGTTTTTCATACGTTGTTACAACGCTTATGTTTTGTGTTTTATTACTTCTCTCTTGTTTTGGGAATGTCTGTGTGTCTCTGTCCTGAGCGACAGCTGATTGGTTCTGATGCCATGTTCTGATTGGTGCACGAGTACTTAAAAAGAAGAGAGAGAGAGAGAGAGAGAGAGAAAGAGAGAGAAAGAGACTTTTTTTTTTTTTTTGACTTTTAGTCTTTCTTTATTTGAACAATAATCATTAATTTACAGGTTAAACAGGATTATTTTTTATAAATATATATAAAAATACATAAATACCAATTTAAAATTCTCACACATTAATTTGTAAAAAACCATCCTCCAAATAACATACGACATCGTTAAAACACCAAATAAATTTAAAAGTATCAAGGTCTCCCACCATTTTATAATATGCAAACTCTACAGTAATGCGTGCAGAAATCAAACCTCTTAAAGTCATCACAACATTGACCGATGTCTATTAGTGGTTATTATACCGTGTATGATCCGCCATTGGAGGTCACCAGTTCTCTTGTCAACAGGACGTTTATATAATGTCCTCCAGCTACCTTTAGGGGATATGTCAAATCCCTCTACCTCTTGCCATTTCGAGTCTAAAATACATTTTAATGATTCAAAATGTATTACTTTTATACAAGTGTAGTACAATGCTTTCTTTCCAGCATCAATGAACAGATTAAGTTCTGGAGTTTTAAAAGTCAACAACTTTCCCTCCTCCTCTGGCCACGTCTCCACAGCTGCCCTGACCTCTGACCTGGGAAACTCAACCATCTCATTAACACAACCTTGTTTTGTTTTCTCTTCCATCAACTCTGTGAATCTTGATGGTAAAACAGATAAAAACTCAGTCCTTAATCGTTCTGCAGTGCGGAGTGATTTAATGCCAAGTTTGGCTGCAAGATCTTTTGAGGACAACCAGTCACTCTTATTCCAGAGATGAGAGATTTTTGTAAGCTTGGCTTTCACCATAGCTGTCTGCATTGAGCTGGAGTTCAAGACGGTCATTGGGAATAAAGGATTAAGCAGAAGAGGCTCCTCTGTAATCCACGGTCCAGTTATAGTTCCTTGTTCACGAACAGTTCTCAACACTCTCCATGATTTCAGAACTGATTTGTAAAAAGGAGTTAGTTCAACCAATTCCACATCTTTTAAGTTCATTAAGAACAAGTGTCGGTCCAGTCCCAGCCGTCCTCCTCTCCTCAAGAGACCACAAGCCACATCAGCCCAACTCACATCATCTCCGTACAAGAGTCTCTGGGCAGCTTGAAGTCTGAAAGCAGCAACCCGGCATCCTATGTCGATCAGGCCTTGCCCCCCTTCATGAAGAGGCAGGTAGAGCACAGCAGGCTTCAGCCAATGCTGACCTGTCCAAAAAAACTCAACAAGGCGTCTCTGAATGTCCTTAATGAGGGCAGCAGGGGGATCCAATACAGCCATCTTATGCCACAGAGCCGAGGCAACCAGATTATTGGCTATTAAAACCCTTCCTCTGTAGGACAGTTGTGGAATGATCCATTTCCAGTTCGATAGTCTTAAACAGACTTTTTCCAGAAGTCCTTCCCAGTTCTTCTTCTTGAATGTCTCTGAACCTAAAAACACTCCTAAAAACTTAAAACCATCTTTTTTCCATTGAACATTATTAGGCAGCTGTGGGACCTTTGACCTCTCTGACCCGCACCATAATGCCTCACTTTTTGACCAATTTATTTTTGCTGATGATGCTCCTCCATAACATTTAATGTGTTCTAAAACCACTTTTACATCGTCATCGTTCCTAATTATTACAGTTACATCATCAGCATAAGCAGATAGTTTCACATCATTTAAATTATTTGACCCCTCAATATGTAAACCGGTCAGCTGTTCTCTTAATTTGCACAGCAGAGGTTCGATTACAAGACTGTAGAGTTGCCCAGAAAGGGGGCATCCTTGTCTAATGCCCCTCTTTACTTTAATGGGAACACTCAAAGCACCAGCAACTTTGACCATACATTCAGCATCATTATACAATAAATTAACCCATGAAATAAAACCATCTCCAAAACCAAAAACCTTAAGTAAATCAAACAAATAATCATGGTCAACGCGGTCGAACGCTTTCTCTTGATCAAGAGATATCAACCCTAAATCACTTTCATCAAACATTGCATAATCAATTATATCTCTTATCAAAAATAAATTGTCCTTAATACATCGCCCCTTTACACAGTAGGATTGCTCTTTCATGATCAGAACACTCATATAATCATTTAGTTTGCAAGCAATACATTTTGAGAATATTTTATAATCTGTGCACATCAAAGCAACGGGTCGCCAGTTCTTCAAACAATACAAATCGCCTTTTTTAGGCAACAGGGATAAAACTGCTCTATTGCAGCTCCGGGGTAAAGACCCGGTCTCAATCGAACTTAAAAGCATCTCAAAATAATCCTCTCCAATCACATGCCAGAAACACTTATAAAACTCAGACGGAAGACCATCTAGTCCGGGAGCTTTCTCTGACGAAAGGCCTTTCACAGCTTTTGTTACTTCTTCAAATGTTATTGGTAAGTCAATGATCTCCTTTTGCTCCACAGTCAGTTTCTTTAAACATGAAAATAGTTCATCTTTACATTTAGAATCTGTGACATCGGCATTATACAAATCAGAATAAAAATCAACAGCAATTTTTCTCATTTCATTGGAGTCATAAGTAACAACACCTTCATCATTTCTCAAACCCACCATCAAGTTTCCATGATTGGACTTTCGTTCTAAATTAAAAAAGAATTTTGTGGGTCCATCAATGTCTTTGTTTTGAATAAAACGTGCCCTAACAAGGGCAGCTTTCGCTTTACCGTGCAGTAAAGAGTTTAGCTGATTCTTTTTCTCTGAGAGACAAGTTTCCAGATCAAATTCGCTCCTCTCCATCATTTTCTCCTCTATCTCAGAGATTTCGTTCTCCAGATCTTCAATCCTGGTCCTTAATACTCTTTTAGAGTACGATGAATATTGTTGACAAAATACTCTAATTTGCACTTTTCCAATGTCCCACCATTGTTTAATATTACTATAATTTACTTTTTGTTTTGCCATGTTTCCCAAAATAATTTAAAATTCTCACAAAAAACATGGTCTTGTAAAAGCTTGTTATTAAAATACCAACACAAACTCATTTTTCTTTCCTTTAAAATAAAGTCCATTGATATCATCTTATGATCGGAGATTATATTGGGAACAATACTAACCTCACCCGCTCTATTTCTTGAATCACACTGAATATAAAATCTATCCAGTCTCGCCGCATGAACTCTGCCATCTGTGATCTTTACCCAAGTGTATTGTTTGAGTAATGTATTTTTACTTCTCCAAATGTCATCAAGATTTAGACTTTTAACCACATTAGACAGAGCAAGTGTTGATTTATGGTGAGGTTCCTCAGCATTTCTATCCATATTAAAATTCAAAGTACAGTTCCAGTCTCCGGCCATTATGATCACATCTCCTGGATTAAGAGCTTTTAAAACACGACCCAACTTCTCAAACAGAAGAACTCTTTCTGCTCCACTATTAGGGGCATACATGTTAACGAAAAGAAAATTAAAATTACATATTTCAGCTCTAACTAAAAGTAATCTTCCAGGCTCTACATCATATTTGGACAGGATTTTTACTTTTAACATGGGATTAAATAAGATGGCGACTCCTGCGCTAACGTTAGATCCATGACTTAAAACACACTCTCCCTTCCACCACAATCCCAACTCACACTCATTACTTATGTCACTGTGGGTTTCTTGGAGAAAACTTACTACTATATTCTTAGCATTAAAATACTCAGACACTAACATCTGCTTTTTCTTATCCCTCAAGCCATTCACATTTAGAGAGCCCATCCTAAAATACTCCATGAGAAAGAGAGAATAGAAAGAACAGCAGGAGAAAAGGAAAGATAGACATAGATACATGTATAAAGCCATGATATTTATTTAGCTTTTCCTCGTTTTTTCAAACTATTTTTATCCTGCCTGATCGCCGTTATATACTTTTTAAGTCTGTACCGTTTCTGTTGTGATAGCACAGTATTATTGTAGGTTTTTCGAGCCCACACTACAGATGCAACAAACTTTTCCTTGTCAGGGAAAAAATCTCCAATATCTATCTTTCTCCCTTTGGTCTCATCCAGAAAAGCATTTATCTGCTCTACAGAATACAAATCATCGGCTTCGCATAGATCTAAAATATCCGACAGACTCTCATCATCCTGACTCTGTGTCATAATATCAGAGGCAACATCCTCCTCCTCCTCCTCCTCCCTGCTCACACACTCCACAGCACTGACACAAAGGCCTCCATGAGGAACTGCACAATGCTCTTCTGCAACTCCAGTCTCATTTTCACTACAAACACTAACCTTTTTATTATCATTTTGAATCGCCATGTTTTCACTCACCTCTAATCCATTGCTACTCGCCTCAGCCACAGGATCTCCATCCAAACGCGAGCCTTCCTCTCCTGGTTTCTGCTTCACTTCCACATCCTTGTGCACCAAAGATTCATTGGTCTCATTGCTAATCCTAGATTCTTCCGACATTTTTTTAGGGCACACAAGTTTTTTGTGTCCGTACTCTCCACATTCAAAACATCGCAGACTCTCTGTACTCGCGAAGATCATGTACGAGCTGTCACCATCGTTCACTCGAAACGACACGTCCAGTAATTTATCCGCGGAATTCAAAAACATAAATACGTGTCTCCTAAAAGACGTGACATGTTTGAGTGCAGGGTTTTTACACCCTAAGGAAATCGTTTTAACCTCACTTGCTACCTTTCCGAATCTCGCAAGCTCTCTTAAAATGACTTCGTTTCCAATGAACGGAGGGATGTTTGAAATTATCACTTTAGTTGCCGGAGCAAACAGCGGGGAAGTGTTGACGAAAACTCCTTTCACCCACAGCCCGTTTTCAATAACCTCATTAACCAACACTTCCGATTTAAGAAAAACAACTACAGCTTTGTTCATTCGTGAAGCAGACACTATATTTTCATAGCCAATCTTTTCACCAACTGCTAATAAAACATCTTCAATCGTAGCAGTCGCCTCTGTCACACACCTAAACCCATGGCGAAGAGATAGTGGCGTCTTTCCACCTGTGGACGCCATACCTGACGCCAGGTGACCCGTGCAAAAGCACGGCACACACTAACTACAACCTTATATTAAACTTTAAGAACAATACACTACAAATCAAAAAGAAGAAGAAAAAAATAGGGGGAAAATAAACATAAAAATAGAAAATCGCGTTCGACAAAGAAGCGCTCTCACACACGCACCTTCTCACTCCCAGCATACACTCACACAGAGAGAGAGAGAGAGAGAGAGAGAGAGAGCGAGATAAAGAGAGCGAGAGAGAGCGAGATAAAGAGAGCGAGAGAACGAGAGCGAGAGAGAGATAGAGCGAGATAAAGAGCGAGAGAACGAGAGCGAGAGAGAGATAGAGCGAGATAAAGAGAGCAAAAGAGAGAGACAGAGTGAGAGAAAGAGACAGAGAGATCGAGAGAGAGATCGAGAAAAAGTGAGAGCGAGAGAAAGAGCGAAAGAGAGAGATTGAGAGAGAGCGAGACTGAGAGAGATGGAGAGCGAGAGATAGAGAAAAGGTGAGAGCGAGAGAGAGCGAGAGAGGGAGAGAGAGAGACAGAGAGAGAGAGAGAGCGAGAGATAGAGAAAAAGTGAGAGCGACAGAGGGAGAGAGACAGAGAGAGAGCGAGACAGAGAGTGAGAGATGGAGAGAGAGGGAGAGAGACAGAGAGAGAGCGAGACAGAGAGAGAGAGATGGAGAGAGCGAGAGATAGAGAAAAAGTGAGAGCGACAGAGAGCGAGAGAGGGAGAGGGAGAGAGAGAGAGATGCGAGATGTTATTGTGTTAAATGTATTAGAGATTGTGAGTTTTGTTTGTCCCAAAGGAACTATATCGTTATATTTGACACTTTGCCTGTTTTCTGATGCTGATTTTGGATCGCCCTTAAAATATCGTTTGCCTTGTTGGAAACATAAATACTGAGCATTTGGGAAAGTAGGTAGTATGACGCCACTTTTGTTTATTGTAAATTGTTTTATCTCTGTGTTTGGTTAATGAGTTCGGTTTGTAAATTGTATTTTGGTTTTCTTTCCTTTTGATGAGTTAGGGTTTAGAAAAGAGGTTTCGACAAGAAGGAAGAATGAAAATCCCAAATTGAGACAAATTTATCATTGGTGCAACTTTCTTAGTCTTCATGTTGCAGCTTTTCCCCCAGATGAAACACACGTGACGGCGGATCATAACGCTATCGGTCAACTGGAGAATAACGGGCAAGCTTTATATGCTCACCAAACGCAATTCCGATTCTCATTTATCATTTTGGAAGAGTTCGTTGGGGAATAATAACGCTCAAAGCCAGAGAGATGATGGAGGTTTTTTAGGGAGGGCTGAGAGAAAAGATTACCAATCACACAGAGGAGAAACATTGAGATTACTGCTGATAACCATCAGAGGCTTGAAAACAAAACAGCACTTGCAGAGATTAGAGGGGCTTTTCCACACCTCAGATGTTTTGATACTCGCTGATGCCAAATAAGAGGCCTGAAGGGTTAATTCCATCCGCAGCTGGAGATGTCAAAGGTGCGGGGTGGTTTGGAGGTGTTTGGCCCAGCTGACGGAGAACCACTTCACCCTGCCAAAGCTCTTTGGCTCATAATAAGATTGGCAGTTAAACCTTTCAAGTGAAGAACGTCAGCACACGGCCACACAGAATAAACAGCACAACAAAATACAAGCAACACAAACCCAAGCATGGCAGACATAAAGTCCTGAAACACGTCTGTGGCGTTTTTCGAAAAGTCTGGTTCTGCTGAAAGCATGGCTCTTAAACCTCAAAAGAGTCAGAGAGGCTCACTGAGAAACCCATGTGCGCTCCCTCCACTCACAACACAAGCTGGCAGGAGCGAACATGGAATGCTTCTGTGTTTGGTTGTTGTGCAGGGCCTGCGCATTCAGAGACTGTTCGTTTGTTCACTTCATTTTACGTATGACAGTTCGAAACAAGCTTTTCAGAGACTGAGAATAAAAGACGATGCAGTGCCGGCTGCAATGACCCGATAGTTTGTGTTTTGGCATGTTTCTGCAGTTTTGTGTTATCCTGCAGACTGATTGATGCTGTTTGGTGCAGTGTACCTTTAAAAAGAAAGGAAGAAAGCAAGCAAGCACTTCCTTGCATTTTGAGCTGAGAGAGTCTTTGATTGTGTAAATACTGAGCATTTATAACGTAGCGCCGCAGTCAAACTGAATAGCTGTTGTTTGGCATTTATGGGGTTAAAGTGTTGGATTACTGGATAAGAACGCTGCCCTTGTTATTGTTTTGATCAAAGCCATCGCTGTAATCCTGAACAAAAGCTTCAGCGAGTGAGATCTTCCGTTTAATCATCATAAGCCCCAACATTTCGCTTTATTTAAAACACGACACTGCAAATGACATTGTATATGTTTTTCATATCGAAAAGGATGAAGAACGACAGTGTGACAATCAATGATGCATTCATTCATACTTCTGTTCATCCAAGTCATCCTTTGCCAATTATAACTGTGATAACTCGATACTCAAACATTATTAGCCACAATTAAGACTTATAGAGAATATGTAACAGGCATAAATGTTTCACACTGTTGGCAACTATGTAACATTATATTTTTCATCAATGGACGTTTTCAAACCCATTTCAGACGTGCATAACGACAGAAAAATTAGTTTAAAACATAAAACTGTGGGTCAAAAACAATATAGAAGCTTATTACTTCTAAATTAGGATGTTTTTGATGCAAACGTCCTGATAACATTATATGTGGACCTTAAAGAATATTATTAAAACATGCAGTTCAACACAGATACAACTAATTTAATATGAAAAATGAAAACATCTCAATATTTTACATGGGAGCAGTTTCAATCGGAGAGAAAAAAGAAAAACAAAGAGAAGAGAGTTGGTTGATCTGAATAGGGAAAGAATTTAACAAAAAGAAGAAAAAAAACATTTAAAGTTAATAAATATGGTAATAATAAAAATAGATTAAATAAATAATAGATTTTATATATATATATATATATATATATATATATATCTATATATACATACACATATACACACACACACACACACACATACACACACACACATACACACACACACACACACACACGCGCACACAAAACAAAGCTAGGGTTAAGCTAGGTTTTGTTGAAAAAACTAACAAACCTCAACAAACTCTGGGCCACATCAAAAGCTGAAGACTATAAAACACAAGCATTCCTTGTGTATTTTCCTTACAACACACACCATACTATACAATAAAACCATCTTTAAGAGTTCCTAATCTGACAAAACGGTTTATTGATTTCAAATTGGGGACATTTGAAGGAACATGTCATTCAAAACTCATCAAACCATGAGATTCACTCATTCGAACAGGGCAACCCTGAATCGTGAACGGAACGGCACACCTCGAGGGTTCTTTTGCGCTCCGTTTCTTTGCAAAGTTCATTCCGAATCACAAGAGGCTTGCAACAACAGCAAGCAGCGAGCACAACAAATGTCATCATGTGCAAATTGAGTCGCACTGGCTGAATGGAGAGCAGCTCTCAGACTGAGAATGGTACGTTCTAAGAAAGGTCAGTCTCGTGAAACAGCACAGGAAACAAGAGGGAGAATCAGCTAGCATCAGAAAGACATGATGTCCCCCGGCAGCACGTCAAGGAAGCAGGCGCATGGTTTTATGAGCAGATGAATAGCTGACATCAGAAAAAGTGAATCTCCAGAGGTAAAAATCACAAACTTTATGAGACTTTATGATGTGCACTCAATAATGCATTGCTAACCAAAACCATGCCCATAAAACCGGCAGATTACAGCGAAGGCACCTCCAGCTCTCCAGAGAACTAAACTTCATTTAAGACGTTTTTTTAAACAAGACTTTAAGCTAGAACATTCCTTTCTCTCATCAGGAGTGATAACATAAGGGCAAAAATACAACTTCAGCACAATTTATAATATATTAGTGTTTTCACCTCAAAAAGGGTTTTATGGCTATCGTTTGCTGTAGTGTCAGTAGGAAATATCGGTTTAAATTTCCAAACATCCCTTTTATCATTAATGGTATTAATCCAGTGATATTTGTGTGTGCACAAAGAGATCTGATCTCTGCATCATCGACTCTATCTGTGATTACATGAAGACACTGATAGAATAAATCCAGAAGAACTGCAGACAAATCTCCAAGATGCTTGAAGAATCCAAAGCCAAAATCCAACACTTTAACCCCATAAATGCCAAACAACAGCAATTCACAGCTATTCAGTTTGACTGCGGGGTTACATTATAAATGTCCAGTACATATCAAACAATCTGCACGATACAATCAAAGACTTTCTCAGCTCATAATGCAAGGAAGTGCTTGCTTTCTTTCTTTCGTTTTAAAGGTACATTGCACCAAACATCTTCAATCATGCATGTGTACCGGGACAAAAGCCGCTTTAAAGCAAAAGCCTGTTAGTTGATCAATAAAATCTATTTATTGCATTATTTTTGAAAGCATCCTCACTTTACAGCATTTTTAGCCAAAAACTTTTCTCAGTCCTGTATCTTTGCAGGAAGTTTTCTACAAATGTCTTGGAGACGCTGCCACAGTTCTTCTGGATGTATTTCTTCATGTAATCTCAGACAGACTCAATGATGGAGAGATCAGATCTATATATGTGGACAATTGTTTTTGCATGTTTGTCACACTTTCAGTTAAAGTCATTATTAAGGGAACACAAAATCCAAGAAGTGTTTGCCCCCCCGGAACCTAATAACTGGTCGTTTCACCCTCATCTAAAATCAATCATTTTCAATAACTTGCAATGAGTTTTTTACAGCGATGTGGAGGAATGTTGGCCCACTTCTCTTTGCATCGGAGGGTTTTCGAGCATGAACCGCCTTTTTAATTGACTTTGCTAAAATTTGTAATTGTAATAATACTACACAATATTACTGCTTTTACTCTATTTTTGATAAATGTGCTAGTGAGCATGAAGACTTTTGAATGGTAGTGTGCGTCTTTATAATGTCTGGACACATAAATACGTGAATTTTATTGGTGTGACTGTGGCATTACCTGATTTGCATAATTACTATAATTAACTGGGTGTTTAGTCTCAGCAGGTAGAATTCATTCTTAATGAGAGACGTGTTGGAGAGATGACATGTTTTTGAGATAAAAATAAGTTTAAAACTCGCAGATTTTCAGACTAATTTGGTACACTTTCCTAAAAGCTGATGTGAGTGCAAATCAAAAACATATCAAAGATGGCAGCTCACACATCAACTTATTTAAAAATTAATTCAAGTCTACAAAGCTAGACGAGAAAGCTTGTGATCTGTGGAGACGGGAGCCTTTTTAGATTTTATGCAAGCCAGAAAACAAATTACAATGAATAAAAGTACTGTAAGTAATTACACTGTTAATGCATATGAACAAACAAAAAACCACATCCATATTTGCACAGTAAATCTGAAACGCACAGTGCAAAAGATTAATTATGCAACTGATGGGATTTATCATTCCACTCAGTGTTGCGAAGCAAAAATGGGAAACTTCTCTAACACATACAGCTAGTTTATTAGCATTAATTCACCTGGATAAACACAAACATGACATCTAATCTAGGATTGTCCATTAACTGAGCGCAGGTGTCCTCATTTAACATCACATGCATCCTGCTCCACTCATACTATAATAATGTGACTGAAGGTGTTAATCACATCCTAGAAGAAATAGAAACACTATTCCAGGCGTGTTAGACGGATCCCAGCAGCTCAGAAAGAGCGTATATTTACAGCAAGACAAGATGCTAAAACAAATCAAAGCATCCCTCAGATCCCTAATATAGAGTGTGAACATTCGATTCATTTTCACTTCATTAACAACACCAAGAATAAATACAGTTATTCCTTCTAAACTTGAAAACACACATGTATAAATAGGCCTTACAGACAACTACAGTCATCCCTCGTTTATCGCGGTTAATGTGGACCGGAACCCCCGGTTGGATTGGCCCCCCTAGGAATTTCCATATATGTGTGTGTAGGTACCACAATGTTTAAAATATGTATATTTATACTTTGAATATATTTTAATTAAATCTATTTAATTATAAAACCTTCATATTATACATTTACTCTCAGTCAATACGTGTTACGGTGCTCTACACTCATCAATGACAGTCGTATCTTGAGACTCCAGTAATGACGACGATGACAGATCTGTGCGGTTCGTTAATGATGATGATGAAGGTGTTACTGCACTGGTATAATGAGGCTTTAAATCAGTTCGGGAAGTGCCTCATCATCAGATATCGGCGCTGGATCGTCAACATTTGCTTCTGAGAGAGGCGAAGAGGCTCCCACTCCACTCGTGCTCTCATTGGTCGATCTCGCGCCGGGAGCCAATCACGTGTCTTGTCTGAGTGCCGTGGGCGTGTACAAAGCCTCTGAGAGAGTTTCTCTCTTTGTCTGGCATCCTGGGAAACAGTTTCTGTCGCATCACGATCACAAACAATGCTGCTTTCTGCAATACGGCTGCCAATATGGTGGTATTTTTGAATTTTTATTTTTCTATAAATATTTTTGAAAAATCCGCGATGCACTGAGGCCGCAAAACTTGAACCGCGAAGTGGCGAGGGATTACTGTATTGCTCAGGCTATGACATGAACAATGATATTGTATTAAAATATTAGTTCATTAGAATTCATTACAATGAATTCAATATCTGTGTAAAGTCGCTGCTGGTGTGAAAAGGTAGTGAGAGATGCAGTAGGGCACATCAAACAAGCGCTCATCCGCCTCCATCAGTGACGCCCACTGAGTGCGTTACAAAGAGTGAGACTGTACATTGTTTCTCCTCTGTCTCGTGCACCTGTTGACTCCACTTTCCCGCACACAGGATGTGATGCGCACACCTGCGGGGCGGAGGGTCTTCCATCAGCGCTCCGACACGCAGGTGGCTGCTGCCAGACTCTATGAATCCCAATAACAAAGCCTGACCCCCGACCTCTCCGCCAATCAAACCCGGACGCGGCAGCTGGCAGCAACGCAGATCCCAACACAATCTCAACATTATGTGTCCGCAGCAGAGCGACGCAAAGGAATACACGAGTTGTGTTTTAGTCGCACAGATAAATGAAAACATTAGTGCCGCATATTTCATCCTGCCACATTTCTACAAACCCCGCACAGATAGACAGGAATATAACTGAAGACTACAGAGAATATCTTTCACTGAATCTCATTTCTACTCCGTTTCTTTGAACATCAGAACTTCTCTTCACATTTGCTCATCTGAAGAGCACCGGCCTAGTTTATTTACATCAGCAGCTAACCAAGTTTTCTGAAGAGAAATTAGAGTGGAGCTACACGTGCACCAGCCTCCGACATGTGATGCGATAAAGCGTGGTTGCATGTGCCGTGTGGTCACTAGGGTGTTATGGGTGGTTGCAAATAATAAGATCACACTCTCAAGTCCTTACGTTTTTGTTTACCTCTAGAAGTGGACAAGCTCAAAACGTTTTAGACCCCGTTTACACCCATCAACTGAGGCCACGTCCACATGAAGCCGGTGCATTCCCTATCCGATCTTTTTTTTTCTCGTTCTAAAAAAAAATCCGTAAACACAGCGTCGTCTCAAGAAATATCAGCGTCCACACGAAACCACTAAAACCAACCGAAAACGGTGTAGTATATATGCCAGACCAGTATGGGGCGCTGTAATTCTGCCACAGATATACACTATACACAGAGAAGAAGACTTTGAGCATGCGCATAACCTTGCGCTGTTACGTGTGACGCAGCCGACACGTGATGTGATGACATCATCGTTTCACAAAATATACGGATTGGCTGTACACGTGAAACCGCAAGGGTGTCGTTTTCAGATTTATCCACTTTAGGACCCGGTTTAAAAAAAATAGCGGTTTCAGTCTCCCAAAACGGCAGATCCATGTGGACGAAATGCCAATACGATAAACAATGTATACGTATACAGTGATGCGCGTCTCCGTGTGGACGGGCCCTGAAACGCACGTTAATACCAGGTGTAAACGGGGTCTAAAGTGTTTTGAGCTTGTCCACTTCCAGAGGTAGTCAAAAACGCATTTGCTTTCATAGCGTAAATGCTCATGTGGTCGAATGCATTCAACCCCTACAGAACTAATGCATAAACATTATAGAAAGTGTGCTATACTTAAACTGGATCTTTCCGTCGTCTACAGGTGCGTTCATATGTAAATTGTGCAAGCTGATTTTGTCCCTTAGACTGAAAGATCTGGAAAAAACATATACATTTACCCTCCCCTCAAAGACAGACGTGTTTGAAAGTGGAGAAAAGAGACAGATTAAAACACAAGGTCGAGCAAAACAATAAAATGTTAGGTGTACACCAGGTAGTGTCTAGACACATATTGGTTCCTTCCAATAAAGCAAAGCTGTTTCATTGCCCACAATGCAACATTTTTAAAGACTCATAACTTAGTACTACTTTGAAGAATCATGCCAAGTTTATAAGTGTAAGCTAAGCATTAAAAATAGTTGGTATAAAAATAAGTATGATCAATATTAAGACTTCATGCATGACTCAGCAAAATTATAGTGTCAAACAAGAATTGGATTCAGATCAGGGATGCTCCGAAAACTCTCCAAGCCTGCGACAGGAAACTAGGTGTGACTTCCTGCTGACTGAAAGCGCACTAAACCTTCATTTCACAACCACACTGGACGCGGGTCGGCAGAGGAGTTGAGAAGAGAGGCATGAATAAAACAATGCACAACAAAAGAGAGAAGAGAGCGAGAGAGAGAGAGCGAGAGAGAGAGAGAGAGACACACACACACAGAGACATACACCATGATTCATAATTCATATCTTTCATTTCAGCGGCCGGCACACTTCTGATAGAGCGAGAACAGAGCGAATACACGCAGGTGCACACAGAAACGCTACATGCCTGACATACACACTAACTGATGTTGCACTGATGGGAAAAAATATTCGCAAACACATTCTTGGCCATTTCTGACTGCTGTTTCTAAGCAACAGCAGCATATGTTCAAGGGAGAGAGAGAGAGAGAGAGAGAGAGAGTGTTAATGTAAGCGATGCTCCCTTTAAGCTGCACACGACTGCACGTTTCTGATGTTGCTCCAGCGCAAAATTGAAAAAAGAAAATTAACACAGAAGACTGACTCAAAACGACGGTGGGGAGGACAAGATTTATGGAATTGGAGCTGCATTTCAACTAGTTCATGAAACCTCACTCAAAAAGTCTTAAAACAGCAGACAAAAAGTTTCCAAATGTACAAACCCCAGAGTCTCTTCTCAAGCAAACTAGTTAGGAAGCCACTAAAGAAAACCAATCTTATCAATTAAAGCTGCAAGCAGTGATCATCCAAAGCCAAGTCCAGCAAGCATAGCAAAGGTACACTTTCACGACCAGAGCAGATGAGATCGTTCTGCAAAACAGCTCAGATGTTCAGGTGAGAATGAGCAAGAACACACTTATTTCTAATCCAAGACGAAGAAAGATTAGTACAATGCTTACACGGGAATTAAGGAATTGAACATTACACAGAATTTTATAGAGTTGTCCCACACGGGGCTCGAGGACTCTGGGTCAGATGCCCGTCACTCATCTGCTTGCACCGCTGGGAAGACATGATCACCGACAGGATCGCAGTAGTTCCAGAGCTCAAGAATCAACTAAAATATAAGATTTAATACATGAATGCTCTGCATGTTTAATGAGTTCATTCTCAGAAAGACTCATTAAACACAAGCCTCATTGATTACACCATTTCTGACAACAGTACTGATCCGAACCCACAACTGTTCAGGGCTTTTGCTATGTGAGATTAGAGAGGAACTTCAGAGAGGAATTTCTCAGGAACGGTAACGAAGATCAAAAATCTTGTTCAGTTATTTCTGAACAGTTCAGTCCAAAGATCATCTGATTTTAGACACAATTTGGCTACATTTCCAGGAGGTATAACAGGTATACATTTTCTTTAATATGGCGGACAGGCAGATGGAATGATGGAAAATGACAAATGAGATATTATCTGAATCGAAATAAACCAAGAAACATGTGACAGAAACAAGGTTTTCAACAGTTATAAGCATTTTTGCAAAAACCTTACATCGTGGAACAGAAGGCGCTGTGTTTTAAACTTCTCAGGTCCCTTCAGGAGATGATGATGATGATGATGATGATGATACCAAACAAATTTTGTGCTGAGAAGCAGCCTCTGAACCAATTTTGGGGTGACCAAGATTGAACAAAGATGAATGAAATAATCTGTTCAGTCATTTCCATGTGGCTCAGTCCAGAGATCATCCAAGACAATTTTCATAAAAACTGGACCAAATTTCAAGGAGTAGCAAAGAAACTGAATATTGTAGTTTTCAAAATGGCCACTACCATGATTGGCAGTCTTGATGTAAGATGTTGTATGTGATCAGCATGATGAGAGGAATTGCGTGTACGAAGTTTTCAAGATAAAATGGTTCAAAGGCTATAATCATTTGAAAAGTACATTTTTGAACTGGTGGTGGCGCTAGAGAGCTAGAGACCCGATTGTTGGTCAGATTACTATTCATTACCATCACCACAAGTGTGCCAAATTTAATCATTTTCCTGTGTTCTGTTGACAGGGCTGCCATAGACTCGCATTCGGAAGGAATAATAATAAGTAAACTTACAGATAGGATAGGGGATACACCCCATCGAGGCTTGAGCCTAAATAACTCCCATCCTGACTCAGTTAGCTGAAACATTCGCAATATATACACACCAGTTGCATTATAAAGTACAGATCCGCACAAGCACGAGGAAAAACATTATTGGGCACATTTGTTGGAAAAAAGCATGACTTACTTATTTTGCATCATGTTCATTATGACCCAGTCAGCAGGATAGACATTCTTCCCAATGAGATCCTTGAACATGATAAACGTCTCCATGAGAAAATCCTAAAGGAGAGTTGCAGTGTTATGGATGAACCGGACATGACAAAAACATGCAAATATATGTATTTATTAAAGAAAAAAAACTTTTTTTTTTAAATATGTTTGCGATCTACAAATCAGCCATGATGCAGAAAAACATTTCACAGCAATAAAGGGGTGACACTGAAATATGGAAAATCCTTTGCAAATGCGTGAAACTAAATGAATAATTCGATCACAATGCAACAAAAAAACAACATCTAAAACATCAAGAGTACAAAACAGACACACTCACTCAAACACACATTAATTTGCACACACAGACAACTGTACAGGTGTGTTTGTAATATGGAAAAATTGAATGAGTGGACTTAAATAAGAGGTTGAAATCAGGTTGATTAAGCTGTGATAAAACATTCATTCATTTTGTTCTATTTTTAGTTTTGATGTTATGTGTTCAGGTTTGATTAGTAAAAGCAAATGCAAAAACTGACACTTCAAATTAATTACATCTAAACCTTGACAAAAGTCGTCTTTGGGAACGTCTTAATGTATATATATCTATATATATATCTAAATCCACAATCTAATATAAGTATTTGTCTAAAAACAAGTACAGAACTTAAGCCTGTTTACATAGAGCTATATAAGAATCTAGTGGTTACACATCGACATTACATATACATGTATTTTAATAACTATATCTGCCTTCAAAACTGGGATTTTAAAAGGCATTGTCTCCATTTCAACATGAAATGCAGCTTTAATTGAAAATTAATTGAGTGAGCTTCAATGGGAAAGATGATTACTGCACAAATATTAATTATTACCATTAAATTCTCTCAAAATACAAAATTGAAATTATTATTAAACAAAAACATATTACACTGATTTTACTGAAAATAAAAAGAGTTCGATTTCAGGTGCTCGTGTCACTTTGGGACGTGAACAACAAGTGATACAACAATACCAGAGGGTTAAATTTAAATATTATTATTATTAATTAGACACACACATAAACTTTACAAAAACAAATATTACATATATAGTTAGAAAAACTGTTTTAACCCTGTTACCACGGATTCATGGCACTTTAATCTCTGTCTGGAAAATGTGTATATGTGGGTGCAAAGAGTTCCTCAAAGTTTTTATTGGGATAAAACTCACCACCACATCTGTGCGCATCTTTCCAAAGGTGCTGATGAGGTGGGCGTAGTGATAGTCTTCCATCTGCCGCAGAGTGGCGGTCATACAGGCTACAAAACTGCCCTGCAAGGAGACACACACACACACACACACACACACAGAGAGAGAGAGAGAGAGAGAGAGCGGATCAGTGAAAGCAGAACCAAGAGCACCTGTCAGTTCACGGCTGTCAGGACCAGAGTGCCATGAGCCCTTCAGAAAGAGCCAGACACACTGGAACAGCCTGGGCTTTCACAGAGATACAAAACACAATGAAACGCTGCAACAATTCCAGAAAGTATCTCTCATTAACACCATTTCTGTCAGAAAGTAATGTGTTGAACAGTGAGTGTTTGACATCAATATTTCCCCAATCTGATAACAGCAGTGAGAAACACACAGCGGGAATCTAACGGTACTACCACTTTCCCACAAACGGGAATTGGGACCAATGTAACACGCAATTAACCAGAAACCAATTGCTAAGAAATGAAACGCATTTAAAATTCAAAACACAGCAAAAAGGCAGTAAAACACTTCAAACAAGCAGTGGGAATCAAATCAGTGCAGCTTATTAGAAAATGTCACATTACCTGCTGAGGAAACTGACTTGATATTCAAATGTCATTTATGTAACATCAATATAATGAGTAGGAGAGAGGTTATACTTATACATCACCTCTTATACAATAAAACTTGAACATAAACTAGAAGCAAACAAAAGTATGGTTTCCCAATTTATCCATTATAGCTGTGGATATTCTTGACCTTTTTAAGAGTTGATCTAACAAAACATCACTGAAATATTTCAAGCTAAATAAATAAATAGAGTAACACCTTGAGATACGAGCAAGCATTCAAGCATTTTTTGCTTTGAGATAAGAGTGAATATTTGAGATACAAGCAGCTTACCAACACCAGGTTATTTCAGCACTCGCAGCAGATCAAGCTCCTCATTTATGGGTAATTGCATATGATCTCCACTAGAGGCAGCTTGGTTTTACAGCGGGGGTTACCGGGGGCGACAAGTGATTCACGAGTATTAAGCTGGGAGCAGCACGAGTTATGAGTGTTCAATAATAATAAATATGAGCTTCTGAGGCGATCCAATACACAACACGGGAAGAAACACTACACTTCTGTATTGTGTTTGCGTTATCTACATAATCCCTCCTCTTCCTCTGTAATAAACTACTACTGTATCTTCTGCCTCGAAGGAAAGAACTCGTATTTAAAACTACATTTTATTTTAGATCACAGGAATCCTTATATACTATAATGTTGTGTGTGTGTCTCTATAGCAATTAAAAACGTTTTTTAAGATAACACAAGAAACAAAGGTAGTTTTTAAATAAAACCAATTTAATTAAAATCCAAACCTACATGACCCTGTGTGGAAAGAGAGTGAAAAATGAAGGTGTTGATGGAAGAAACCTTAACTAACATGATTGGACTTAATTGGGAACATAATAATTATGAATGACAACATGAAGCAGTCCTATAAGTTCAGTCATTCGTCTTTGTTCGTTTGCAGCCATCTAAGAGAAGCAAGGACATTTCCAAAAGATTCCACATGAACAAACACTGAATAGCAACCAGCCTTTGCACTTTAAAAGCGTGACTGGGGCTATTCTGCATTTCCTCAGCTTGATTTTCATTTGCAACTCTCTCCTGCAGCGGTAATTAGGTCTGGCCTACATAACTCAGCAGAAACACAGCGCATGTTCACCACAAGATTCCCTTCTTTTTCTCTCTCTCCATCTCACCTTATGGAGAAAATACTCCACAGCATGTTGTTCTGCAGAATGTAAAAGGTAAAACCAGGGTCTTCTGTGAAATATTCATGCTTAACACATTTAAACAAACTGTTGGAAAAACATCGCACATGCAGTCATCTGAAGTTACAGTATCTCAGAGGCTGGACAGCACAAAGTTTATTTTCCACGCTGTGTAAAGACACAGTAAACACAGTTAGCCTGGAGTGAGAGATTAGGGCCTCACCGTTCTGCTAATGTGGTTCGTTAGCTAATATTTATGCTTACCGAACGTGCTATCTGAGAGTTTGTGTTTGAACAGGACTCATTATGACAGACAACACCGTTATCACACATGACACAATAGCAATACTGAGCGGACGAGATACTCCACCATATCATTTACTCACCTTTTCTCACTTACAACAGTAACAGACTCCCATTAAAGATAAATATAACTATACTTTACAGTTGAAATGCATGATCCGAGGCGATCTGACAAATGAAACATTGATACATAGGCTAAAGGTAAGAGCAGATAAAACAGGACAAACGACAGACTCATTACATTTACATTTAAAGAGTAAATGAGGATGACATGAGAGATACGGATGATGGACGATTGAGAATAACGAATGGAAGCACTGGCAGAAAAAATTACAGCGCGAGCGAACGCCAGCTTCCAATTAGTCTGAACCAGCAGCGATGACTGACACATAGACATGCGTGTGTCCTGCTGTGAGACGAGGAGTGAGGAATAATAACGCTCACTCCCTCCCTTCAGCGTTTGTAAGCATGCCATTATTCCCGATAAAGGATCCTGGTACTTTACTAGAATATAACAGATTCCTGCAGTGCATCACTCATGGAGGAATTACACATGATTACGTCTATCTGCAGTGGAGTTCTTCAGCCACCTGATTGCACTTCGGTCTATACAAAATCAAATAAGACTGATCCTCTACATTAGATAGACTTGCACTCACTTCAATTAAATGTGTATATAAATATATACAGTAGAACCCCGTTCCGAGGTTGGCTTCGTAAGTCAATCTTTTCGTATGTCGGTCAGGCTTTTACATGTTAATTGCCTAATCCGTTCCAAGCCTTACAAAAACACCACATTTAACATGGGATGAAACGCATCCCAGCTCCAAACTTCCCAATCATCTCCCTTTTCAATGCAATGTAAAGCATCGTCTTCTTCCTTTTGACTTCAGCAACAATCTTCACATCCATGGTGAGTGATTAGAAAAAGTTTATGTTAAATAGGCACAATGCTGACCAATAGGAGAGCAGCATTGTAAAAAGTGTTCCCCTTCTTACATGGACTATTCCAGCCATCCCTGTCATTCAGTGCGAAATGGACTATTCCAAAACTTTCCATCTGAGAGAGCTGACGGATGATTAAGGTAAAAGAGATCGGCTGAAGATTGTATATATAGTTTATTGAGTGAAATACAGGGAATTAGTGCCAATCGTTGAGGTTTTATCGATCATGCGTAACCACACATCTATGCACCTTTAATAAACACCAGTTTTGGATCATTCCCTGAGTGAGACATCATTGTTCTGACCGGACAAACTGTAGCCTTCATTCAACCCGAACCAAAATCAGCGCGAATTTCAAAACAAAACTCGGAAATGTTTTTCCGCATCTCGATCATTTTATCGTCATTTTATCGTTCTCGGGCAAAAAAAAACCCCGAAATCTTTTATCGTATGTTGAATTTTTCGTACGTAGAGCGTTTCGTAAGTCGGGGTTCTACTGTATATACATAAAAATACAAATTTAATTCAAGTCAGTGAGTGGATGGGTTATACGTATCCAGGGTTTTAAATCTCTTTATTTAAATCATTCAGTTGAGGGGAAACGGCCTGTCTCGTGTGTTTCTGAGCACATGAAGGTTGTTTCTACTGAACTCTACATGCAGACCTGCTGAAGGACGTTTGTCCCAAACCCTAAAACTCTAGTTCCTCGCTGAATCCCAGATCTCACTTCCATGGCAGGACTCGCTTTATCAAAAATATGTGTTCTGATTGGACTTCATTTTTTTTAAATTATTTCAGTCGGCTGTGCTTGCAGGCTTTTATAATTAATGTTTTTATAGCCAAATTGAAATTTCCAGATGCTGTTAAAAGCAGACCAAGATAATCATATTGCAAAGAGTGTTATTTACACTAAATACATGCTTATGCTCCAGGTTTTTTTTTTTTAATCTCTCTAAAATATCATAATCATAGTTTTTTTTAGATGTTGGACATCTATGGTCTAGTCATGGCAGTGTTTAGTTATGATCGGTGGTTCGATGTTTAGGAAGGAAACCAATTTGAGATTTACTGATGAACATTGTGCGGATTAAAGAAAGATGCAATCTGAGAGTTCATTATAGAACAAAATACTCTTCCTAAATTACTGGTCGCACGGATTCCTCTGTAGTTATTAGGATCAGTTTTCTAATGATGGGAGCGATGAGTCCTCTGGAAAAACTCCCCTCTCAGTTTTATTTGTTGTCAGGGCCACAGGATTTATTAGATTTGAGGCAGTTCTCGTTGGGTTACTGGATAATCCACTGGACTCCGGTTGTTATTGACGCATGACTCAAGAGTTACATTTTTCAAGGACTTAATTGATTATTTGGGATTATTTAAAGGGTCAGTTTGATGGATATCTGACCATCCTATATAGCTGGTTCTTGTGGCTTTGAAGTGTTTAAACAGTTCCAGTCCTGACCCGATCAATCTTTTGAAGTTTGTTGTTTCTCCGAGTGTTTTACAGTAACTCAGAGAAACTGGATCATTTGAAATGAATCATAGCTCTGGTCAAACCAATTTTCAGAAGGATTTTGTTTGGTGCTTTTGTGTTTATATGGTGTTTTATTTAGTTTTCTTGCTAAGAAGTCAATAATATGTGTATAATTTCTAAATCAATTCCCTTACAAATATGATCATATGTTGAATTGTTAAATGTTATGGAATTGACAATCATTTGACGCCTGTTTCAGCAGTGCTTTATGACGTGTTAAGTTTTTATAGATGAATTGGCTTTTATGCATTTCTCTTGATTTGATTGAGCTTTAATGAGAACATTGGTCTGGTTGTGATCAGACAGGGGTGACTGAGCTTTGATGGTAAATGCACTGACGTGATATTTGATATGGCATAATCTATAGCACTGTCCCTGAGACGTGAGCTATAGGTGAAGTGTCCAAGGCAATCTTCTTTGATTCTACAATTCAAGATATAAAGACTTAGAGTTTGACAAAGAAGGGCTACCCTCCTCCTCCAGTCTCCTGGTTATTTCTTCTAGGTAGAGTATTAAAAGAGTATTTGTGTGAACAGATGTTTATCAATTAATGATCTGGTTCAAACCGGTTTAAATCTCTGCGTTGTAAAATTTCCCCCTGAGTTTGCTATTGATAAATTCCTCCCTGTAAAGTGTGAAATATTTCATCCTCGTAGTATGAAGAATCTGATAGAGGAATATAAATTCCACAGATAAAAAGGTCTTTATCCAAAATTGAAAAGTTTTTATCCAATTTTAACCATATGTGATTTTTGCCTTGCTGAACTGGTGATGTAAAAGAGGCAATATCATTTTTTTATCAATATAACTAATCCTCCAGAATCTCTGTATTGAGTTGAATTTCTATGAGGGAAACACCTAATTTTTTTCTAGAATTAGTACATTTGAGATGCTCATCAAGAAATCTGTGTTTGTGCTTTTAATCCAAATGTTTTAGAGCAGTGGTTTTCAAACTTTTTGTGTGTGTGGACCACTATTTGTAATCAAAAGATTTTGTGGACCACCTCATAACACACATAATAAAATGTCTACACCAGTGGTCTCAAACTTAAATTACCCGGGGGCTGCAAGAGGCAGAGTTTGGGTGAGGCAGGGCCGCATTAAGAATTCAAAAAAAAAAAAAAAAAAAAATTCTCAAACGTCATTACTGACAGTTCTTTAACTTCAATGGGTTCTTCTGAGCATGAATATTGAAGAACATGAATGGTTCTTCTGATTATGACTTGTCTTGCCTACTTCTTGCTGCCAGAGACCTGCAGATCTTCCTCTCACAAAGCTGAGCCACATTTGGCTTGAGAGAGGAAACAGTTGAGACTCTCAGTATAGCTTGACTTACTGAAGTTCAAGGTTGAGGAAAAAGTTACACATTTTTGAGATACTAAGTCATTATTATGATAAACTCTCATTATTTTGAAATAAGTCAATATTATAAGAAACGTTCTCATTATTTCGAGATATTAAGTCCTTATTATGAAACTCTCATTTTTTCCAGATATTAATTCATAATTAGGAGAAATTCTCATTATTTTTAGATACTAAGTCGTTATTATGAGAAACTTTCTCATTATTTCGAGATATTAAGTCATTATTATGAAACTTTCTCATTTTGTCCAGATGCTAAGTCAATATTATGAGAAACCCTCTCATTATTATGACTTAAATAATCCTTCTTTTTTTTCTCAACTGTGGCTGAAACGGGCTTCCATACTTTCCTGATGACATGAACATCGTAACATTTGGATATAACATTTGGCAGAAAATACTGAGATAGGCGACTGCTACCGGGCTGATATCGGACTGTGGGACAGCATTAATAAATGTATTATATACAAACAATGAGATGCAGCCACATAGGCGTTATTTACTGGATTTTATTTTCTATATTATAACACCGATGTCCCGCAAATCAGTCCATTTCAAATGATGGAAAAACAAAATGCAATCCGCATGACGCTAAATCCAACGCCGATAACAGTAACATTGACTTCGTCCAGCTCAAAGTCAAACATGCTCAATTTCAAACACAATAAGAAGTAATAATTCTATTACGGCATTGACAAATGTGATGTTACACGGGAAGCTCCATAGTTGTGACGTATTATAGTTGTGAAATGTTTCTCTGTTTGCATCAAGCCCGGCCGATGTCCCGCCCCCGGGAGTCATTTACTCCACTGTGATTGGCCCCCGGGAGTCAAATACTCCACTGTGATTGGACCCTGGGAGTCTTATACTCCACTGTGATTGGTTGGTTTTGTACAGCTCCAGCTCGCACGAAAAATGAATCTTCCGCACACAATGCGGTAAAGCGCTATTCATTCAAAACTCGCGGGCCACACTTACATTAAACTTTCATATGGTCCCGCGGGCCACAAAATATCGTTTTGCGGGCCGCATGTTTGAGATCCCTGGTCTACACACAGTCTTACATGAATTAATCCGCACCTCTAAATAGGCTATCATTAGCCAGTGTCTCGTAGCAACAAACGCAAACGGGCAACGGTTCGTCTTCGGGGCCGGTGTAGCTGAAACCTAATGCTAAATAGCTTTCACAGTATTTTCTCTTCACTCTCTTTTTCTGGCTCATAGATGCATCCAACTCACTGTGAATCTCTTCGTTTTCTGGAACTTCTGCCTCTTTTCTCTTCAGAGAACCTGTTGCTATCCACCGATCCATAAACGACACTGAACTTGAACGTCATGGCCGAACACCACTGGCCTATTTTAGTAATCGCACAATAACTTGACAATTTAATGTAGATGTTATATCAATATAGGCCTACATATTCTTTTAATTTTTTATGGAAATTTCCTGGTAAAATGAAGGTAAAATAATATTTTATTTTGCCTTTCCACGGACCACCTGTAGTACCCTCGCGGACCACTAGTGGTCCGCGGACCACAGTTTGGGAATCACTGTTTTAGAGCACAAAACCTGAAATATTCCAAAAAAATAATGTTTAACATGTTTATATGATCAGTGTTTTAAGTACTCACACACACACACTCATTCACTCAAACACACACACACACTCTCACTCACTCACACACACACACTCTCTCTCTCTCTCTCTCTCTCTCTCACACACACACAACACACACACACACTCACTCCCTCTCTCTCTATCACACACACTCACTCTCTCACACACACACACTCTCTCACACATACACACTCACTCATTCACTCACTTTAGATAGAGAGAGAGAGATTATTTCTTAATTACATGGATTGAGGGGTGGATGGATGAAAGGAAGCAAGAAAATAAAAATACAAGATTGATCAAAGGAAAGAAAAAAGGGTTAGATGAAAGGAAGGAAAGAGAAAATATGGATGGATGGATTAAATAAAAAAATAATAACTGAAAGAGATTGAAAATATAGATAAAATGGATGAAAGAATGGGAAAAATGGAAGGATAGGTGGAAAGATGGACATAAAATAAATAGATTAAATAAAAGAAAGATAAATGGATGTCGATCAAATAAATAGATACAAGAAGGAAAAAAACTAAATCGATGGATGGAAATGAAAAAACTGAAAGGGATGGATGAACAAAAAAACATTAAAAAATATAGCTGCAAGCAGCCATGACGGGGCCAAGCACAAGGAGGGCATTAAATGTCATGCCAACATGGCTGGCAGCATCCGACCAACGGCAGGAAGCATCTAAAGACATTTCAATATGACATCAGTCTAAATGGCTGAAAAATCATCAATACGGTCTTTTGTAATTCGATTTAATTGTTTATCACGTTCAACCCAGAGGCAGCGCTGTAACCAAACTGATGTGTCAAATCATGTGGTAATGGATGGATGGAAAAATAACTGGATGGGTGGAAAATTGCAAGTATGCAGATCTGCATTTCCTAGACTGACATGAACATAATTAATTCAAATCGGAATGAACAAATATGATGGAAAAGGATTAGAATGCCGTTTTAAAGTTTAGACGACGGACGGGAATCCTGCAGCCACTGCTGAAGGGACGATTCACTCACATCTCAGCAGACAGAGACAAAGACAGCATCCTCTAAGGTTCATCTCTCCCTTCATCTGTGTTGTGCTCCTCGGCCCGTTACCATGGAAACTGTTTTCTTAAGGAGGTCGATCAAATAAAAGTCAGAGAGAAAGAATGAGATCTTGCTGGAGAGTTTCCCCAACTTCAGCTCCAGAGATTCCTCAAGGTCAGTCCGGCAACGGCTGCGGTTCACTCTGCTTAACACGAGGAGCTAATCAAGCACACGTAACATGAGCACAAGTCACTGAACAGAAATCAATTACAGCAGCTTTAACACAGACAGAATACAAAGCAAGCACATTTGCATGCTACCACTACTACTAATATTTTAGCGGAAACCGCAACATTATCTCCAGATTCTTAGATGAATACAAAGTTCAAAAGTTCTCTTTTTTTGATCAGGAAATGGTAGTTTATATAAGCTTTTAAGCACGACCTTGGTCAGAGAGTCAAAGTCACTCAATCACATGACATAGCAAACACTTGAAGAGATTAATGAGAACTGTACACCTGCAGAACAAACACTGCCATTATATAGCATCAATTCTGCCAATCTAACATCTGCAGAGCGAACATCGGCAGCTTTAATGGTAGGAAGTTGAATATTATGTAGGAAACTCTCAAAGCTGATCCTGCATTATCTCAAACAAGCTATATGCTTTATGCACACTTCAAAAAAACACAACAAAAACTGCCAGTATGCCATCTGGATAGTTTCAGAATATTATTTTCAAGATGCAATGAAAAAAGATAGACTGGGTTTTGAAAAAAAGACGAGATGAGAGAATGTGCGCCCAACCGAACATCTTTCACATCTAATGGTTTAGTATTCTTGCTTCAGGTCGAGTCAGTTTTATTACAGCGCTGGTGCGTGTTCATTTGCAGCTAAATCACACTAATTAAATAATGGCTCTGTCAGTTACAAATGGAGCCGCCAAGACAGAGTCCCTGTCCGCTTAAAGGAAGACAGAGACACTAGCGGGAGCCTGGAAACATCTGGAACAACGGCATCTGTGTGACATACAAACATCTGACGCAGCAGGAAAAAACCCTTGTAGGAGAAACGCACACTGCGTGAAGAGACTCATCATTTGACAAATCATGCTGAAGTTACATAATAAATATGAGCATCAACATATGACTGACCACATTCACACATCTGCACTGTTGGGGATCCATTAGAGATTGATTTGATAGAGAGAGAGAAAAAAATCGAAATGGTCATGAACAAATTTAATAATGCCTGTTTTGGTGCAAGAAATCATTACTATTCCTATAATTGTACTTTAGGGAAAAACTAAATCCAGTGCTAATGTGGAATATGAGCCATTGAATTTGTAATGGATGTCTGGTCTTCAGTCCAAAGATCTAAGTCCTGGTTTATGTTTCTTATTTCACATTTACATTTACGCATTTATCAGACGCTTTTATCCAAAGCGACTTGCATTGCATTCAAGAAACACACTGACATTCCAATCAATTGCTTTCCCTTGGGATCGAACCCATGACCTTGGCGTTGCAAACACCAATGCTTTACTGGTTGAGCTACAGGAAAGCTGGCTCTGTATCTTATCAAAGGCTCAGTATGGATGATCAATAATCCAGATGGAATATAATTATCTACAGACACTTCAGACTAACCCATTTGCCAAAAGCGATGTGTGGAAACGTGTCTCCGTGTGAACGCATGTCCTGTGAGAGTTCATCAAGACAGAAAAACTCACATTCACACGTGTGCGAGATGGTGTTGGGCTCAATTCAGTTTATTTCAGTTCAACACACCGCCAGCTAATGGAGTGCAATGGGTTTGCTTACGGCAGAATTTCAACCTGATTACAGCTAGAGCTCAGAGAAAGTGTGTTCTTTTATCAGAAAACGTCGATAGAAAATACATGTTTTGCATTATCACTGATCGTGGACGCAGCCGTACAAGACCGAGACTCAAGCAAACGCACTCACTTTCTCAAACATGAGGGCAAGGAATGATGTCTGGCATCAGAGCAGGTCTTAGCAACTTGGGTTTTAAGCTCCTAATTAAGCCAGCAGGGATACAGCTTGTAAACGACAGGAGAGCTGATGCTTCCTGGAGAGGAAGACAGCACCTCACATACACCTGCTGGCCATCACTACGGCACAGAAGAAAATACTTGCATATAATGTTAGATCACTATTGATCGAGCTATAAAACAGTCATTTCATTAGCATATGTTTTTATCCAAAGTGACAACACATTACTCAGCTGCACAACAGTGAAGGACCATCATATATACAGCGTTTCATTGCAATACTACTATACTTTTGAAATACTTTGAATTATAAAATATTTTCTGTTTTAAAATTTTAGTAATTTAGCTTTTTTTCAATTTCAGTACATCAAGTTTTATATTTTCAATACATATTTTTTCAGTTAATATTTTAATTTCAAGTAACCTTTTTATGGTTTTACTTTCAGTCAAGTCGAAGGCCGCCCCACATACAATAACATTGTTACAGCAATTATACTCTAACAGAGGCTACTAACTACGTCGATGATTCTGATTGGCTAACCCTATCGCTCACAAATCGGAAAACATTGTGGCATCCAAGCAAGTTTTACTTTACATAAGAGCGATATCTAGCTAATGTAATATTTTAGAGCTTTCATGACTTTTCCAGGTTTCTTCTCAACATTTCGTAATTTCTAGGATTTTCATGAAAGTGGGAATCCTGAGCTTCAACCACTACATCCCCAAACCCAGACGGATGTTGATATTTTAGAAAAACCCTACAGAATTAATTGAAATACAGTGAAAGCTGTTAAGCAGAGAGCATTGCACAATGAAATCACAATCACGAATAAACCAACACACAAACATGAAGCACTGTGGATTTCGCAAGTAAAGAAAACATGATGGTCTTAACATCACAAGAGCCACTCGAGTGGTGGTGACGGGTACGCATGAAGAGTGTGTGTGTGTGTGTGTGTCAGGAGATGGAAGTTCAAAGCCGCTTGCTCGGGGAACTGAATTTAGATGGTCCTCGGTGAGCTTCACACGCTTTGATTTCAGTCATGATGGTTGGATAAGAGCTGACGAATCCTGCGGGTTACACAAAGGTTGAAAATAAAACTCACTCCCCTCTCAACATGCATGTGTGCGTATGTATACCAGAGCAAAGTAACTACAAAGCTCAAGAAAAGAGCGATAGAACCAACTTTTTATATGCTGATTCAACTAAATCTATGCTAAGAATGTGGAGACTGAAGGAGGCCATGCAGAAGTGTGGCCTTACCAGTGGCTAGGACAATAAAATCAATGTGTGCCGCATCAGCACAATGCATTTTCCTCATAGTGGCCCTTATGAGGGCAGATTGAAAAATAAAACAAAGAGAGAATGAAGGAATATAAAGAAAGAAACAATGCATTAATAAACCAGACTATCACTGTCCCACATAGATGGATCAAAAACACGTCATCGTTTATTCAGCCTCATGACCTCTCTCCCATCAAATGCAAAATATAAATATCTCAATGGGGTTCGATGCTTTCCTATTGCTCAAAGAGTAGAACGTGGCGATTGCAACACGAGGGAAAGCAAGAACTCAATGCGTTTCTTGAATGCAATGCAAGTCGCTTTGGATAAAAGCGTCTGCCAAATGCATAAATGTAAATGTTTTTTAGACCCAGCTGTTCTTCAAAATATATATTTATTCAGCAAGTATGATATGCGGGCGAGTAGAAGGTCCTCAAGGAGATCTTGCTGAATGTCAAACAAAACAAAACCTTTGAATTCATTTCATAAACTTTCTCAAATCCCAACTCTTCCTCAGAAACTTTGTTTCCCACTGGACTGATAAAACGTTCCTTTCTTTAGCCGTAAGTCTATCTGAAATAATGTGGTGACGTGATCTTAAGCTATAATACGATCAAGACTGGGAACAACATCATAAGCTTTCATTCATTTTCCATTGCCCCTCAAAATGTGCAAATTGAAAATACGGCCAATGGAAACGCATCAATTTCACAAATTTTCCCATATATCGCAAAAAAGCTTTTATGCTCACATGAGGTGGTTTTTCAGGCAATACGAAAAGGGAATGTTTTGCAAAACTGCAATGGAAACATTATTTAATGTTAGCGCAGCATATTTGGACAGAAGAACTATGGGAATACTGGATTCAAAACAACAAAGAAATACTACAATTTATCTAGACCTCGACGCAAATAAGGGTAATGGAAACGCGTCATTTCACAATAGTTTTTTATCGACATTCAGAAAATAATTTTGCACAAATCTGTAAAGGAAACCAGGCTATTGTTATTTAGTTACAGAAATAATCACTACACATTCTAATGAATGTCTATCAGCCAATCAAGATCAAGCATTCAACATAACCATGGTACAATAAGCAACGTGTTTTTGTGAGAATGTCACAACTGACTATTTCAGAGATCCAAATAATAAATGCAAAATCCAAGATAAATGAGGTTTCACTCAAAGGTTTGGGGTCAGTAGATTTCAAAAGAATCCTGAAAAATATCCATCATCGTTTCCACAAAAATATTAAGCTGTTTTCAACACTGAGCAGCAAATGAGCATATTAGAAAGATTTCTGATGGAATATGCATGCGTATTTTTTTCTTTTCATTTTCCATTTAAAAGCAGGGTAGGTGATTTGCTCCAGAAACAGTTTTTGTTATGCTGGTTAAGTGTCTTTTTTACATTCTGCATTTCCATACCTCCACGCACCTGCTCGCTCAGACATCACACGTGCTTCATGCTGTGCAGAGTTAGACAGACGTCAGTCACTGAACGCCACAAAAGAAACAGCAGCCGCCAAAACAGAACCAAAACAGCCAGCTTATGCTGCGTTCACACCATAACTACTGTAGGAAGAGATGGAAACCTGCAACACTGTACTCAAAGCAGTTTGTGGCTGGAATTTATGCATTTCAATGTACACTATCAATGCAGAAATGAATCTGCAGCAGTCAGGTGGAACAGGCCAGAGCTCTGTAAGTTAAGTTCATTATTACTGTAATGTCATGAGCTTTGAGACATTAACTAGTTTAACGCTGTATCGTGACGGTTTTGTTTGCCCCGTTCACGTGTTTTGGAGGAGTCGCGGCTTTGGAGACGCTCTGAAGGGAGGGGGGATCTCATGCTTTCAAAAGTAGCTCTACGAAAATTGTCTTCCCTACACCTTTAATCAAGTAAATAAATTATAAAAGCTAAAATAAAATATATATATATATAAAAAAAAAATCTAATTAAAAGCAGTGATGGCAAAAAAACAATCAGATTAAATAGCAGATTTTACAGCTATTATGTAAATCAGCAGTTCACTACATGACTTAAAGCTCCACTTTCCTGTCAATTTCCCTCTACTCTCTCTCTCCCTCGCTCTCTCTTTGCTTTGCTGTCTTCCACCCCGCCTCCTCTCTCTCTCTCTCTCTCTGTGGTGTGTGTGTCGCTGGCTCTCGGGTCTCAGTTCTTGGAGCGGCTGGTTCAGGATGGATGTCTCATGTGCACACATGCCACTGCTGAGTGCTGGACCCCACTGCATCCCATCGGCAGTGTGCACGTGAGTGTGTGAGTGCGTGTGTGTGTGCGTGCGTGCGTGTGTGTGAGAGAGAGAGAGTGAGTTGCGGGGGAGCACCGGTCGGGTGAAGCCGCGTGCGAGTTTGCGTGTGTGTGTGTGTGTTTTGGGGCAGATCTCAGTGGAATCTCTCACTCTGGATGTGTAAGGATCACGGGAGGACGGACTGACCGTACGCGCACTCTCACAGAGAAACTTCCAGCATGGCAGACCCTCTCTCTGGACTCATATCAGTTCTTGTGCCCTGACGGACCCTGTTGTGCTGAGAGGGAAGACATGTGCTGGTCATCTCTCCCTCACCTTCATCACCATCATCATCACCACCACTGATCCGAGTCTGGAGGTGAGTCTCTTCCTCTACATTTGAGCTCATGCCTGGACTCATAATCACCTTTAACCTCCTGGAAATTTACGTTTAATAATTTTAGCTGGAAAATTTATGCTGAGAGAAAAAAACAAATTCACAAAAAACTGGAGCACAAAAGTTAAATTGAGAAGAAAAAGAAAAAAAAAGGCAAGGGCTGCATTAAAGAACCTGATCAGAACAAACACGCCGAGATCATCCGATTCTGTGGTGCTTCAGTGCTTCAGATCATCAGACCCTGTGGTTCTCGCAATGCTTCATTTAGCATTATTATAATCTTTTTATTTCAACCCACGCAGAGAGCGCGAGAGCGAGAGAGAGAGAGAGAGAGAGCTTATGCTGGTCTGAACTGTAAAATACTCGCTGGATTTATAAACTGTTTTCAGGCTGTAGGTTAAATCATGGACAGCATTAAAAGAAGTCGGTCACTCGTGTCATTTAAAATCAATATAACTTTTTTTTTTCGTGAAAGACAAAAGGAGAAGGTTACACGAATGTTCATGCTGCTTCCTCCCTTACAATGAAATGAACAGGAACAGCAGTTGTTGACCTCCAAAAATGACCAAAAAGCATTAGAAAATTATTTTTTGACCCAAATTTAAGTCTCTACTGAATTCTCCCTGTCAAAGCCAGGAATTATTAAGACTTTCAAATGTTTATTTTTTATTTATTTTTTTATCAAGTCTCTTACACTCCTCAAGGCTGCACATATTTGATCAAGAATACAGTTTAAAAATAAAAACAAAATTCAGCAGCCATTATATCGATATTTTAGAAGATAACACTTTCAATCAGCAAGAACACATTAAACAAAAATACATTTATTACAATAACTAGAGATGCATATTGTTGTTGTTGTTGTTGTTGTAATTTACTAGAGATTCTTAGAAAATGTTAATTCCTGCAGTACGTTTAAAATGAACTCTCGAAAAAAAAATAGTTGTGAACGATTCAATGACTCACTCATAAATACTTCACTTGTTTCATTACTGGATTTTTCTGAACAAATCTCTTAAATGAACGATTCAATGACACACTTTGTCATTTATTGCCACCTACTGTTGTCACAATGCAATTAAAAGATGATTTATTTGAAGGATCATGTTACTTTCTAAAGGAGGTTTGCTTATTTTGATCACTTCTGTAGACACTTAAGTTTTTGTAAGTGAACTATAGGCTTTTAACCCATTTCTTCTATAGTAGTATGAATATTCCTAACAGAGAAATGATGTTGTGCGTTTCAAACCTATGCATGACAACTGCTCTCTCTGGATCAGCGGCAGCGCCGGCACGGATTTGAATGATCCGGTGTGATTTCATCAAAGGTTTAATACACACAGCAGAACTGAATGAGATTGATGAGTGTTTGATCCAACGCTTGCTCTTTAATGATTAACTCTAGTTGCACTGGATTTCTATTTCCAATAAATTCTGTTCTTTTGATCTTTCTTTTAAAAATAAGAAATGTGTCTCAATGCAAATGAGTTTTGGTCGCTAGATGCTTTCTTTGAAAAATAAGACAAAAACGGTTATAAGTCATAAGGGTTAACTGCAGCGAGAGAATGATGATTGGATTTAGATTTGTGGGAGAACTATTTCTTTAAAAGTGTCAGTGGCTCAACTGGCCTGATGAAAGACCCGTAAGAAGAGCGTAATAGAGATAAATACTGCCTTTTAGTGCTAGAGACAGAAACCCAGCAGCCACACGTGAGTCATGTGCTTCACTCAAACAAACAGCACATTCTAGTGCAGAAACACTTCCATTTTTAAAACACACAGAGAGAGAATGTGTGAGAGAGAGAGAGGGCGAGGGAGAGCGAGAGAAGAGAGAGTCTGTGTGAGAGAGAAACAGAGAGAGAGAGTGAGAGAGAGAGTGTGTGTGTGTGTGTGTGTGAGAGAGAGAGAGAGAGAGAGAGAGAGAGAATGTGTGTGTGTGTGTGTGTGTGGTTGTGTGTGTGAGAGAGAGAGAGAGAGAGAGAGAGTGAGAGAGAGAGAGAATGTGTGTGTGTGTGTGTGGTTGTGTGTGTGTGAGAGAGAGAGAGAATGTATGTGTGTGTGAGAGAGAGAGAGAGAGAGAGAGAGAATGTATGTGTGTGTGAGAGAGAGAGAGAGAGAGAGAGAGAGAGAGAGAGAGAGAATGTATGTGTGTGTGAGAGAGAGAGAGAGAGAGAGAGAGAGAGAGAGAATGTGTGTGTGTGTGGTTGTGTGTGTGAGAGAGAGAGACAGAGGGAGGGAGATTATCTGGGTTATACCTGAAGGATCACGACTGTCTTGTAAGCGCGTCACCTGTCTGAAATGCTCCTAAATTTAAAACTAGATAAAACTAGATACCGTCAGAGAGAGAGAGAGAGAGAGAGAGAGAGAGAGAGAGAGAGAGAGAGAGATGCATTCTGGTCAATAACAGTATAACTGGTGGAAATGACTGAGTCATATTATAAAAACACATCAGGCATTCTATGGTTGATCTTCCTCATACGCAGTCACAGAAAAGGAAGAAAGCATGCAGCAGTAAACGCAGTTCTGCATCAGTATGACTGACAATGACAAAGTGTAAGGTCACGGAACATGGCACAGAAAGTAAATTCGTGGCTCTACGTCACAGCTGAACTTGAGATGCATTAAGCGTCCTTTTGAAATCAGATCGTGCCTCTCTGAGTCGTGAGGTGCCTAAAGACTTCCCGTCTTATTCTTCACCTGTCTCGCACACGAGAACAGCAGCACTGGCCGTGAGGACGCCAGATGTTGTCTTTCATGTGGTAATGGGTTTATTACGAGTCTGTTCGCTCACTGTACGAATGCAGAGAGGAAGAGCGATCACAACATGCCTGGAATACTGAAGAGACTCACAAGTCCATTACGCTCTCTTCTGCAGTCTGATATAACACTTCAGCATTTGAGATGCCAATCTCTGCCTTTTTGATAGACTTTGACGAGAGGCCTGGTCCTCATCGCAACTATTCTGGCCACTTAGACAGGAAGAAACCATCTAACCAAGTGAACTTTTGTGATGCTAGGGGCATTTCAGATAACTTTGAACATATACGTAATTTATTTATGTCATAAATATCTAATGTATGAGCTATTAGGTGACCGACGTAATTCTGTAACAATGACTTCTATAACCTACCCATTTATCCATCCATCCCATCATCCTTGCTGGTCATCTGAGCTCTTCAACTGTAGTCAGAGCACTCATAAGGGTAAAAACATTTGTGAGTGTGTATTTCTAGCTACAAAGCTTGATTGCATGTTGTGAATGTATTGTCGGAAGTGCTCTAAATGCTCAAATCTCTTCTACAGTCAGTTTTCTCCATCAGACCAGCTACTGCCCTGACAGAGCATCAGTTTAAATACAATAAACCGTGCAAATGAATTAAACTGTTGAGATGCTTTACAGCAACTACTGAAACACCCCTACGAATCATGTGAGATGAACCGGAATCTACACTCTAAATAAAGGTTTCACAAGGGAGGTTTTGCAGCGATGCCGTAGAAGAACCATTTCTAGTTCTTAAAGGTTCTTACAAATATTTGTTTAAAAGTCTTATTGTGAAGAGCATTTAAAAAAAAAAAGCATTTTCCAAAAGATTTGTTCCACCATAAAGCCCATTTTGTGGAAAGGAAAGGTTCTATGGATGTTAAAGGTTCTCCATGGAACCATCAATGCTAATGAAGAACCTTTATGAGGAATGTGATTAGCTAAAGACAAAAAAAGAAAGAAAACCTGTCACCACACTATTGTACTGTAAACAAATATGAGTACAGTAATACCTTGAGATATGAGCGTCCCGACATATGAGTATTCTGAGATACAAGACAGCATTGTTTGCTTTGAAATATGAGTAAATATTTGAGATACGAGCAGCTTACAGATGCTGACGGTAGGGGATCGAGCACTCCTTCACTTCACGTGTTTGTCACTTCCATACGCATCTCCCGCGAGTCTTCCTGTGGTGTGTGTTATATACATTCATGGGGTAATTGCATATGATCTCCACTAGAGGCAGCTTGGTTTTACAGCGGGGGTTACCGGGGGTAACGAGTGATTCACGAGTATTAAGCTGGGAGCAGCACGAGTTATGAGTGTTCAATGATAATAAATACAGTGGTACCTCGAGATACGAAATTAATCCGTTCCGAGGCGGCCTTCGTGTAATGAGTTTTTCGTATCTTGGAACACATTTTACATGTAAAATGGCTAATCCGTTCCAAGCCCTCCAAAAACACCCCATTAAATTTCATAATAAAGCTAAATTGACCTATAAACAATGAAATAACGTAAAATGTCAAAGCTTACCTTTCGAGTGAGGCTATCTCTGAAAGTGGCGCCAGAGGAGGAGGAGGACAAACGGCAGATAACGTACGTACGTACACTTAACTTTACGAAAACACATAATACATTTTAAGTTTGGGGTGCGGAGTGGCTGAGCTAAAGCACTTCTCACTAAAGCCTTCTCTCTAATTGGACAGCATCCCTCCCATCATGCATCTTCTATACGTACGTGCTGGCGTGCTTTAGCTCAGCCACTCCGCACCCCAAACTTTACATTTTTTTGTGTTTTCGTAAAGTTAAGTGTACGTACGTACGTTATCTGCCGTTTGTCCTCCTCCTCCTCTGCCGCCACTTTCAGAGATAGCCTCACTCGAAAGGTAAGCTTCGACATTTTACGTTATTTCATTGTTTATAGGTCAATTTAACTTTATTATGAAATTTAACGGGGTGTTTTTGGAGGGGTTGGAACGGATTAGCCATTTTACATGTAAAATGTGTTATAAGATACGAAAAACTCATTATACGAAGGCCGCCTCGGAACGGATTAATTTCATATCTCGAGGTACCACTGTAGTAAAAACCAGTACGGAAAACGCTTTTATCCAGGACACCTTGAACAAACACACACGTGCCGAGTGCAATGTGCATGTTTTGCTCTTTACAATGACACATCTGCACCACTGCACATCTTAATAAAACACACCACACATCAGACATCACATGTTTGTTGGCTGAATTCAATGTACAGCTGGAGGACAGTCACACAATGAATCTCTCATTCTTACAGACTGATCTCACAGTCTCTGCCTTTTCTGGGAAATAAGAGTGGTGCGGATAATGGAAGCTGCCCCCCACTGTCTGAAACTCCACAGAGAGCCTCTCCATGACATTCACTGACAGACAGAGAGATAGCAGCTGGTTAATGCACTGCAGAAGAGTTACATATGACTCCGAACAGCAGCAAAGTCACGGTCAAACATCGGCAGGAACGTACACGCATCATTTATTAGCAGGTATGGCTAGTATTATTTGTGTGAATCTCAGGGGTGAGATGTTTTACTACTCAGCGTTAAGTCAGATACAGTTCCCCGAACACCAGTGACTTCCTCAAAATACTGCAGGTCTATCAGAGCTGAATACTAAATAGAGTAAAAGCTCTCAGCAAAGCCAGAGAGGAAAAGCATTCAGGGTCAGCGGAGCACTCAGGCTCTGACTCCTCTGGACACTTGATTCATTTCAACACTTTCATTCGAAACATTCATTGTCAACCTTAAGAAACATCGTCAGATTACATAATGCTTTTAAACCGATCGTATGCATGCTAATCGTCGTCCGTGTCATGACACTTTGGATCACAAATGAACATATTTAGATGTATAGTGATATTTTAATATAGAAGCTTTGTGCATCACTCGGCTGACTCTTTACCTGCTGTGATCTTGCAGTCTGAACTGAATGTGATGAGAGCAAGAGAAAAAGAGATGATCTAATAACCCATTGATTTGTCCTCATGAGCCGCACACAAACATGAGCAGTGGAGTTCGATTCACAAGCAAACGACTCGGTGAATCAAAAACATACAGCACAATTGGCATAGACCGATTCAGAAACAAATCACTCAAATCCATTCATCATTAATGTGCATTCAAAGTTAAAATGCCATTTAACTTACGTCCATGAATGTGCAGATTTTAGTTGCACATGATCTACTGATTGAAAATGAAAGTGCACAGGGATTGTCAGAAATGTTCATCCACTCAATCATCAACAGAGATTCAATGGTGATGTGTGGTCGACTGCAATGGTTGCTGAATGTGGCTTTAGAGGACTAACTGGCAGGACAGATCTGGGGTCTCATTTATAAAGTGTGCGTACGCACAAAACGGGGCTGGGAACGTACGTACGCCAGTTTCCACGTAAAGGTTGTGATCAATAAAAAACAAACTTGATGGGAGAATGTGCAGACCTTAAAGCAAACTTTGAGCTGTGCATTCGCACATTCTGGAGACAGAGGGAATTGGCGACACAGATGGTAAATTTTAGTTTATTTTTTGGTGTATGCCATTTTTGACTTTTAAGCGTACGTAAACTTTTAGTAGGGATCCTACGCACAGTTTATAAATGAGACCCCAGATCTCTCAGTGTTTAAAGAGTCCTCCCTCTCCACCTGAGCGTAATGCTTTATCTAATGGAACGAGGATGAAACGACAGCAGCGCATCATTAAAATGCTCCAGCGTCAGGGAGCCACAATTATCAGAAGCACAATCCTCTAATAGCAGCCGTTCAGATGGACGGCCTCGTCTTATAGCATTACAGAAACGATTAACAGACAAAGGATTTGACTCTATACACTGGCTTTAATGCAGCAGGGATCACACACACACACACACTATAGTAAAGCCTGACTATATTCTCTATACCATCGCAAACACAACGTTGTTCAAAAATGCACAAAAAACAACTTCAGTTTCTTCATAGTTTAAAACAGTTATGCATTCAATATAAATCACTATAGTGTAATTTTAGTGATAGTGGACATCAATCCATTCTGAAAACATTTAAACAGAGATGTACTTAAAAATGATTAAAGTATGCTTTCCACACCTTTTTAACTAAATTAACTTGAAGACCTTTACTCGTTTTACTCATGTATGCAGCACCATATCAACTGTAGATAATACGGTAACACAACCTTAGAATACTTATCAATATTTAGCATGCACAGATTTATAAAAATACTTTAATATATAAAAATGCAACATTTCTAAGAGAACATTTTACTGCTGGTAAAACTTGGCAGTATTGTAACACAATACGTGTGAGTCACAAGAGAATAAATTGATGGTTTGGTTGACATGACGCCTCCCTGATTGATAAAATATATCCTTTTTTTGACAAAAATCCCTGAAAATAGATTTAACCCGGTCCTGTTAGATATTACAAGCGCAGTATGAACTCTTTTTCGGTGTTGTATCTAAACGAGCCACACTGTGGGAAAGCACTCGAATAACCTGCAGGGGAAATCACCAGGAGAAAACCCACCAGACAAACCATATAAATAAATAAAAGAAATGCAGCGGCTAAAGCCGGATTAGGGTGAGCTCTCCTCTCGGCCTCCACACACTCGCTCTGGAAGAGCCACACTTTCATTTGTTCCTGCAGTGTTTAAGGACACCCTGTGCTCACACACCACCACACTGCCCTCAGGAAACAAATATAGAAATAAACCAGGGCAGGGATTTCCTCTCTTATTAAAATCTGCAGATGTAGGAGCATGAATATGAAATATGACCCAGGGTTCATGTACAGTGCCTATTAGTCTTTCATAATTAACACATTTGAGTTTGTGTTATCAAACCCGAAAGCACCTTCTCTACATGAGCAATAATAGATGGCTAGATTAAAACTTCATTCTGTGGAAATAAGCCAGAATGCATGAAACGCCTCAGTCATTAAGAGTGCAGAAACCATTTCACGAGCTGCAGGTTAAACCAGGAGAAACACATGAAGAATCTGCATGTCATCTCAATCCTCAAACTCAAGAGAAACAAAAGCAAGAGCTTCCCAAACAGCATCATTTACCCACTGCTCATAGTTTCTCTGCATAACCAAGCTGCTCTTTAACAAAATGTTCTGTGAGCTGCTCATAAACTGTGAGTTTCCTCATTTTAGTTATTCAATGAAAACACTGCCATACAAAGTAGCAGTCAATAGTATAGTAGTCAACAACAACAACAACAATACATATTTAACAAGCTGCGAGTAAGGAAACAAGATGTTATTCTATATAAATATTTTCTTTCGAACAAATGGACGATACCGTCAATTTTGAAATGGAATGAATAAACTAGATGAAATAAAAATAAAATAGAATATTATATCTCCAGTTGACATCAGTCATACATGTTTGGAACAAGATAATTTTTCGAAAGAGAAAATGGACGAAAAGGGATGAAAAGAGAGAGAGGAAGAGACTCTAGGGTCTCAGATGACAGTTTCCAGGTCAGTTGACTTAATTTTTTTGCAAAAAATAAGCCGTCCAGTGAGAGAAGGGGACAGGACGTCCATCCATCCATCCATCCATCCATCCATCCGCGCGTGTGTTCTCTCCGAAGACTGTGTTTGAAACACTGTCGTGAGTTTTTGCTTTCTGAACGCAGATCTAGCGGTTTGGTCTGTCTTACAACAAAAGCCTTCTGAGACACGACTGCGACTGAACAGATGTTGGTCTTTAATCGAAGACACATAAACGACAGCGATAGTCGTGGGTCCGCACGCTTCGGATCTAGTGTCGGCACGCTGACAGTGATTACGCTTCACTCAGAGCCTCACAAACCTGCTGTGAATTCAGAATTAAATATGCAGTCAAAAGGTTAAGTTCTTCACGGTATGAGGATGCGGTCCTGAGCTAGGAAGTTTAATTCAAGCTGTTTGCATCATACACGACAGACACAGATGTACCTTTCCACACCTTTCCGGTGCAAAACATGCCAGCTGCCAAAGTTTATGTAATAGTCAGGTCTGTAAATCAGGGACAAATTCACAATAGAAGAATTTCTAATCAATGTGAATGAATTCAAGGTGAATTTAAGTTTAATTCTGAACGACAGGAAGACAAATGGGCAGGTAGTGCATTCTGGGAAATGAAGTCGTCTTCCAAATGCACTTTTTTGTGCATTGAATATGACATATAACATATATATTACTAATTACACATCTCTAGCCATCCATAAGGTATACAGACCTTAAAAACGTGTATTATTTTATATAAAAAACAGCAAGAGTTCACCCATAGGGTTATTCTTGTCCAAGCCAACAGCACTAATGAAACCGGTATGCAAATAAACCCACTTTATTACGTTTACCATCTTCAACCTCTTATTTCAGGGTCTTCAAAAGATAAAGATGATTTCCAAGAGCTCAGGTTGACAGGAAGACGAGGAAGCCCCTTAAAATACCGGTTCCTCGCCTGTTGCTATGATACCACAATATCAAACATGAGGCAACTGTGAGAATAATAATTTGATGAATTAATTCTTTAGAGTCTTATGTAAATAAAGCCACGACTTGCTGTTTACATAATCCCAGGGCTGTTCATGCTTCTTTGGGGGACTCGAGCTGTCGGCAATACCCTTTCTGATTAATTGGAAATGCATTCGGGAAGGGATTTCCCTGACAACCGGGTTACACCAGCAATACATCACGTTCAGACGTGAGCGGGAAGAGATGCCTTCAATGTTTAGTCGACTGCAGATTGGATTTTTACGGTATTAACACAATCCCATGATTCCTAGCACCTGCATTGACGTCTGGAGGTTTGTAATGATGTCTGCAGCTCACATCGATCTCCAACGGATGTTGAAGACGGGTAGTTGGCGAGGGTTTGTCACCACCGGTTTATCTCTCCTTCCTAAAGGCCCTTAACAAAAGATTTCGAGTAATAGACATAATCCAATAGTGCAGAGAGCCTTAGAGACGCTCAACATGATACTCCTGCAGAAGTGCAGCTAAGTAATTCTGAGATCAACGTGCATCTAAACCCGGAGAGGATATTAGATTAGATATTATTGGATTCCAACAACATATGCCGTTTCTGTATAGACTTCTCGCTGTCTGCCCTTGTGCACAAGAAACCCCGCACAAGACATTTCACACGGCTCATTTGTAGGTTTAGTGATGTGAAGAGACCACTAACGTTACGCAGTTAACTGCACAACAATGCTTATGCTTTCTCAAATCACGCTGTTTGTTAAGAAGAGGGGTGCTGCTATTTTAAGAAACTGGACGTTGATAGGTGGTGGAAAAAGGCTTGCCAGATGTTTTAATGTTTGTTTTAAAGAAAACCTTTTCACCAAGGCTGCATTTATTTGATTAGAAATAGTCAACAGTAATATTGTCAAATATTGTTACAATTTAAAATAATTGTTTTCTATTTGAATATATTCTAAAATGAAATTGTTTCCTGTGATCAAAGCTGAATGTTCAGGGTCACATGATCTTTCACAAATCATTCTGATATGATTATCAAGAAACATTTCTGATTATTGTCAATGTTGAAAAAATTGAAAACAGTTCTTCTCAAGGTTTTAGGATTCTTGGATGAACAGAGCGTTCAAAAGAAAAGCATTTATTTGAAATATTTTGCAACATTATAAATGTCCTATATATATTTTTTTTTTTTCATTCATTTATTTATATATATACACACACATACATACATATACACACACATATTTATATATGCGTGTGTATATAAATGTATACATCTCCTAATGACCCCAATCTTTTGAACTGTTGTCCACATTGAAATAAATAACTTATTATCGCAGAGATTTGAGGAAATAAAAATGTAGATAAGATTGTAGCACTACTTGTTAAGTAGTAAAGAGGAGAACTGCAACACAAGACGCTGTTCTGCTAGATAAGACCAAAGATATCTTAGACCACACTAAAAGTTGAAAGCTTCTGCTTCACACAGTTACTATCTGTTGTTGTGAATCTTTCATATTTGAAAGACAAGGTTATTGGAGCGGAAATCAGATTTGGTTCAAGAGTCCTGGACTAGCGTGTTCAGATATCACCCAGCTTGAGTAATGTTAGCCGTCACCGCAAACTTTACAACAATCAAACTGTAACCTTGAAGACATCCGTTTTCCCATTTGTAGCTATCTTTCCTGCGGAGGAAGAAAACAAATCTATAACAGATTTAAACAAAAAGCAGCCAGAAAAAAAACTAGGGACGTGCAAAAGTCATAATGGAATAGCCTATGTGAAAGATTTGTAATAATATAAAACAAAATAAGCTATTTTATAGAGTTCCTAGCTTATCTATCGATAGCAGCATAGAAAAAGGATGGACAAATGTATGTATGTATGTATGTATGCATGCATGCGTGTATGTATGTATGCATGTATGCATGCGTGTATGTATGCATGTATGCATACATACACGCATGCACGCATACACGCACGCACGCATACACGCACGCACGCATGCACGCACGCACACATACATGCACGCATACATACATACATACATGCACACATAATCTCAAAAAGAAGAGCATCAAACACACTCATATTTCCACGCATCTAAAAAAAGGCAGTTTGACGCACAGGCCTCAGAGGGAAGCTGGAAGTGTTCAGGGTGATGATGCTGAATCAAAGGGCAGACAGTGTCTCTCTTTCTATTAGTTAGCAGAGGTATGGCGAACTCCATGGAGGTAGACAGATGACGGTTTTACTCCTATCATTCTCCCTGCGTGCGGTCGCTCCAGGAACACACAAGATTAAGAGATGCAATTAACTGTCAAAGACAAACAAGTCACGGGATAAGACAACACTCATGAGATTGCTCCATAAATTCCACTGCAAACAAGCCGAGCAGGTTAGTGAGGGAGAGGACGCTAATTCTGTACATGAAACGTTCCTTGAGTCGGTGGATGAAGGATGTTGCAGCTGTGCCCTTTTGTGGTTACATGACTGATTATTTTCACATTTGTGTCTGATCATTTAAGCCCAGATCTAATCTGCTGGCACGATTTCATGCAAGATACAGTTGCTAAAAGCAAATGAGCCCTTTTTTCATCTAACAATCTCTCAACCATTTGTGTTTGCAGGAACCATGGTGAGCAAGGACGCTGGTAAATGCATGCTCACCAACTCTGAGTCGGACTCGGAGGCAACAGCGGCCTCCATGGCCCTGGAGGTCAAAGGCTCGTCAGACGAAAGCCGGCATGTGCGCAAGCGCAACAAGGCCCTTCAGGTGCGCTTCAAGGACATCTGCGAGGCACAGAACGAACAGGCAGCTGCTGCCCGAGCAGGCAAGCCACTCTACAAAGTGGCGTATCGCAAGTACATGACCGTCCCGGCTCGCCGATCAATCCCCAATGTCACCAAAAGCACTGGAGTGCAAACATCGCCAGATCTTAGGAAGCGTTACCAGACTTTTCCATTTGAGCGAAAGAAAGGACACACGGTCAAGCATGCCGCTGCGGTGGAGAGCTGTAAGGACCAGGACGATGGGTTTGTTATTGATGTAAAGCGAGCGAAAGCTACCGAGGCGGGCAAGGAGTGTGTGCCCTCTCACAATCTGAGGAAAACAAGAGCGTTAATGCACACCAGCAAGTGCGTCGCGACCATAGAGCAACATCCACAAGCCAGGGACTGTCTGGAGAGAACGGATGGACCATGCTCGGATGCTCTGGTTCTTCCTTGTCCAACAGACAGGACCATAGAGGGAGCGGACCACTCGGACTATCAGGTCTCTAGCGTCAGAAGTAAACAGAGTAAGGGCTTCCGGAGAGACTCTGAAACTCTTGATCGCTCAGGCAAGCTGCAGCTGCTGAACTCTGGAGAGAGCGGTGGGAATATTCTCCAGGATTCCTCGTCCAAAGTGACGGGACCCATCGCGTGGAACTCCCTCACGCAAGTGGAGTGCTTAGAGAGTCCAACCGAGCGCAGCAAACGCAAGAAGGCACTGCAGCTCAACGGCCTGCAGTCACAGACGCTGCCGCGGGCCAGTTGCACCACGCAAGTTCAGTGCCACGTGGGAACGCTGTCTGCTCGACCCCTGCGGGCCATGGAGGAGGCGCCGGCAGCGACTTCGGTCTCCTCGACAGCCGTTCACATGCCAGCACCTCCGTGCAGGGGTGGCACAGGAGCCGGAACTCCACAGGCGGATAATGAGGCGTGCAAGCAGATAGTGCCTGTCAATCAGGATGGGGATGTTAAAGCGCAGCTCCAGGCCATGGAAAACATGATCAGCTCTAGCCAGGAAACCATTAAAGTGCTGCTGGGTGTCATTCAGGAGCTGGAAAAGGGAGAAGCTCACAGAGAAGGGTAAGATGCTGTACATTAACTAGCACGCAAATATTAACCACAGAATTGCATCAAACAGAAATGCATTTCCACATGTTTTGCCAAACAATACTAATGCAATGTGGGGAAAGTGTTTGTTTTCATCTACGCACGCACACACACACACACACACATTACATCAATCGCGTTCTCAAATTGACTGCTATAATAGATTTAATTAGGATGGATAAGTTTATCTTTGGTTGGGTAGCAAGTTATAGCATTTCCTCACTGGTTTCCCCAAGCACTGCTGACTGTGTTGAAAGCACTAACAAGCTCCAATGCACTTTATTCTGAAAGTTGACCAAAATATGGATTACTTTGCTTTTTTCTGCACATTGATGCATGTGACACAAGAAACTACTTCAACACAGATAACTTTACATCAGTCCCTATAGTAGGTCTAGTTCCGATGGATAAGTGCATATTTTGTTGCTAAGAAAGACTCTTTTTCATATTGACTTTTATCACCTTCGTCTCAACCTGGGAAATGTGCTGGAAGCCCTCTAAATACTATAGAGCATTAATGATGCCAAATGCCTTTTACTTTCAAGAGCACCTACTTAACATAACTGAATCTGCTCCGTATCGGGGCAGACGTATTAAACAAGGACGAATCGTTTTAAGAGAGAAGGGAAAGTTGATTAAATGTGGAAGCACTTCACAATGCAGGGAAGATTCTGTAGTATATTTGGTCGTAAAAATAACACATTTTGTTAACACTAACTCGTAAGATATACAAGCACAGTTATTTACGTGCATAACAACTGAATATTTACAGTCGGAGCAAATCAATGACAAAC
>JAWRVZ010000085.1:2200000-2222500 GCA_037043235.1 Rhodeus uyekii
AGGAAAAGAACATATGAAAAATAAGACAAAGAAAATAATATATATACAAGCGGCAATGGATTTCCGAATCGTCCTCACACTGGTCAGGGAAGTGTAAGACTCACAGGAAAGACAGGAAACCTCCAGTGAGTGACATAAAAGTGACTATAATGAGATGCATTCTAGTATTATGTATAATTTATTCAGCATTTGAATAACAGTTTTGTTTTTCATGCTGCTAAGAGTGCCGACGTGAAGCTGATTGCTGATGTAGAAAACAGCAATGAAGTAATTCAGGAACGCAGCTCTCCGCTTCAACAAACATTACACACATTTAGGCTGATTATAATTTGCTTTGAATCCAATATTTACATACAAAGTTCTACAAGCTTCCGAAAAGATCTGGCAAAGGAAGAAACTTTGAAATCAAGGAGAGATTTAGTTAATGAACTTCCGTTTTTCCCCCTCAGCGCAGTCTGTTTTAGGTGAGGATGATCGGATCAAACAAATCCCCCTCTGGTCCAAAACCAGGAATCAAGCCGAGGGTAGAGTCTCCATGTTCATTCCTGTGTGCTAAAAGCAGTCTGATCGTGTTCCTCTGCAGGCCACTCTAATTTAGAATAAATATATTATATATAAAAATATAAAGATTATATAGGTTTTATTCAATTATTAAAGTCACTAGCTTGCATCAATTATTGGAATGAATTGTAAAAGAATCGTGAAGTTTCACTTCAGTCAGGATGCAGTTGTTAGAGAGTTAGTTCAGCCAAAAGTGAAAATGATCCCATTATATACTCACCCTCAAGCCATCCTAGGTGTATGAGACAATCTGAGTTACATAAAAAATATATACAGTAATACCTCGGTTTACGAGCGACTTGGTATACGAGCAAATCAGTGTACGAGCATTGTATCCATGTACGAGAAAAAATTTCCCTCATCAAGGCGCATTTTTGTGTGGAAAAAGTCCTAACGCTCAGCATCGTTGTGCGCATTTTTAATGAAAATATCCTAATGACCTAATGCAATTAATAGGGTACAACCCAAAAAAATATTTAAAATGGGCATTTGTGGTCGGGTGGAACGAATTAATTGATTTTTAATGCATTCTTATGGGGAAATCTGTTTTGGTCTACGAGTATTTTGGTTTAAGAGCTCGTTCTTGGAACGAATTAAACTCATAAACCGAGGTATTACTGTAGATACTTTTATGATGAGCTTCGAAATCCAAGTTACCTTTCACTCCCATTATAAAGCTTGGAAGCGGCAGGATATTTTTGAATATAATTCCGATTATGTTTGGCTGAAGGACTGAAGTCGTATAAACCAAGAACGGCTTGAGGGCGAGTAAATTATGGGATTAATTTTTGGGCGAAGTATCCCTTTAAATGACGGCTGCCTATGTAGACAGTAAAACCACTAGAGTCTGGAACACATTGTAGCTTCTGTAAGCACATTGGCACAGAAGAACAGCATCAAAAGCAGCACTATGTTGTGCGTTGACATTTCTGCAGTGTCGTCATACAAAAAATTCAAGGCCGTTTTGTTCTCTCATTTCTGATTACACTCACAAACACAGTCGGCGTCCTGCGTGTCCTCTGCAGAGCACCGGGTGGGAAGAATGCTAACATATCTTTCCCACTGCGTGTATTGACCATGAGCTGATAATGAGGAACGACAAAGTGAACGAGGCAGGCAGCGAACGGGTAGGCGGAGCGGCCAAACAGCCTGTGTAATGACTCGTCCTCCCTCTCTATCTCCTCACAGGCTCTCCTATCGGACCGGACAGGACACAGCCAACTGCGACACGTGTCGGAACAGCGCATGCATTATTTACAGGTTGGTTGCTGTATTTTTTTTAAAGCCAGAGCGGGTGAGATACGCCAGCATGCTGTGCTAATAAAGATCAACTTCAGCCTAATCAGAGATTGTGTGAGTAATGACCATGATAAAGGCATATCATGGATGGGAAGAGATGAAGGACCTCAGTGGTACACCCTCATCACTGGATGTGGAGTCAGACATTTAAAAGAATATCTCATATGGATATTAAAAGTTAATCATTATTCACTCAAGCTCATGTCCGATTACATCTTATTCATTATTTTTGTCTCTGTAATATTTACGCAGCTCTTCTGCATTTAAAAACATTCATAATAACTCAATGACTCGTTAAAGTACAATAAAAGTGTCTATACCACTTGTGCATTAAACTAAGACTTAAAAAAGCAATACACTAATCATTATTCACTGACATAAATATATATATATATATTTTTGTACATGTAACATACTATAGGTTTGGAACAGCCTGAGAAAGTAAATAATGACTTATTGCAGTTGACTTTAGGTGCTGTACAGTAGCTGAGAATCTGTTTCTGTACTGCAGTTCTTTAAGGCATAGATAATAGATGCAGTTCTTATTCAATAGACGGGAAAAACACACACAATATGTAGGGAATGCCTATCATTTCAAAGCAGCTGAGTGAACTTAAGTGAGATGCACTCATTCTGCAGAAGGAGCCGCAGCAGAAAAGTGCGTCTGAGTGTGTAAAGGTCAGACTGTTAAGCGTTTCTCAGAGTGTTTTTGTCTCCAGTGGGCGGCTGGCCATCTTAAAGTGCAATGAGAGATGAAGTGCGTGCGTAAGGGATTCTGGGTAATTGACAGGTAGTAATCGCCAAGAGATCTTGTTGTGCAGAATGCAAGATTCCTTACAGGAAGTGTTTCACGAGACTTGTAAACACTTGAGGCATACCAATGACTTCTACGCTCACCTAACGGATTATTAGGAACACCTGTACAATTTCTCATTAATGCAATTATCTAATCAACCAATCACATGGCAGCGTGACATGGTTGTTGGTGCCAGTCGGGGGCGTCTTAGTGTGGGATTTTCACGCACAACCATTTCTAGGGTTTACAAAGAATGCTGTGAAAAGGTAAAAGCATCCTGTGTAAAAGCATCCTGTGGGCGAAAATGCCTTGTTGATGCTAGAGGTCAGAGGAGAACGGGCCGGCTGATTCACGCTGATAGAAGAGCAACATTGACTGAAATAACCACTCGTTACAACTGAGGTTTGCAGCAAAGCATTTGTGAAGCCACAACATGCACAACCTCGAGATGGATGGGCTACAACAGCAGAAGACCCCACCGGGTGCCACTCATCTCCACTGCAAATAAGAAAAAGAGCTACAATTTGCACAAGCTCACCAAAATTGGACAGTTGAAGACTGGAAAAATGTTGCCTGGTCTGATGAGTCACGATTGCTGTTGAGACATTCAGATGGTGGAGTCAGAATTTGGCACCATCAGAATGAGAACATGGATCCATCATGCCTTGTTACCATTGTGCAGGCTGGTGGTGGTGGTGTAATGGTGTGGGGGATGTTTGGATCTATTGGATCTCAACCCAATAGAGCATCTTTGGGATGTGGTGGAACAGGAGCTTTGTGCCCTGGATGTGCATCCCATAAATCTCCATTAACTGCAAGATGCTCCTATCAATATGGGCCAACATTTCGAAAGAATGCTTCCAGCACCTTGTTGAATCAACGCCATATAGAATTAAGGCAGAAAGGGGGTCAAACACAGTATTAGTGTGGTGTTCCTAATAATCCGTTAGGTGAGTGTATATCGTCTGTTGCTTTTTTTTGGAAGAACTACTCATTTAACATGCATGCATCATTCTGATGTGGAGCATAAGCACAAGAAAATAAACAAGAGAAGCGTCTCAGAGGACAGCTAAGCAGTGCTGTAGATAGAAAGCGTCAAAGTCACATCCGCGCTCCTGTGAGAAGACGAGCGACAGACACACAATCAAATTTAGCAGCTCACTTGGAAGCGAAGGGGAGGATTAAACGCAATCTAATTACACGCAGCCCAGTCAAAACACTCGACAGGAGAGAGAAAAGATCTCTCCGGATGAATCTATCAGATTCATGTTGGTGAATTGATCCGTTTGAATAGTTCACGCTAGAGCCGCTGTTTATTAGTTATATAATGAAATACAGCGCTGTATTATATGGGGAACACTCATGCAAGGCAAACCTATACATTTATAAATAAATACATAGTAATTTGTTTTAATGTAACAGTTATATAATTTGTCACACTGTAGTTTAGGGTCTAGTTAGTATCAACTACAACTTTGGCCTCAATAAACTCCTAATTACTGCTTTTTAATAGTTTGTAAGGTAGTTGTTTAGATTAGGCATTGGTAGGAATAAGGGATGTAGAATATGTATGCATGTCATGCATTAATATATGCTATAATATCAAATTGATATAGAATTTGAATCTTGAGCGTTCTGTGCACGCTTTTAAATATTACTTGGCGCAGACCTGCTCTTGTTTACACCGATGACATACAGAATGGCTTCACATCCACATAAATCACACTAATAGAGTTCCGTCTGAAAGAGCTAAAGTGTTCTACTTAGCATAATATGGTGTGGAGGAGAAATCTCATGACACAAACCGCAAGAGCTCCGATCACTGGTCTTCAGTCTCAGCAGCGGCTCCGAATGAATCTTTGTTTGTCATTCAGCAGTACATCAGACTGTGTTTCAAAGCCAAAAGAGCCGCCTACTCAGAACTTAAGTGTGCATGCAACACAAAGGCAGTTCTGATCCGTGCAAAGCTAAATTAATCACTTCTTTTGGACAAGTTAACAAAAACCTAATACTATAATAGTATAGAAACTTTACATGGACATTGGCAAGGCAGGAATGCATGTACACTCAGCATAGAAAGCACAGCAAAATGTTCCAATAAAGTGGACAAACAGAGAGAAATGCTAATTGTTAATATTCTGTGATACTTGGATACGCACAGTATCAAACAAGGATTAAAAATAGCAAAATCTAATTAACATGACTTTCTCATGCAAAGCAGAGCATCACAAAATTAGAACAGCAACAAGCTTATGTCAAACTCTATTGTAATCAATTGCAAATCAAATCTCTCAAGCGCTGTGTGTGCAGCGTACAGAGACGCAGCCTATGTAGAGTCGTTAGAGATCCTAACCCTGACTTGCTCTTTTGCAATTTCTGCTCTGATTCCTTTGGAATGGGATCAAATACGGCCAGACGATTTAAAGAGATGCGTGTTGTTGTCTACGAGGGTTTATTTCAGTTACCAACATATACATACAGGAGACGGCAAGACGGCTCACAAGGTTTTGGAGCCGAGCCACTGCTTCAGTTTCACAGTTTAACCTTCTGCATACCTTCATTTCCCGCATCATTATCCCTCCATCACTCTGTATTACTCCTCTGTCTGGCATTGACTCTCTCTGAAGGATCTTCCCAAGGCTGATATTCTTTAAGGAATGTTCTGGGATCAATACAAGTTAAACTCAATCGACAGCATTTGTGACAAGACGGATTACAATAGAATATAATTTTGACTCGTCACTGACTGCAAACAAAACACACATTAAGACAGTCCCAGCACCAGAAGAGTTCCCAGAAAGTATTCCCAATAAATATTCTGAATGAAATGCATATTATTTCAGCTTTGGAGTTTAGATCATGCCTTACTGTGTCTGCAATTTTCTGTGAGGAATGCACAGAATACCCTAAAATAATATTCATTTGAAAAATACACACAATTTCAATTAATTTCATTTCTTACCTCCCTCGGGGATCGCTAAACTTAAAAGAGGGAAGAGGCTGCATTCATAAAAGCGGATTTAGGAGCATTCAATTTATTTGAAGTCGAGCTGCTCCAAGCTAAAACTCTTCTCCTGTGCTTTGTTCTCCTGGTAACCATGTCATCGTGTTTCATCACACTAGACTGCATTTCCTAATGTGGCCGTCCGGATGGGATACTGATCTCCCAAGCTCTATTGGGAGGGAAATAACAGTTTAATAGTCAGGGCTTAAAGGGATCGCAAAACACAAATCTAACAGTTGGGCACCACAAATTATACCGGGGCTAATTGTTAACGCAAGCATCACTATTATTACGGCTTAAACTCAGGGTCAGTGATCTGAACAAAGAGGCTGAGTGTTAAAGAGGTCCTATTTATAAAGAAGCTATTTAAGGAGTCTAGATTTTGTGTTTTCATTATCACAGCAGCTGTCGTACGTGCCATTTTCGATGAAGCCCCTTCTTCCAAAAAACAAAATGCATTTTGATTGGTTAGCCGGGCCAGTGTGATGTGGTTGGCAGTGAGAAACCTCCCACCCCTTCATAACAGCAAGTTCTGCTCTGGTGTAAAAAATTAAGGGTGACGTCAACTACAAACCAATCCGACCCGGACCATGTTAACGAACCCGAGGATCATGCACTGATTTCACAGGGCAATTAAGAGTTGAGGTTGACCTCACTTTACCTTATGTCACAAAACTAAACACAAAAGCGAGCATTAAAAAAAAATTATATACATATTATGGCCACTTTTGCATGGGAACTTTTGTCTGACCCCACAATCTGTAAAGCAATCAAACCGACACGTGTGCTGTCTCCAGATCTCTCAACATCATACCATGTTCACCGCTCTTCTGACCTGCCAGAGAAGCTGGAATGAAGCGCGCACACACACACAGGCGTGGAAATACCATTAGAGCCGAGCTGAAGGGAGTGGAGATGATTACATTACAGAGATGTTTAAACGCTCAGTGAAGAGACACCGGGAGATCTCTCTCTCCTCTCCTTTATGCTAGAGTAATGCTGTTCTCCATGCTAACGCAGAAACTCTGGCTTTATTCAGAGCCGGTTGGTTGCTATAGATACTATGGTGATACCACAGTGAAGCTGGTGGGTGTTGAGAGCGTGCTGCACGTTTGTGTGTGTGCGTATGCGCACACTTTCGAGAGATACGGTTTAATCTGTAGATAGAGCGAAGCAAAGTATGATGGACAGCTGTATTAATACCTTACAAACTGAGAGAGAGAAATGAGAGCACAAAATAGGAATGCAAGATAGATCTGAACAATACATCACAATCTGAATCATTACAATTCTGTGCTTATTTTAATTGAAAATATATGACTATATTTCTTTCTATGTCTGGGTGCAAAAATACTAACCAGCTAGAGACTGAAGCTTTAGAGCATGTAGTGAAAAAGCACAAATTGTGTATCTCACGTACAATTCGTAAAAAAATTTTTACAAAACTGTGCAAAGCATACCAACATGATGCTGGAATAAAATGGTTTCTAGGCTGTTGCCAAGGCATCCTGACTGGTTTGACTGGTGTTTACTATCCCAAAAAGTCACATGATCACGTCTTTATGGCGTTATGGATGCCAAGATATGTGAGGAGAGTCTTTAACACAGAGGGGAAAACTCTAGTCAAGTTCCATAGAAAAGTTAAACTACTTGTCTCTTCACACAAATAAATTTACAATTTATAAAATCTATATTATTTTAAATACCATTTTTATTTTTATTTAAAAATACATTATATATAAATGTATTAAATTAATTTATTTTAAAATGTCTAAATAATCTATAAATTATAAATGTATTTGTGTGAAATTATATAATAAAGAAAGAAAATATACACAATATACACTATATATACACACAATATATACACACACAATATTATATATATATATATATATATATATATATATAAATAAATTTCACACAAATACATTTATAATTAAACTTCCACAAAATAAATAGTTAAACATGATTTAAATACATACACAACAATGAAAAGAGATACATTTAAATAAACTATGCTTATTATTTAAACGGTTTTTAAATTAATAAAAAAATACATTAATAAGTACAGTTATTACGGTTTAAAAAAGGATATCAAATCACATATGAATTAAATCAAATTAAATAATTTAATGTAAATCATGTAAATAAATATTTTAATACACAAAACAAATAATATGAATTACGGTTAATAAAAAAAGAAAATAAATGTATTTAAACAACTAATTAAATAAATGTATTAGGGCCCAGACACATATGTGCTCAGAAATGGAAAAAAAATAAACACAAAAAGACTCTTGCTAAGCAAGTTAGTTGAAGTTTGAAGTCATGTTTGTAGCATCTCCCTGAATAACAGCACCTCTGGTTTAACAGACGTCCGAGTTCTTTCATATGTGCATCTGGTCAGACATCTGAACCCTTGCAAGTATTTCTCCGTGTATCCCATGTACAAACACAATAGCTTGAGTGAGTCTCTAAAACCCCCACCAGATGAAAGTGATGGAGCCGACGCAAAAATCAAGGAAATGAAAGTCTTCATTTTCAGGTCTTGCTTTGTGGAAAAGAGAACAAAAACAAATGAAAGGAGCTTGTTTAGGTGTGCGATAAGTGCATCGTACCTCCAACGCCGAGAGACAGAAGGAAGGAATAATGAATGTTTCATTAAAAGCTCTTCCGAGTCGCTCTCCCTCACAGATGATTATCTGGGCACGCTGTCCCTCTGCTAATGAGCCTGAGATACGAGCGGCCTTCAGCAGCAGCACATCTCCCTACCGAAAGGCCTCGACCCGCGCTCTTTATCTCTGCGTGTGTTTGTGCGTTCCTCTCCATTCTAACGAGTGTCAGTGACGCGCGGCGGGCCTGCGGGATCCGGTCGGGCGAGCGCTAAGAAGCATGACAGACGGCAGAGCGTCTCATAAAACCGTTTAGAATCAGAGCAGGCGAAGCTCGACCCAAACCCCCAGCAGTCCACATCAAACGCCGCGGCCCACCGCCGGCTCGCGGATATGCGCTCGCGTGAGTGATGAGAGGGCATCTGGTGCTAATGAGAGACAGATTCACATTCGCCGGGGTGTCAGTCTGTCGTCTGCTTCCTTTCCAAAGCCAGAGACACGAACACGACGCATTCACAAATCCGTCCGCTGCCAACTAATTAAGCAAACAAACTTTTGCATCTAACACTTACAAGAAAACAAACAAATGAAATAGGAAATATAGTACAAGTAAAAATGATATTAAAAACCACATCACTGAGACGTCAATTGAATCAGTGCATCGCTTGACTCACTGAAACTGAACAAGTTTGTTGACAACTGGTTTAATATCACAAACATCTAGCGCTTGACATGACGTGTAACGTACCAACCAATTCTATGTTATTATTGTACGGTTGCATACGAAATAATAAACTATGTGCAATGCAGTGTCAAAAATATAGATTCTCGTTTTCCGCAGAATAGACGCACAATATCAGCTGCACTTTCTCGCAGAGTGACACACAAACCTGCGTTCCCTCGATGTATTTGCTCTGGATGATTATTGTTGGTGTTTGGCGTGGGTTCGCATGTATTGCGCAGAACACTCTGTACTAAATAGAGTTATTTCCCACAGCACATTGCACAAAATATCGTCAAAACGCAAGTCTTGGCAAGTGTTTAAGTTCAGTTTTAGGTGAATATAAACAGCTAAGAAATACAACACATGTGTAACAGTGTAACGGATCTGTGCATTCAGTCTTAAAGTGACAGCAGCCTAATAAACCTGCTGCCAAATTATGAGATAAAAATATCCATATGCCAGTTTTTTCCCATGGTATTAATGTCAACATTTTAGAAATAGTTTCTCTTATATGGGTGTTGCTCAGACATTTGAACCCTTGAATAAAGTACGTGTCTAAATGCAAACAATAGTGAAGCTTGCCTTGGCAAACACTAATTACGAGCTAGACCATCAGAATCAAACGTTTCTCAGTACAAACAGAGGCAAGCCAACTAATTAAGCCAGCAAACTTTTACAGCCAAGAAAAAAAGCTGCTAAAATGCAAAAGGAGTGCCAAGTCTCAGCAATCAGCTAAAAAAAAAAAAACTCAAACATACATATTTATTTCTTTATGCATACACCAACATGCTGCCATATTCACCTTAAAAAATGCATCGTGAAGACTTCCTTGAAATTGAGAAATGAAGCACATTAATCAATGCATCTTGTAATTTGGTGAAACGGACAGTTTTTACCACAGTTTACACGACTCTTTTCCAGATACACTTCAGCTGCTAACAAGCCCAAACAAGGAAAAATCATGAAATGATGCCAGATTCAAGCAACATATTAATGAGAAATACTTTTAAAATGATTGCAATATTCACAAAGTTACTTAACTGTATATTGCCAGCAAAACCTGTTCATATTTAATACACTGGCATGAGAAAAAAAAAAAAAAAAGTCTTCAAACTCGGTGCACAATAGTTGATGATTGGAAGACCAAAACCTTGAAAATGGGTCAAGAAAGTTGAGCTCAAGATGTGGGTGGATTGTTTGTTTCCAGTGTTTTCTGCCTTTATTACCTCTCAGAGACAAAAGCAAACACACATTTGTTCTCACTCGGCGTCTGACGAACATCAGGTCAGCGCAAACACTTCAGCGCCACAATGATGCGCTTCCTGTGTAAACACTGCCATGAGAAAGGGATGAGAGGGCCTCTACGTTAATGAGCTTAAACAGGAGGAGCAGAGAGAGATCAAACCACTCCTCATCCTCAGGGATGAAGGGAAGGAAAGCCTACGCCACATAAAAGAATACAGTGCTAAGCTGCACGGAGGGGCAATGAGCAGGGATATACAGCCTTATCAACGGCTTTCAGCTTCTAATTAGCAGCTTAGAAACAGTGAAAAGCGTTGGTCGTGACAACAGTTGTGGGTGGAGAGCAGGAGACAAGGAGAACGATCAATGAAATCTACCACGCAGACGTCAGAGAGGAATCTAGGCCCGTCAGACTCAAACCAGAGCGGCTCTGCGTTCTCGTTGGCTCGTGTCGCAGTTGTGAAGAGCTCGGCTCTCTAATGCAAATGAAATATTGACGTTCGTTAGACAGCCACTTCACTGCATTGCTCTCTAATGATGCTCTAGTTTATTCTACGGAGAACCGTATTGATCCAGAGAGAAATATTAAACATTGATTTGTGATTCCAAAGCTAGAAATAGTGAACACCGTGCCGTATGTCACTCGCCCGAGAACGAAATGAATACTCCCACCGAACAGAAATATTACGAGCTTATGGAGTTGAAATGTGGTTAATTCTTCAGCGACCTAGAATATTTTTTCTTTAAGAAAAACAGATAAATCAGAGAGAAGTCAGGGTTCATCCAGACAGTGCTGTTTCTATACAGAATGCCTTATGAAACACTTGTTTGTTTTCATTTTATGCTGATTTAAATGTAAAAACAATATTTTTTTTCATATTCATACACCCACATAGATACATACATACAACAAAAGTGTACATGTTTTAATTATTGAATTATTAATCACAGACATCTTTTGCTTGCATAAAATCCACATACACACAAACATACACTCACACCACACACAGGTAGGCAAAAGTTTCTTAAAGTAGATGCTTTAATTCTTTATTAATTTAATAAATAAATAATAATAATAAATAAATTTAATTCTTTATTTCTTAAAGTCTCAGTTAGCTTTAATTTTTTTTAAAGCCATAACTAATATATATATATATATATATATATATATATATATATATATATATATATATATATATATATATATATATATATATATTTATATATATATATATATATACACACTTATAAAAATTAAATTACATTTTTGGAATATATAAAAAATGCAAAAATGCACAAAAATATAAATACAAATATTAATATATTAAAATAAATATTAATTTATAAAATATCAATGCATTTAATAATAATTATAATTATTTAAAAAAACATTTATGAAAATGTTTGAACAGTAAAAATCAGCATTTGACGTCAACCTAAAAAGCATCTCTCCAGCAACTACAAAGCGCAATAATCAGCCAGCAATAGATCAGCGACTGAGAGAAGCTCTCAGAGAAGCTCAAAGCAGCTTGTTCAAAGAGCTTCTCGAGTCTTCTTGAGGTAATGAGTGATGTGTACATGTCTCTCAAGAACATATCGATAAGGGCATAATTACCAGCTTGTGCCTTGTGATTAATTTGCTAATTGCTGCATTGCGCTGAGCCGAAATGCAAAGGCCAGACACACAACAAACAAATGCGCTGAGTCTGCAACAACGCACAAACACACACACACACCTTATGTAACCTTTCAAGCCAAACGCTCACTGTTCAACAGATTCAAGAAAACACTGCTTTAAATATAGACTGGCTGATAAGCAATTTTATCTTTTTTGAATTTGGAGTGAACATATTTCTGAGAGACGCTTTGCAGAGTAAAGCTTTACTCTGGTAAAATCATTGAAAAACAGACTTCCTTTCACATGTTGAATGGCAGCTCTGCAAAATAAACCCCATCAGTGCTGACGCGTCACATTGGTAAAAAGCATTGTGATGGGGGGAATCGAGAGCGGCTGTATCGGCTCATCTGAGCGCTCTGTCAGAGAGAGAGGAATATGAGTTGCACTTCCTTTCCACAGAGAAACATATTGCTTTCCCGCGTCTCAGGACATGACAAGCAACTATTGATAAATGAAAATACGTATAAGGACTTTTTAATGCCTTAGTGAGTCTTAAAAAGCTAATTAAATAAAATCGTAAACCCACAGAAAGTCACCATTAGCCGATGTTTACATGTGAAGCAAAAGACAGATACTGTAAAATGAAATTCCAGGACTTTCAAGCACTTACAATTAGAGATCACACTTATACAACAATATCTTTATTATCTTTCAAATACTAAAAAATTATATCACGTGTTTTCCAAAGAAAATTAAAGACTAGTTTCATTCATATTGTCTTTCAATAATTCAAGCTCTTTTCAAGTATCTCTTCATAAATATATATTGGCTGTTTTCAAGGGTTTTCCAGGAAGTCAAATTGAAATACTTCAAGCACTTTGTACAAACCCTGAAAAGAAGAAAAATATTCACATTATTATAAAACATTTTTAAGATTTTATATAAAAAAATAAAATAAGGCATTGAAGGTCGTGCTGTATCATGTCCTGAGCTTCTGGTTTAAGTCGAGACTGTATTCACATTATTGAAAGACACAATATATGGAATTAGACTTTAATTATTTATTTTTTTACTATTTATTAAATAAAATCAATTATATTTCAATTAAGTTAAAAGCCACAAGGTCTCTTTTATAAGGCTATAACTTAGACACACATAGTGTAATAATATATTTTATATATGATTAATAACAACAATTTATATATATATATATATATATATATATATACATACATATACGTATACATATACGTATATATATATATATATATATATATATATATATATATATATATATATATATATATATAAGCTATAATATACACCTAAAAATATAAACAACAATTGATAATGCACATGCAACATGAGTAAATATGGTATAAAATGTGTCTGTTTTAGATTGAGTACATCTCTATTGCTAATATTAATTAATTATATCATATTAAATAATTAAATTGCAGCAATTTTATCAACCATCAGTCGCATTCAGCTCTCAAGCTGACTTGTCGAGTTTTCTGGCGGAAAAAAGAAGTTGAAAAGATTTTGTAAATGGCTTTTTTAAATGAAATTTCAGAACTAGAAATTTAAAGACATGACAAAATCCAGCATTCAGATCTGGAAGAGCACAAACACGCTCTCCTTCAAGAGACGGACGTTTTTTTCAGTCTGTTAAAGTGATATAATCCCTCGCTCTACCATCCCACTTTCTCTCTTTCATATTCACTCTTTCACCCTCACTTTCACTCCATCTCTGCTCTCTAATCGTGGAGTTTAATGTGACTCATCCCAGGAATCAGACGTGTAGTGGATGCAGGATTATCTCTGACACATAAAACCGAGGATAAATCCCACAATGCAACACCCGCAGAGACTGAATGTACCCGGGAGGAGCTCTCACATTCACACTGTCAGCGACATCAACTCTGTAAACTATACTTTGAAGGGACACATAATAATGATCATTAAACTTCCTCATCTGTTGAATCTGAAGTTCGTTCACTGCTTTACACCAACAGAAAGTCCAACAAAACCGCAGCTTCAGCCCATCTAGAAATCGAATTGTGCCACTGTGAACTTTCCTCGCTTATAAAACACACCATTTACAAACAAAACTGCTCAAGTCAAGATGCACAAGAGCAGAGAAAGCCTACAACCTATATACATTAAATAAGGCTCTTGTATCATTTTTTGCTATGAAATAAAAAGTAGTAAACTACAAATTATATACAATCATTTTGCTCAACTTAAAGTATATAACAATTTAAGTCTAAATGAAATACATCCTCTTAAAGACAAATAATAATAATAATAGTGCAAAAATAGGCTTTATTTTCGTGAATTTTATCATATAGTTAGTCAACATCACATGAGCAATAGTGACGTTTTTTTTCTAAATATCTGCACCCTTGGAAATGTGATATTGATTTTATTCAACAGTTCAATGAACATGAAGTTAAGATAGTTGAATTGTAAGCACTAAATGATCAATAATGGCATTTCACCAATGAAAATAGTTCCAAATAAAACCACAGCAGAACAGTTTTAATTACTGAAAGAATCGAGTGAGCCATTGATATTGTGATATAGTGAGCCATTGATAAAGACAGTCACTTGCTTCCTGAAGTTTCTATGAATAGATTGAATACTTTACATCTACTTTAGATTCATATCCAGAGCATCAGTTCATTTGTCCTTCATGTCCATGCCACTTCTGTATATATATACCTAAATGCCACTTCAGATTCAGGGGGGGGTGGGTTATGACCAGATTGTAGCCTTAAAAGTTTGTGTAATAAATTCTGTTGATCCAAAATATTTCTTCCTAAAGCAATTTGTGTAATGTGTATTCAATGCTGTATCTAACACAATAATGACTTTAAATGCCTCAGTCAAAACCAATGTTCAATTAATTTGCCATTCATTCGATTGTCGCATTGCAATTAATTCGATTACGAATTTGAATCCCTTGACATCCCTAATAAATGCATATTTCTTGGATTTATTACACATGAGTCATCTATATAAAGAAGATAATGTATAATTATTCTAATGTAAAAAATGTCTCATGTAACACAATAATGACTTTAAATGTCATCGGTCAAAACCGACGTTAGATTAATTTACCATTAATTCGATTAATTCTCATAATGCAATTAATTACGAATTTGAATCCCTTGACATCCCTATTAAATACATATTTCTTGGTTTTATTACACATGACTCATCTATATAAAGAAGATAATGTATAATTATTCTAATGTAAAAAATGTCTCATGTAACACAATAATGACTTTAAATGTCATCGGTCAAAACCGACGTTAGATTAATTTACCATTAATTCGATTAATTCTCATAATGCAATTAATTACGAATTTGAATCCCTTGACATCCCTAATAAATGCATATTTCTTGGTTTTATTACACATGAGTCATCTATATAAAGAAGATAATGTATAATTATTATAACGTAAAAAATGTCTCATGTAACACAATAATGACTTTAAATGTCATCGGTCAAAACCGACGTTAGATTAATTTACCATTAATTCGATTAATTCTCATAATGCAATTAGTTACGAATTTAAATCCCTTGACATCCCTATTAAATACATATTTCTTGGTCTAGAGTAGGGATGCACCGGATAGCAATTTTTATAATCCGGCCGGAACCGGATAGTTCCGGATATAAAATTAACTATCCGGCAGGAACCGGAACCGGATATATGGATACTTGTTGCACCACAGCCAATTTTTTGTGTGTTTACAGTTTAGACTACAGTGTAAATAAAAATGTGTTATGCCCTGTGTTTGTTGTTTTTGACACACTACATAGCCCGACAGCTAGCAGAGGTAAAAAATACTTAGATATTTTTGTTGGGTTCCCCCAAATTCCGGTCCTTACGATTTACTCAGTTTAGCATTGAACTTGATGAAGATCAGTTTTTCTGCATTATCAGGGAGCAGTCGCGATCGATGTTCAGTAATGATCCCTCTAGCTGAAAATAATCCCAAACGACTCTAAATTTACACGACGACATTGTTTTTTTTTTTGTATCCAACGTTTAACATGGCGGCTGAACTAAATTAAACTAATAACTGAAAATGAGCGAGCAATATCCAGTACCTGGTACCATTTCGACCGGAACCAGAGCCGGATAGAAAAAAAACCGCCGGATATCCGGCTAACCGGAACCGGAACCAGATATCCGGTACATCCCTAGTCTAGAGTCATCTATATGAAGAAGATCATGTAAAGATTTTACACACACTTCTAACCCTCACTTGTTGGATTATTGAAATGATAGGAAGCGTTCTGGAAGGCAAAAGCTACACTCTAATAAACAACCCAACCACTGGGTCAATACTGGACAGACCGGGTTGATTTGACCCAAGCGTCGAGTTCTGTGTCATTCATTTGACCCAACCAGTTGGTGAAATTAACACTCTTGCTGGCTTAAAAATGACCTATACGTTGGGTTATTACTCTCACGATCCAATGAATTCTCAATGTCCCTGTAGAGGTAACTCATTAAATATCCTGATTGACAAATAAGCGTTGATCGTAAGACTGATGGAGTAGATTCTGTGATCCTGAACGCATCGGATGCTCTTATAGTGGAATGCATTTATGTTGTGCTGCACACACAGTAAGTGTCTGTTTTCTCTGTGCTGCAGTGTGGAGCTGGACTTTAAACTGCAGGAAGATAAGCTACAGCCTCTGATGAAGAGATTGTGTCCCACGGAGGAGTCCCTGTTCCCCCCTCTGCCCTATCCTCAGGAGACCATCGGCTCCACGCCCAAACGCAAGTCCAAAGCGGAGGCCAAGAAACACGCGCGCTGGAAACTCTGGTTTCTGTGACCACAGGATTACACACACCACTTTATTACGCTTTCGATCATACGTTCACGAGGGGAGTTGAACGGAAGAATGCGACGCTCCATTTTGCTTATTTACGCCATTTTTGATCAGGAAAATCCTATCAATTTGTTTTTGGGATTTTGTTTTCCACCCGTCGGTACTTTACGGATGCGAGTACTGAACTTGGTTTGGAAATATCGCAGCCAGCATTGAAAAAAAAATTAAATATATGTATATTTAATGGAAGAAGAAAGGAATGATGAGACTATTTCCCTCAAGCAGAGTGTGAAATTATTTTAACAGAGCGAGAGACAACTGGATCAATAAGAAATCTTGCTTTACATTTATTATTTTTTGGTTTGGAAAATCCGGAGGATATTTAAAACACAAACAGGACACGAGCTTTTCATTTTGGTCTTCTCTTCCTCATGGAAATCGGTGTAACCGCAGCATTAAATCGAAGCACAACTCTTCGGATGCACTGGATGATACTTCCCACAGAGGACTTTGTGGATTTAAAACTCACTTGATGTAATTATTTGCAGAGCAAACCGGTCAAGTCACAACAACTTCATTATATGGGATTTATATGGAAATTATCTTACAAGCCTCTGTGAATTCATATAAACTTTCATATACTATTATTACCAGGAAAAAAAAAAGGAAAAAAGTATGACTTATTTTTCTAGATTCGTAATAATCACACATTTAAAGATTTTCTAGACGCACTATAAGCTTCTCTCACTTATTGGATTATTGAAATTATAGAACGAGTTTTTTAGCTCAGTGTCCGTTCATTTTAAATGATTTAATTTCAAATAATGCTCTTCTAATACAACTAAAGACTTAACCATAGAAACAACGGTAAACATTTACCTTTCTGTGACAGGAAGTCATGTGAGACACGGTCACCATAAAGCTAGACTCTAATGAACGGATCTGCATATGGAAAAACGATGTTTGGACAAGAATACAGGATCTAGATGTCACAGATTGACTGCAATATGAAAAAAGCCGGACAGTGTGTAGTGTTGCAGGAAAGTAGATTTAATTTCTATTTGAACAATTTAAACTTATGTTCACTTAAAAAAACATAACCCTAGAGTATGACATCATATCCTGTCTGGTGTGACCGCACTCTTGACACCTGCACTGAATCAAACCATGCACCTTCTGAAAAAGGAAACGAACAACACCAGAGCACATGTGATATTATCGAGCGTGTGTGTGTGTGTGTGTGTGTGTCAGGTCTTACAGGAGTTAACTGACAGTCCGAGAGACGGTCTGACATGTCTTCACCATGACAATGATCAGAAAGGAGAAAGGAAATGTAGTCACAGATGAACAAAAACATGTGCAGGTGATATTTCAAAAGAGAGAAAGAAATAATACATTGCCTAAAGAAACCAAACTTTTTCGTGTATCATAGCTTATTTATTTATGACAATTAATCACATTTTCCCCAGAAATAGTTTTTGGAATAATTATTTATCAAGGGAACACTTAAATCATATCAGTGATTAAATCATGATGGTCAATGGAAACCAAAATCATGAACACACTGAGGGCTGGAATCAACTTCATCAAAATCATACCAAATCATTGTAAAAAAACTGAAGTTACAGGCTGATCCAATCACAGCAGCTCGTGATGTCAGTCAATCGTGTGTTCGGCTCCACGTGTCTGTACACACTCATGACAACGTCTGGCTCCTAATTGTGTCTCCTGGACCGTCTGTGATGCTACTTGGGAGCTTGGGATGCTCCGATACATAATGTCCCAGAGGTTCTCAATTGGATTCAGATCTGGGAACTGTGAGCCAGTCAATGGCATCAATGCCTTCATCATCTAAAAACTGCCTACACCTGTGGTATTCAATCAAAGTCCCAGAGGTCCAGTCTCTCCATTTCCTTCCCAATGGAGGTCCGGAAAATACTCTTTAGGAACAGTAAAACATTTTAATCACTTTGTAAAAAAAAAAAAACTCTAAACATTAATCAAAGATGGGAATCTTGGGCTTTTTTTTTTTTTTTAGAATTTTTACCAATAGTTACTTAAAAAAGGAGATATTTCCCTCAACTGGACATTAAAATAAAAGGATAGATCAGACGTTTTATCAGGGTACTTTTATGCATTTGCTTATTTTACATTTTGACACCAATATTGACTGGCAGATAATAATCCTTGGGACTGAGAATGCATACTGGGATATGGCATGGGGTAAAAGTATGGGCCATTTTTATATTTTGTTCAAAGTAATACTACTAAAAACAAACAATCATTAGCAAAACAAAAAGTTAACTTGTACTTTAATTTTATTATGAAATGCTTTTAATATGCTGATTAATGATGCTAAATATGAAAAAAATGTCCAAGTTCCAAATTTTAACTTCGTTTGTCACAAACTTGGATTAGTTAATGTTCGGCATCATCTGTATGACATAAAAATTATTTAATTTGCTGCGTTCTCATTTTCTGCAGTGTTTTAGCAAAAGTAGGATCACTGTTTTTCTGCTGTTGCTAAAATAATCGCATCACTGCAGCACTTATTGTGACTCTTTACGTTTGTGTCGAGAGAAAGAAATACACACGGAGCTGAAAGCTGAAAGCGAGTCTGACTCAATAAAAATAGAGGATGTTGAACGATGAAAGATGACTACCATAAACAACCATGGGAACTTCTGATGTGAAAAAGATTTTTTACCCACTGCTCATTTTAAACTGTAGAAACTGCAAAATGGTGCAATTATGTACTGCGGTCCAGATGGAATTAAACCGAGGTCCAGAACCGCACGAGACAGGGGATGATCACACATCAGGAGAAAGCCAGACCCTTGCACCAGCATAAGCTGTGACAATGTGAGGACTTCATCCCGGTTCCTAACAGCAGTGAGAGAAACATCGGCTGCACGTGGAGCTCTGTGTGACCCTCCAAGACCATCACTGACCCACCGCCAAACCATCATGCTGGATGATGCTGCCGCATAACATTCCCCACGGCATCTCCAGACTCTTTCACATGAGTGAACCTGCTCTCATCTGTGAAGAGAACGGGGTGTCAATGGTGGACTTGCCTAATCCGGTTTTCCCTGGCAAATCCCAGTCGAGCTGCCAGTGCTGAGCTGTGAGCACAGATCCCACTAGAGGACGTCAGACCCTCATGACATCCTCATGAAGTCTGTTTCTGACAGTTTGGTCAGAAACATGCACACCAGTTCCTGTTGAAGCTCATTTCCTAAGGCTCTGGGAGCTCCTCCGGGTTCCTCCTCACACAAAGGAATAGATACCGGTCCTGCTGCATGATTGTTGCCCTTCCTTCGGATGAGACGTTAAACCGAGGTCCTGACAATCTGTGGTCATTAAAAATCCCACGGCACTTCTTGTAATGAGTAGTGTGTGGCCAAATTCCCTCCACTGGCCCCTCTGCTTTCAATGAACTCTATCGCTCTCTCTCCTCTCCACCTATAGCTGGTGTGTGGGGAGCGCACTGGTGCTGTTGTACCCCTGATGCGATTGTAAAGCACTTTAGGTGTACAGTAGTACATAGTAAAACGCTATATAAATGCCTATTCCTATTCCAGCTCTCCTCGTGTAACAGCCTGTCTCCTGGTCTCTCTTCCATGTCCTTGAAACTGTGCTAAGAGACAAATCAAACCTTGCAACGGATGTATGGATGTGCCAGGAGAACCTGTGAAACCTGATTGGGTTGCAGGAACCGACTCATGCTACAGACAGTGACAAGAACCCTAACAAAGCTACAAATAAATCAGTCACAAAGAATAAGGCAAGAACAATTGGCCTCCACCAGCAAATTCATTGAAACTCCAGTGAAACTATTGTTACTTTCATTTGGACCAAAACAGGTGAAACTGATTCTAAAATCACTAATGCTTCCTAACTGGAGAGACTGATATCTCTGAAGTTTCATTGATTAAGTGTCTTTTTTTGTGCACTGTATGTTTGTGTGTATGTCCGTGCGTATGTATACATACATACAAACACATACACATATACATGAATGCATAAGTGTTTAATTTAAAGACTTCAGTTCCTTCATTTTCCATTTCTTGAAAGGAAGTATTTTTGGAAAAACAAGGTCCACCCAACAGCAACGATTTAATGGAAACACACATTTTAACTATAAAATACATATATATATATATACATATATATATATATATATACATACATATATACATACATATATACATACATATATACATACATATATACATACATACATACATACATACATACATACATACATACACACACACACACACACACACACACACACACACACACACACACACACACACACACACATATACATACACATATATACATATATATATATATATATATATTTATTTATTTATTTCATTTATATATATTTTTTTTGTAATAAGAATTGCTGCGGGAAAATGCGCTTAATTGTAAAATAAATGTCAATACAAATTATTAGAGATATTTTAAACCGAAATTAGTATAATAGCTTGTCTGTTTTTCTTCATCCATTTGATGTTTAATACATCTTTAGCCATGATATTCACTCATATGGCCAAAAACAGAAAGACTAGGAAACGCATGAAAAAGAGTATAAAAATGGAGCACGGAGAATCAAAGTGATACGGACAGAAAGAATCACACACAACCTCACATTATTTTCACAAGCTTTCTGCTTCCATCAGTCTACAGGGAGAAGATGCCTTGTTCTTTTCCTGACACTACACAGGTCACATAGACACTGCAGAATGACAAATGCATTTATCGAGTCGAGATGTGATTTGCTACCACTGGACCTGCAAAAGTGCATCGCACATCTCAGATGTTTTACCTTGTTCAGTCTGGTTCTGTACACACTTTGTTGACTTAATGAACATTCCGTTTTCACTATCAGAGAGTGAAATGGAATCATTGTACCCATATATAACAGAACTCTGCGTGTACAGAATCAGCTTAAAGTGGAGAGACTGTCATACTGAAACCCCTTTTTTAAATTGCAACTTTAAGTAACTAAGTGATGAAAATATTTAGCAAAATAGGGCTAAAGTCATCTCAAACATTACTGAGTTCAGCCCACAGAACAACAACATAAGAGCAAAGCATTCTGGGATTGTCACGTCTGAGGACAAAGGCAACGTCCCATCCAGAGACATGTGCCAAAGTCTTTTAAAAAGGGCAAAATGAACAACAAAACATTTCCACTGAACAGACTCTCTCCCTCCGTTTTATGTTGGTAACTTCAGAAACACAATACATCCCAGTTGTGATTACAATAGCTCTACTGTAGCCTAAAGAGATGATTAGATGTCTTTCTGTTCCTTAAAAAGTGCAATTGATTTATTATGTGCAATATTGTGTATTTTATACAGTTTTTAAAAACTATTTACAATATAAAATAAAACATGAAAAATTATAAAGAGTGGCTCCATTATCTGAGTCCTGGGAAATCTGTCTGCGCACAGTTCTGGATGTATATACATTTTATAGTTCTTTTTAAACACAGGCATTTAAAAAAAATTAATACAATTATATTAAACATTACATTGTTTTTATTACATTTGGGGTACAAAGTAATTATATACAGTGGTGTGAAAAAGTATTTGGCCCCTTCCAGATGTTTTTTTTATTATTTTTTGCATGTTTGTCACACTTTAATGTTTCAGATCATCAAACAACTTTAAATATTAGTCAAAAATAATAAAAGCATAGCATGCAGTTTTTAAGTGTTTGAAGCCCTGTGTGAAAAAGTGTTTGCCCCCTAAACCTAATAACTGGTT
>JAWRVZ010000085.1:2227500-2242500 GCA_037043235.1 Rhodeus uyekii
AGGGTTCGATTCGCAGGGAAAGCAAGAACTGATTAGAATGTCAATGTGTTTCTTGAATGCAATGCAAGTCGCTTTGGATAAAAGCGTCTGATAAATGCAGAAATGTAAATTTCATGAAAATGGCTGTAACCGCATAAGGTGCAATGCTGTCAGTTCCAACAATCCAGTGTCAAGACAATGAAATCAAAATGGACAAAATCCTTGTTTGTTTGTTTGTTTTCATAGAATTTTGCAGTCTATTACAAATGATTTATCCATCCATATCATGATTTATCCATCCATATCTCCCCCACTCGCTTGCAGCAACATCTCCTCTCCGATAATGTGTTCACGTGTTTTACTTTTTCAAGAGGGTTCATGTGTTTAACCTAACAACGCACCTGGGGATCGAACCCATGACCTTGCGTTTGCTAGCTCTCGCTCTACTGTAAACACACATGGTTATAAAAGGAAAAGAACATGAAATCTCAATATTGGGCAGAATTACGCAACTGGTGCATCGCTTTCATCGTTCGACCCAGTCTCCAGTCTATTAACTATAATTGCATGAAGAAAACATTTAGTCTTCCACATAACAAAGAAAGCCACACAGTTTTGGAATAAAATGAAGACTTGTAAATTATGACAGAATATTAGTTTTTGCATGCACTATTCCTTTAAACATACACAGGTGGATAAGAGAGTGAAGAAGGGAGATGTTTAGCATGCATATGGAGAGCTGTGGCTGTAAAAGTCAAGGACAGCCACTATCACACCGACAGCGGCATGTCCGGCCAGCCTAAAGCGCTCTCAAACTAACTGCTAAAATATCCCCTCCCACCTGATCCCAGATCAGCTCAGACAGGACGAAGTAAGAAAAACAACAGCAAAATAAAGCCATGTGTGCTCCTGTTGGCAAACGCACAGCAATCACAGAGCTGTAAGAGCAGTGCCAAAAGATGCGGCGCGCTCACACCATCTGGACAAAACAGCACGGCAAAATCAAATTAACACAAACACTGACAAATTAACAGATCAACAGTGATCAAAAATGTGTTGTAGTTTTGTATGCTAGCAAAAACTACACACTTCAGCCTAAAGGTGTTATTTTTCTGTCCAAAACACAAAACCATTATCAGATACAGCAAAAAATTTCATTTGTGCTGCCTGCCTGAACAAAGCTTGACTGTGACCGTGTGTGTGTGTGTGTGTGTGTGTGTGTGGAGCCATTTGAGGATTGCAGACAGCGGCCCGATCGCACTGCTATGGCAGAACACTCTGTTACTAACCACAGACGGAGGAAGAAATCAGCACATCCCGGAGGAACAACCCTTTGACGGGAAGAGACACACTTACTATGAGAGCAGAGTCCCGTCCCATGGAGATCACAGTCCTGTTCACGGTCCTCAGCAGCTTCTCCATTATGACCTGCACGTGCCACTGCGTCGGACCCTAAAACCACACGGAGAGACGGAGAAACACTTATAAACTTATGACTTATAAACTTATAAACTTATGACTTATAAACTTATAAACTTATGACTTATAAACTTATGAATTATACACCAGTGTTTGTCAACCTTTTTTGAGCCAAGGTACATAAAAATAACGCGATGCTCGGTTGTGGACGGGGGGAGGGGGGGTGGAGCGCGATACTTTGTTGTAAACAGGGGGGGGATGTAGCAGGATACTTGATTGTTGGCGGAGGACAGAAGTTGTTGACGGGGGGGTGGAGCGCAATACTCGATTGTTGAGAGGGGGTGTAGCGCGATACTTTCTTGTTGACGAGGGGGGGGGGGGGGGAGCGCGATACCCATTTGTTGACGGGGGAGGTGTAGTGCGATTCTTTGTTGTTGAAGGGGGGGGGGGGGGGGGAACGCGATACTTTGTTGTTGGCGGGGGGGGAACGCGATACTTTGTTGTTGACGGGGGGAACGCGATACTTTGTTGTTGACGGGGGGAACGCGATGCTTTATTGTTGACGGGGGGCGGGGAACGCGATGCTTTGTTGTTGACGGGGGGAACGCGATACTTTGTTGTTGACGGGGGGAACGCGATGCTTTGTTGTTGACGGGGGGGCGGGGAACGCGATACTTTGTTGTTGACGGGGGGAACGCGATGCTTTGTTGTTGACGGGGGGGGCGCGATACTTTGTTGTTGACGGGGGGAACGCGATACTTTGTTGTTGACGGGGGGAACGCGATGCTTTGTTGTTGACGGGGGGAACGCGATGCTTTGTTGTTGACGGGGGGAACGCGATGCTTTGTTGTTGACGGGGGGGCGGGGAACGCGATACTTTGTTGTTGACGGGGGGAACGCGATGCTTTGTTGTTGACGGGGGGGCGGGGAACGCGATACTTTGTTGTTGACGGGGGGGCGGGGAACGCGATACTTTGTTGTTGACGGGGGGGCGGGGAACGCGATACTTTGTTGTTGACGGGGGGGTGGAGCGCGATACTCGATTGTTTACAGGGGAGGGAGCGTGATACTCGATTGTTGATGGGGGGGGAGGAGCGCGATACTTTGTTGTTGACGGGGGGGTGGAGCGCGATACTTTGTTGTTGACGGGGGGGCGGGGAACGCGATACTTTGTTGTTGACGGGGGGGGCGGGGAACGCGATACTTTGTTGTTGACGGGGGGTGGAGCGTGATACTCGATTGTTGACGGGGGGGGGAGGAGCGCGATACTTTGTTGTTGACGGGGGGGTGGAGCGCGATACTTTGTTGTTGACGGGGGGGTGGAGCGCGATACTCGATTGTTGGCGGGGGGGGGGGGGGAAACGCAATACTTTGTTGTTGACGGGGGGGGGGGGGGGTTGAGCGCGATACCTGTTTGTTGACGGGAGGGGGAGCGCGATACTTTGTTGTTGACAGGGGGGGGGGGGGGTGGAGCGTGATACTCGATTGTTGACGGGGGGAGGGTGGAGCGCGATACTTTGTTTAAGGGGGGGATGGAGCGCGATACTCGTTTGTTGACGGGGGGGGGGGAACGCAATACTTTGTTGTTGACGGGGGGGGGGGGGGGGGGAGCGCGATACCCGTTTGTTGACGGGAGGTGGAGTGCGATACTTTGTTGTTGACAGGGGGGGGGGGTGGAGCGCGATACTCGATTGTTGACAGGGGGGGGTGGAGTGCGATACTTTAGTTGTTTAAGGGGGGGGGGGGGATGGTGCGCGATACTTGATTTTTGACGGAGGACAGACGCGCACCATTGCCGCTTACAGCCGCTCAAAGTGTGTTTTTTTGAAAAATTTGATGAAATGGAATAATTTTCCGCGGCACACCTGACGATCTCTCACGGCACACTGGTTGAAAAACACTGTTATAAACACACGACAGCATTACATAAACTCAAACATCTCTGGTGGGTGACGATCAGTGAAAGGGACTTTCACAACTTTCTATCAATCAGATAATTCTGGGGAAAATGCATCATGGTTTGCACAAAAACATGAAGCAACAAGAGTTTTCAACATTTGATCATGTTTAATGTATAAGAAATATTTCAAATCAGCATATTTAATATCGAAATAGACGAGAGAAATTTTAAATGGTAAGATTTCAAAATATGACTATTTTTACTGTATTTTTGATCAAATAAATGCAGCCCTGGTGAGCAGAAGATCCTTCTTTCAGAAGCATCAACAAAATAAAAGAATATATTACAGCAGTTTAATAAACTTTGAATAAAAACGATTACTGCTGGCAATACGTGTGTTGAGCTGAGCTTAGAAAGCTGAGAGACGCAGTGAATCTGTGAGCCGTGTTCACCAATCAAAGAACGATACCAATTCAACAGATATTGAATTAGTCAGTAAAGACATTTCTTCAAATTTCACCGGTGTGAAATAACCTGGCGTCGCTCTGAGCCGTGTGTTTATGTTCGCAGGGATCCTGATACACTCACAGCACATCGTCAATTATTAAGCAAGCTGAAAGGATGCAGCTGATCTCCAGCCAGCGACTGTGACGTCTGTATTACGCAACACACACTCAATTGTCAAGTAAACACACGCTCGCACAACGGCTAAAACGATGCTCCACACACAGCGCCATGAAGTTGGATAATCAATGATGTTTAGATGTGTAAATCAGTGTTATTTTAGTTTTACTGTAATACTAAGGTATTCACTTTACTGTGGAGGATCTTTATTATAATTGCGATATTGGACTAGTGTCTGTGAATATTAAACTGCAAAAAGACTGTTTGAATATGAATCCAGCATGTTCTGTACGAATGAAGGTTTTCTTTACTACTCATACTTGCATTAGTAACATACCATATTGACTTTTTATAAAAATGTTAAGCAGTACAACTGTTTCCAACCGTTTCATCATATCAGAATGATTTAGACTGGAGTAATGACGCTGAAAATACAGCTTTAATCACAGGAATAAATTATATTATAAAGTATATTGAAATAGAAAAACATTATTTTAAATTGAAATAATTTTTCACAATTTACTGTATTTTTTTTTTTAAGCAGGCTTGCAGATCTTTCAAAAATCAATTAGAATTAAAATTAGTCATGTGTCCAGTACTGTAATTAATTGAAAATATAAAGGGCCTATATAAAATTCACATGCTCACAAAATCATGTGTTGTGTTAAAAGTAGACATTACATTAATGGTAATACAATAGTTGCTGTTATCAGTAAGCTCACAGTTGCTTTTTTTTGTTTTATCTCATAGATTTGAGAATCATATTGATCCACATTGGACATGAAGGTGAACTCGCTGACAAAGCAGGAACCTCTTTTCTCTCCAATGCAGAGAAACACCAAACACCTTGGAAATGTCAGAAATGTGACATTCACTTGTATCTCTGAACAGGATTTCATTCCAGGTATAACTGTATACTCATACGGCTCATTGTCTTCTCAGGTGTGAATCACTGCATTATTCAGGATCATTCACACCCACTCGTATATGGGTAAAAGAAAAGACTTGCAAATGTAAATATATATAATGGTTTACATGAATGAGTTGGCAGGATGATTTTCACATCATTTTGAATCAAAAACTCTTGGCTAAAAACAAATGTAGTTCTCAAAAGTATTGAGGACACATTAATTATGCGTTTTGCGGCCTTATTTCAGTGACTTAAATGTTTTGCATTTTCAAGAACCATGCATAAACAATATTTTCTCAAAATACAAACACATAAATATGTGTTGCTGTAGCTGAGCTTGTGCTGAATACAGTGTAATGACACTTTTCACATTAATATGTTCTTTAGCAACTGAATAAAGTGCAAATGTATATAAGCATATCAAAATTTCTTCAGGGCCCCAAAACAACCTGTGTGTGTGTGTGTGTGTGTGTGTGTGTGTGTGTGTGTGTGTGTGTGTGTGTGTGTGTGTGTGTGTGCGTGTGTGCGTGTGTGCGTGTGTGCGTGTGTGTGTGTGCTCACCACGTCCTTCCTGTAAAGCACCTCCAGGATGTTGCTCAGCAGCTGACAGCAGGAGTCCAGCTCTTCCTGCTTCTCCAGATGAAGCTTGAGCTGCTCAGTCATCAAAGGCAAAAGAATCTCTCTGCAGTCTGTAAACACACACACACACAAGTAAAATAATCTCTTCACAACCTGACGTGATCTTACAGGCAGACTTAAAATACATTTTACATTTATTCAATTAGCAGACGCTTTTATCCAAAGCAACTTACAATTTGAAGTACAGAAAGTGATTTGTCCTGAAGATACAAAAGTACATAAGAGTGCTTACATAAATATAAATTATATCAGCCTACTAGCCAAACAAAGCGTTTTTTAATCAATTAAAAAATGTATATGCTATGGCATAAAATAAATATTTAAGAATAAACACTTTTTTTTAAATCAGGGTTTATATTAGAAGATGAACTAAAAAATTGACTCGGTGTTACTGGTCATAATGAAAATGTGTTAAAAATAAATAAATGGAAAAGCTGTTTCAGGAAGATCACCGTTGGCTCAAAATAGCTAAATATTTGCTATTATAAAAAGGCCTCAACAAAATATCTCACATTTTTCATTAGACGGTAAACACATCTCATATATAAACACACTAATACACACTTCAGTCGAAAGTGCAGAACAGACTGGCATAACTAGTGGAGAAGTCATGTATATTCCACACAACGGATCAAAAAATCAGGGGGTGTGGCACAGAATCCGTCTATCAGCGTGGGAGGTGTGTGTGTGTGTGTGTTTGTGTGTGTGTGTGTGTGTGTGAGCTGAATCAATGTAAATCTGTTTTTCTTCAATGAGGAGTCATTACGGGAGCAAACACACACACAAAGTCCCGCTGGCCTTCATGAAAGCTCATTCGTCATGCTGTTCGAGCCAGTTTAAACTCGCACAAATAAATCCACACTATCCTTCTACGAGCGCATGCACAACACACGTCTGCATTAAATAACTGACCTGCCCCTGAACTCTGAGACATCACTTCACAAGACAAAATTAAAATCAGGGTCACAGCAGAATAAATCACAGCACCTGACATCACGAGTGTTTCCTGAAATTAGACGGGACTTTTGCATTTAAAAAATAATTAAGTAATTTTTTCAATGTCAAGGTCATGCATTTAAATCCCAGAGAACACAATTCTGATTAAAAAACATTAGAGATCAGCCAAATGAATAAATGCAATTTATTCATTCACTCAAATTCAGCGATTTGTTTTTGGAAGCATGCATGATATTAATTTTTTTTATATACTTATAATATATATATATATATATATATATATATATATATATATATATATACACACACACACCGTATTTTCCGCACTATAAGGCGCACCCAAAAGACGGGATTTTGTTCAAAAAACGGACGCGCGCCTTATAGTCCGATGCGCCTTGTATGTGGACTGCGTTCCAAAATCTATAAAATTGTTTTTGGGTGATTTTGATAAGCGCTCAGCTTGATTGACTGTCGGACCATTTCACACTGACACAGTGATAAACCAATCACAGAACATTATGTAATACCATATGCTTACCTCCTGAAATCTGACTCCCTGTCACTCTGCGCTTCCTGGAGCATATTCCCTTATCAATCCATGTTTTCACACAGCAAACACCCAGAGCGCAAGCGGGGTAAAGTTAGTTTTGTTTTTTATATTCCTCACACATTCAGCATAAAATGGCAATAACTCTAAAAGGACTCACTCAAAAAAAAAATCTTAACAATGTATACTTATGGATACATATGTCTTAATGTTTCACAAGCTTCTTTTTCGTTATTTCCGCTAGATATAATGAGCAAGGAGCCGTAAAACCCGTCTGAATATGAGTTTCACCTGAAAAGCTTGTCTCTTTGCCGAGATGTGATTAAGGGACCGTGGGAAAAGTGCAATTTTCTTATGGAGAAAGCTATTGGTAAAAGAAAGGTAAATTTGGACATGCAATTCACTTTTTGAACAGACAGGTTTAAACGTTGTCCACTGTGTCACTTTAATGAATGCCACTGGTCTCATGTCTACACACACTTAAATTATAGCAGAAATCGAAAAAAGAACTTGCACTTTTCCCACGGTCCCTAACGCACAGCTCATCAAAGAGCAAGCTTTCCCGGCGAAACTCTCATTCAGACGGGCTTTACGGCTCAGTGCTCGTTATATACAGCCAAAAAATGAAATGGAAGCTTGTGAAACATTAAGATATATTTCCTTTTTGTGATAAGGTTGTTAAGATTTTTTTTGTGCGAGTCGTTTTGGTGTTATTGCCATTTATCGTTGAATGTGTGACATATCGAAAACAAAACTAACTTTACCCCGCTGAACGAGCACAGGTTTTGAGTACTTAAATTAATACAAAGAAAACAAAATAATGTGTATAAAGGATGTGAGATGGATTGAAACTGTAAACTTCCTGAGCTTTGTCAGGATGAGAGATAAAGACACCAGCAAAACTGTTGATTTTCTTGAATAGCAGGAACTAAGCATAACTGAACTTAGCTTTCGTTTTTTTTAATATTTTTCTATTTTATATCATTGTTTTAATTTTTTTTCGATTTGTATTCTTTATTTGATCACTTTTCATGCTTTTTTCGTTTAGTAAAAACTGTAATTTTCTTGAATAGCAGGAACTAAGCATAACTGAACTTAGCTTTCGTTTTTTTTTTACTTTTCTATTTTATATTGTTGTTTTGATTTTTTTCGATTTGTATTTGTTACTTTTGATCACTTTCCTTACCTTTTTTCGCCTGATTACCCTAACTTTCACTTGGCGCAGACCTTTTGACGAAATATCTGTGGAGGGACATCTGCTTCTCCTTTATCCACAACAACAGAAGCCTCTCCATCTCATAATTTATATTCGAACACAACTTCAATATAATCCTCACGCCCTTGGAAGGATTTACATTTTTGATAACATCGTTCTGCTTTAGGATGGTACAGATCGTGGATGTACTGCGATCATAAGTGTGTGCTAGATCTCTCACGCGGCACCGCGCTCATATTTATCCACAATTTCATGCTTCATTTCCATTGTCATCATGCGTTTCTTCTTTTCACTACCATCCTTACTACTTACTTTCTTAGAATTCGTCGCTATTATGAAGAATAATGCACAAAATAGAGAGAAAAATATCTACCGTATTCGCGGATGACTCGTACAAGTCAGTGAACACATGAAGTGAACGAGTGTCGGGGTCGGCCTCAGTACTCTAATATTTACTCCTATATAGAAGCAAAAATCTGCCCGAAGGCTTGCTCATATCTTGGAATACTCATATGTAGAGTCGCTCTACAGGAAAGCTGCATCTTCCAGGTGCTGCACACTGCCATGTGCTTCTGTCTAATCAAGACACCAGGAAAATTGCCAAGCTGTTCAATTCAGACACAGAAGATGATGACTTTGATTGATTAAAACAATGTGAGTGTATTGTTATACAGTATAATAAAGTTCAGAAAAACTCACTGTTTTGCTTCCATTACCTTTTTGTAGAGCATGTTTTACCGTGCGCCTTATAATGCGGTGCGCCTTGTGTACGGACTAAGTACAAAAATAGAGCGGTAGTCAAGACTGCGCCTTATAATGCAGTGCGCCTTATGGTGCGGAAAATACGGTGTGTTTCTGTGTGTGTATATATATATATATATATATATATATATACATACATATATATATATATATATATATACATACATATATATATATATATATATACATGCATATATATATATATATATATATATATATATATATACATATATATACATACATATATATATACATATATATATATATATATACATATACATATATATATATATATATACATATACATATATATATATATATATACACATATATACATATTTTATATTATTATGTATATATATATATATATATATATATATATATATATATATAAGTCCGCAGGTTTATTTGAGCACACTGAATCATAAGTTGCTTTCATGAGACCAGATTCCCAAGAGAGCAAAAAAAAGAGTGCCGTTTTCACTCTCTTGTCCAGTCAAACAGAAGAGGTCAGTGATATAAAAGGTGTTTTATGAAGGAGTGAAGGCTGATGTTAATCACATCCCACAACTGAAAACCTTCATCTAGAGTCTGATAACAGGTTACAGGAGTCAGCAGAACTCTGCAGTCCAGACTCAAACATCCACCACAAAGCCACGCGAATCAAATATCAAATAAAAGGAAAACAAATCAAAAACTTGGGAAGGGAAGAGTACATTAAATTTTTGTTTAAAATAAATTAAAGTTGATGGAGTATGTTGGAGGACAATGAAACAAACAAACCAGTAGAAATTCCAGCCGCGAGCGTGCTCAACACATTTGTTCAGGTTAGACAAGCCCATTTGTGGGTAATTTATTCCAGGGAAGCAGCGGCACTGGAGTCCTTCAGAAAGAAACAACAAAAAGCTCTACCGCTTAAAAAATAAATACATAAATGTACACACCTAATATTTGTTTAAATGCAAGTTAATTAAATAATTATCATTATATTATTTTAATTATATAACAATGAATAAATAATTACATCATTTACTTGTATTTATATTTATATATACACTGTATTTATTCATTCATTATTTTTATTAAATATATGTTCCAGAAGGAAAAAAGGAGACAACAAATAGTATTACGACAACAAAACCATGTCTAAATTCAGTTAGCATTTTGTCTTTGTTTGTAGAATATACAAGATTCCTATTGATCATATATTTTCATATAACCAAGTAATGAACTAACTTTTATTTATATTGCAGAGTTAAATGCATTAACAGTGTATAGCAGGGGTATTCAATTAATGTTGCAAGAGGTCCGGTCTGTATATTTCCTATCCAGCTGGAGGTCTGGAAAATACTTTTTTGGAACAGTTACTTTATAAAGAAAACATAAATGGGGGTGCAGGGTTTACTTAAGAAACGTCTAGGCCATTTTTATATTTCTGTGTATTATTTAGTAATAAACTGCAAAAAAAAAACAAGGTAAATAATCTAACAAGCAAAACTCTCACCAAATAAAGTTAACTAATAATTTCAGATTTTTTTTTTCTTGCCTTCTCTACATAATTTTCCAAATGAAAACACAATCAAATCATCTGCATCATTTATGTCTTTATCGGGAGAGAAAAGCAACGAACAGAGATGAAAGGACTTGAACAAAGCACATTTCGCTCTATAAAAATATTAGAGGATGTTGTGCTGCAAGATCATTCCCATAAACGACCCTGTGCGCTTGTTCTGACGCGCTGCTCACTTTAAACTGGAGAAATGGTCAAACGGTGCACTCATATCCCACAGTCCAGATGGAATTACACTGAGATCCAGAACCACTGCTATAACCACAACTAATGTTACACAAAATCATTTATCAGATTATTTATACTGAGACATTAATCAAATGATCTTACTCTTATCCATAAAATCCTGATCTCATTATGTTGTTCCTTAAGACGGCGAGAGATACTGAAGTGCACGAGACAGCGCATGGATGCGTGAGGAGTGATTTAATCGAGACACAGCCGCTGATAATTACTGCTGAGTGACGTGCATCTACTTTCAATCTTCCCGCAGAGCTGCTGTGTGTCACACTGCTTTCTTTAACACTTCACCTTGGGATGCATTCAAACACGCATATGAATGCACACAACACACACAGATTTCTGTGACCAAACAAACTCTGTTTGACAGAAGTGCTACGCATATGACTTACACACACAAGCACCAACCTTACACATGGCATCACTCATGCAAATTCACAAATATGCATGACAACTATCTGGGTTTGCTAGAAATACGCCAATACAGAACTTTCTGCAGACTGCATTAAAATAATGGCAGCCACACAGTTTTATACGCTTCTTAAATCAGGCAGGAAAGAAAAACAAAGCTGAAGGCCAATGTTAAATGGGATGGATGGATGGATGGACAGAGATAGATAGATGATGAATGGATGGATAGAAGGACAGAGATAGATGATGAATGGATGGATGGATGGATGGATGGATGGTTGTGTGGATGGAAGGACAGAGATAGATAGATGATGGATGGATGGATAGAAGGACAGAGATAGATAGATGATGGATGGATGGATGAATGGAAGGAAGGAAGGAAGGACAGAGATAGATAGATGATGGATGGAAGGAAGAAAGGATGGAAGGACAGAGATAGACAGATGATGGATGGATAGATGGATAGAAGGACGGAGAAAGATGATGGATGGATGGATATGGATGGATAGAAGGACAGAGATAGATGATGGATGGATGGATGGATGGATGGATGGAAGGACAGAGATAGATGATGATGGATGGATGGATGGAAGGACAGAGATAGATGATGATGGATGGATGGATAGAAGGACAGAGATAGATGATGAATGGATGGATGGATGGATGGATGGATGGCTGTGTGGATGGAAGGACAGAGATAGATAGATGATGGATGGATGGATAGAAGGACAGAGATAGATAGATGATGGATGGATGGATAGAAGGACAGAGATAGATAGATGATGGATGGAAGGAAAGAAGAAAGGAAGGACAGAGATATATAGATGATGGATGGATGGATGAATGGATGGATAGAAGGACAGAGATAGATGATGGATGGAAGGAAGAAAGGAAGGAAGAAAGGACAGAGATAGATAGATGATGGATGGATGGATGAATGGAAGGAAGGAAGAAAGGACAGAGCTAGATAGATGAAGGATGGTAGGAAGAAAGAAAGGAAGGAAGGACAGAGATAGATGATGGATGGATGGAAGGACAGAGATAGATGATGGATGGAAGGACAGAGATAGATAGATGATGGATGGACAGAGATAGATAGATGATGGAGGGATGGATGGATAGAAGGACAGAGATAGATGATGGATGGATGGAAGGACAGAGATAGATAGATGATGGATGGAAGGACAGAGATAGATAGATGATGGATGGAAGGACAGAGATAGATGATGGATGGAAGGACAGAGATAGATAGATGATGCATGGAAGGACAGAGATAGATAGATGATGGATGGAAGGACAGAGATAGATAGATGATGGATGGAAGGACAGAGATAGATGATGGATGGAAGGACAGAGATAGATAGATGATGCATGGAAGGACAGAGATAGATAGATGATGGATGGAAGGACAGAGATAGACAGATGATGGATGGATGGATAGAAGGACAGAGATAGATGATAGATAGATGATGGATGGATGGACAGAGATAGATGATGGATGGAAGGACAGAGATAGATAGATGATGGATGGAAAGAAGGACAGAGATAGATGATAGATAGATGATGGATGGATGGACAGAGATAGATGATGGATGGAAGGACAGAGATAGATAGATGATGGATGGATAGAAGGACAGAGATAGATGATAGATAGATGATGGATGGATAGAAGGACAGAGATAGATAGATGATGGATGGATGGAAGAAAGGAAGGATGAAAGGAAGAAAGGATAGAGATAGATGATGGATGGAAGGAAGAAAGGAAGGATGAAAGGAAGAAAGGAAGGACAGAGATAGATAGATGATGGATGGATGGATAGAAGGACAGAGATAGATAGATGATGGATGGATGGATAGAAGGACAGAGATAGATAGATGATGGATGGAAGGAAAGAAGAAAGGAAGGACAGAGATATATAGATGATGGCTGGATGGATGAATGGATGGATAGAAGGACAGAGATAGATGATGGATGGAAGGAAGAAAGGAAGGAAGAAAGGACAGAGATAGATAGATGATGGATGGATGGATGGATGAATGGAAGGAAGGAAGAAAGGACAGAGCTAGATAGATGAAGGATGGTAGGAAGAAAGAAAGGAAGGAAGGACAGAGATAGATGATGGATGGATGGAAGGACAGAGATAGATGATGGATGGAAGGACAGAGATAGATAGATGATGGATGGACAGAGATAGATAGATGATGGAGGGATAGATGGATAGAAGGACAGAGATAGATGATGGATGGATGGAAGGACAGAGATAGATGATGGATGGAAGGACAGAGATAGATAGATGATGGATGGAAGGACAGAGATAGATAGATGATGCATGGAAGGACAGAGATAGATAGATGATGGATGGAAGGACAGAGATAGATAGATGATGGATGGAAGGACAGAGATAGATGATGGATGGAAGGACAGAGATAGATAGATGATGGATGGAAGGACAGAGATAGATAGATGATGGATGGAAGGACAGAGATAGATAGATGATGGATGGAAGGACAGAGATAGATGATGGATGGATGGAAGGACAGAGATAGATGATGGATGGAAGGACAGAGATAGATAGATGATGGATAGAAGGACAGAGATAGATGATGGATGGAAGGACAGAGATAGATAGATGATGCATGGAAGGACAGAGATAGATAGATGATGGATGGAAGGACAGAGATAGATAGATGATGGATGGATGGATAGAAGGACAGAGATAGATGATAGATAGATGATGGATGGATGGACAGAGATAGATGATGGATGGAAGGACAGAGATAGATAGATGATGGATGGATAGAAGGACAGAGATAGATGATAGATAGATGATGGATGGATGGACAGAGATAGATGATGGATGGAAGGACAGAGATAGATAGATGATGGATGGATAGAAGGACAGAGATAGATGATAGATAGATGATGGATGGATAGAAGGACAGAGATAGATAGATGATGGATGGATGGAAGAAAGGAAGGATGAAAGGAAGAAAGGATAGAGATAGATGATGGATGGAAGGAAGAAAGGAAGGATGAAAGGAAGAAAGGAAGGACAGAGATAGATGATGGATGGAAGAAAGGAAGGATGAAAGGAAGAAAGGACAGAGATAGATGATGGATGGAAGGAAGAAAGGAAGGAAGGATGAAAGGAAGAAAGGACAGAGATAGATGATAGATAGATGATGGATGGATAGAAGGACAGAGAAAGATAGATGATGGATGGATGGAAGAAAGGAAGGATGAAAGGAAGAAAGGACAGAGATAGATGATGGATGGAAGGAAGAAAGGAAGGATGAAAGGAAGAAAGGACAGAGATAGATGATGGATGGAAGGATGAAAGGAAGGATGAAAGGAAGGACAGAGATAGATGATGGATGGAAGGAAGAAAGGAAGGAAGGATGAAAGGAAGAAAGGACAGAGATAGATGATGGATGGAAGGAAGAAAGGATGAAAGGAAGGACAGAGATAGATGATGGATGGAAGGAAGAAAGGAAGGATGAAAGGAAGAAAGGACAGAGATAGATGATGGATGGAAGGAAGAAAGGATCAAAGGAAGAAAGGAAGGACAGAGATAGATGATGGATGGATAGAAGGACAGAAGGACAGAGAGAGATAGATGATGGATAGATAGATGGAGTTAGACAGTGAGCTCTAGAGAGAGTCTGTGAACGTACCATGCTGAGTAAACAGGTCGCTGTGGACGATGTCAATCATGCAGTTCAGCTTCTGCTTCACCAGACGCCCCAGAGGAACCTTGAGTATGAACTCACTGAACAGCTTGCTGGAGAAAGAGAGAAAGAAACGCAGGGAGGGTTAACACTGCTT
>JAWRVZ010000085.1:2247500-2270000 GCA_037043235.1 Rhodeus uyekii
ATTATAGAGAGAGAGAGAGAGGGATGAGGATGAACAAGTAGAATTATAGAGAGAGAGAGAGAGAGAGGGATGAGGATGAACAAGTAGAATTATAGAGAGAGAGAGAGAGAGGGATGAGGATGAACAAGTAGAATTACATATATATATATATATATATATATATATAGAGAGAGAGAGAGAGAGAGAGAGAGAGATGAGGATGAACAAGTAGAATTATAGAGAGAGAGAGAGAGGGATGAGGATGAACATTCCATTGGTAAGTTTATAAAAAAAGTAAATAAATAAATATAAAATAAATTGAAATAAAAACTACATTTTTTTATTAAATACAACAAAAATCAACTAAACTAAATATTATAAATAATAAAAATAAATATAATCTAAGGTAATTGTAAGTATAAACGCTTACAAGTATTCATTTATTTTATTTTTTTAAATGAACTTATTACATAAATATTTACATGCACAAATGAATGTAAAGGATAAGACCAACATTTGTGAATTATTTTACAGAAGTGGCTTTGGTGTGATTGAGCTCTTTAAATCATTCTTTGAACCCACACAAATCACTCGCTCTTCCTCAAACTCATTATTTAATTTTACATTCTGCGATCCTGAATATATCTGAACGCCAAACATGCAAACAACTGCAGCCAATTAAACTCCACCTCAATGAAAGACATGAATGTTTGCTGGAAAGACGGCACACACGGAAGATAAACTCACCTGAGCTCCTTCGGATCAAACACCAGCTTCAGATCGTTGACGATAGTTGGGACGTATTTCAGTGCGGCACCCTAGAAATTCACACAAACAAAGAGCCATTACAACTAAACATTCAACAGGGGAGGGAATCATGGTTAGTCAGAGTGATTTTTAAAATCATTATAGTGGATTGAGTTACTGTTTAAATAAGTATATGATGGTGTCGCTCATTGAATGACTATGAGACACACTGAAGATCAAACTCATGCAGAGATGATGGTCTCAAACACTCAAGCTTTCTCAGAATGTCAATTAATCGTATTTTCAGGAATGTGTATGTAAAAATAAATGGGGGGAAAAAATCATAATAATGAGGATCAGTATGTGAAATATAACGTATATCGTAAATTAATTAATTAGATTCCTCTAACAAATCATTAACTCTTTCCATTGCAGTGTTATTTATTTTATTATTATTATTTTTTACATTTCTAGCCTCAAACTTTACATTCATGCATTTATCAGATGCTTTTATCCAAAGCGACTTGCATTGCATTCAAGAAACACATTGACATTCTAATCACTTCTTGCTTTCCCTGGGATCGAACCCATGACCTTGATGTTGCAAGCGCCTCGCTCTACCATTTGAGCTACTGAAACTAATTTTAGTTTTATTCTAGCTTTGTGCATTATTCTTTTTCATTAAAAAAAGCAACATTTTGATGAAAATCCCATTTTTGTTACAGACTCCTTCCAGATGGGATTCAGAGCGATGATCAAAACATCCATCATTTGGTTTATATGATCATGTTATTTCACATATGCATGAGATCACACATGACATCGCTTGTTTCTACTGCTTCTTTTCTGCTGTTTTGATGAGGAGATTCTTCTTTCAGAAGATGCGCAATAGCGCCCCCTATCCTTATGACAGTGAAAACACGGAAGGCAAGAAAACGAGGAAAGAGTTAATATCAAACGTCCATGGCTTTGCTGTCTGACTGAATGCGTGATGTGTGTTGACACCTGTCAATCATACCTGTCCATCTAAAAACGCAGATTTGAGCAGAATATTGCACTACCTTAAATCTACTGCTTACCTTAAGCTAACAATTGTATACATCTACCTGTAAAATTCTGTTTATAGTTAGAGACATCTGTATATACATTTACATTTATAGCACATATTCACCTGTAAATGCTGTTTATAGACACCTGTAATTATATTTATAGCACACACTCACCTGTTATAGTAATAACCATCTGTATATTTATATTCATTGTACATATTACCTGTAAATCCTGTACATCTCCATATCCTGCACTTATGCAACCATTGTATATATCCTGCACTTGCTGCTATTGCACTTCTGGTTAGACCTAAACTGCATTTCGTTGCCTTGTACCTGTACTTGTGTAGTGACAATAAAGTTGAATCTAATCTAATCTAATATGGTTGAATGGGAATGTTTAAGGGATTGTTTTCTCCAGGTAATATATATCTGTTTGATTGTTCCAGTATTGACAAGGATGTTGATCTTTGTAACCTCAGCAAAGACGTGTTCCTTAAAGATTCTAGAACGATTTTCTTATCAACCAATCAGATTTTAGGGTTGGGTTAGGAGTCGGGGGTTCGTACGGTTTTATTGGACTTCAGGTGCAAAATTAAAAAAAGAAAAAATGAATTGATTGAAATATTGTTTGAGGAAAACGTCCTAATTGGTAAACAATCAACACGTAAAAGCTTTAAAACTTTGTTAAAGAAAAAAACACAACTCTCAGTTAAATGTCTGATTTTATTCTAGTCACAGCTGAAACTGTAGTCCTGAGAGTACACAGATCAGGATATAAAGAGGCTCCTTCCTGTTTGATCATCATTGTGTCAAATTGTGACATACTTTGAAATCATTTAAAAGAAAAACGACTGAAAGAACATTTGAGTCCACTGAGGCAATGATGGATGGGATATGAAGTCTCCCATTTGATAAATATTCTCTTCCCAGCAGCCCACACAACTTCTGATTTAACCTGAGCGTTCGCAGAGAAATGGAAGAGGTGTTGGAGTTCAAGTGTTTACTAAAAAACTGAATATCTGAGGTTGTGACTCGCGTTTGATTTGATGTGTTTTTGATGAGTTTCACAGCAATGAATTCACAGAGTGTGGAGCTGAAACGCGTCTCAAGAAACGGGAGAGTCTGAGTCTCAGATACTTTCACCAGACTGGATGTGCAACGTAAAGAAACTAAACTTCTGGACTTTAGCCGTTATATTTATGCTACATATGGATAAGAACTGATAAGAAAAACACAGATAAAATAAAATGCATTACATATAATATTTTTACTAAAATAAATAAAATAACATTACTACATATGTTTAACGGAAATCAGTCCAAAAATCAACCTTATCCAAAACAAATTATACATAATATTAAACAGTCATTACAGTAATACCTTGAGATACGAGCAAAATCCGTTCCATAACTCGAGTTGCTCGTATCTCAAATCATTTGTTCCCATTAGAAATAACAGGGGGAAAAAAATTATCGGTTGCAGCCCTCTAAAATACTCCCTTATTAGTGCTAATAACAATGGAAAAAACATGTTTTTAATTGCTATAGAGACACACACACAAAATTATAGTATCTAAGGATTCCTGTGATATAAAATAAAATGTGGTTTTAATTATGAGTTCTTCCCTTCGAGACAGACGATACAGTAGCGGCATGTGTGGAGGAAGAGGAGGGAGGGATAACGTAAATTACGTAGATAACGCAAACAATACGAGTGCTGGAACACTTAGTGTCGGCGTCTGTAAGCTGCTCGTATCTCAAATATTTACTCGTATCTCAAAGCAAAATGCTCAATGGCTTGCTCGTATCTTGGGACGCTCGTATCTCAAGGCATTACTGTATTTTAAAATCCTTCTGTTAATACTAGAGGTCAACAAATGACACACTTCACATTCATTTCCCTCTAAAACAACACGGCAAAGCTGGGACAAACAAACAGGAACAAAAGAACCCAACATGTGCAGTAAAAACTATCGGACTGTGAAAATAAGTGTGAGCGCATGTGAACACAACGCACTACACATTTCAAGGCCAGCAGAGAGGAAAGCACATTCCTTGCCTTGTTGTTTCACAAGTACGTCTGACCAACATCAATTTTTAAGTGTCTGACAAAACCACTAAGATCTCAGCCCTCGGCACACCTGCATCGCTCCAGGCGTCGTCCAGAGGGCCTGATGTGTCGTGACGGACGCAGAGCATGTGTGTGTGTGAGTGGGTTAGACCAGAGGTGTGTTAATGCAAAAAAGAAGTGACAGGAAAGGTCAGGGACTAAAACAAAACCACACAAACGAAGGAGGAGGAGCAGAGAAACAGATGGAAGGAGAGGAGGAGAGATAGAGTACCTTGAGGAGAAGCTAAAGAGGATGAATCCAGAGCCACAGTGGACAGAGGAGGAGGTCAGGTGACAAGAGAGAGACACGTCAACAGATGAAAGAGAAACAGCAACATTTATGTCCTCCGGAACAAACAGAGCAGCATTCTGGGAGAACGTCCTCAGACGTAAAGCCTTCAGATAAACATTTTGCTCATGCTGTCACTATTATGTTGGTCAAAACATTTTGGTCAAGACAGTTAAGGTACGTTTCCTCCGCTCATCACGGCTGCATTTATTTGATCATAAAAACATGTGTAACATTATTATAATTTTTTTTATACGTAAATACATTTTCGGATGAAAATGATCCCGGTTATTTTCAGCATCATTACTCTTCACATGAGTCACATGATCCTTCACAAATCACTCTAATCAAGAAACATTTCTGATTCTTACTGTAGTTCGGTTTCATATTTGTGTGGAAACGTGATATTTGTAAGGATTCTTTAATTAACAGAGTTTAAAATCAACAGAACTTATTTGAAATAAAAATATTCTGTAACATTGAACTGATGCAAAGTTGAAAGACATTTATAATGGAATTAAAAGTATTGATTTCTTCCCCCCCAAAAAATAAATAAAAATAAATACAAATTCCCACTGTCCCCAAACTTATTAAAAAGCACTTGTGTACTGTATTCTAAGTGTACTATATACCAAAATGTTATTAAGAATGCTCTTCAAATCTCAAATACTCAATTATTCTGCATGAAGACATGTCAGATGCATACAATGAGTATTTTTTAGGAAGAACTAGACACTAGATTTTCCAAAGTTAGCGGCACTATGCCAAAAATTGAGTTAAGACATGTTCTCGATAGACTAGATATTAACACCAATGAGCAAAACTGTATATTATATTACTTTGTGTTTTGTCTATTAACTAATGTCTGAGAAATTCAGAATCTATTACGGTCAGCGACGCAGAAAGGATGAGTCTACACACATCTTATGTCTTATATTATCTTAGATTAAAAAATCGTATATTATCTTATATTAAAAAATAAAATAAAAAAATTCAGTGTCTTAAGTACGTAATTTCATTGGTTGCCATGCCATACAGTGACGCATCAATTATGAAAATATGGCTGTGTATATGAATTTAGACAGCTATAACTAGGGATTTTCAATGAGTAATGATCTTAAATGATTTGAAAGCTTTCAAAAGCCTTGAAATGTAAAACTGGAGTTTGGGGAGGGGCTAGCTATTTAAACGACCAATAGCAGGCTAGGGGAACCAGTTTGAAAGTCATTATTTTCAGATCCTTTTCTTAACACAAGAGGTGAACAAATGACACACTTCATAAGACTGGAAATGCAGCGCACATTTGATAGCCATACGGTCTACTGTCATGAGGTTGCCATGTCATCTGTCGGCACTCATTGCATGTAAAAGAGCAGCGTGAACATGCTCAGAAACTTCTTCTGTGTTATATGTGTGAAAGTCTCATGTGTAAACGAATGAACTTTCCACACAGCGTTTAAATGCTCAGCTCATCAGAAACAGCTTCTTAAAGCGGTCTCACCTTCACACCGCCGGTCCCCTCAGCGCTGCTGTTCATCATGGCGTTAAACGAAGAAAAGAGACTCCTCAGGGACTCCATGAAATCACTCTCGCCTTTGTTCTCGTACAGCCTGAAGGAAAACACACAAACAGCAGATGATCAGTGGCTCGGGCGGCGAGAATCATTTCATCTAAATCATAAGAGAGGCAACAGACCGGTCTACATGTGTTTGCTATGCAAATCCATGACTTCAAACTAGCCAGAGCCATACAAATCCACATCAAAAACAATGCATCACACACACACACACCTGCTCACTGGCACCTCTCAACTAGCTCCCGATTACAGGCTGATCAGACTGATGAATTGCTCCGTAATCTAGTTTGAAGGGCAGAGAGCTGACGGCCTTCCCGGCATCAATCCAAACGTCCACACACACACACACACACACACACACACAGAATTTCTGCGCTCATGCATTCATTAAATGCGGCCTTTGCTGATGTGATTAGCCCTATCTGACTTTCTGTGCTCTGAAGTCACACATTCTCAACTTCATCTGGAGCATTTAGACCGGCCTTCCGTCAAAACACACACACACTTAACTAATGGCCCGGCAAATATTGAAATATTCTTCATGCGCCAGTCGACCATTCATCACTTTATACCTATAAATTACAACCATATAGGAGACATATGATAGAAGTGCATTATTTTTAAAGTTTAAAAACTAATATAATTGTAAAGAAATGCATAGGTCATATTTCATTGTAAAATCGAACAAAATATGATATTTTAGAATGAATGAAGGAAAGTACTTTTGTAAGTATGGTAGTATTTCTTGTTTATGCCCATTTTATAAAAAAACAACCATACAAATAACAGGAATGAGATGATGTTAAGACAAATGTGTTTGTTATGAAAACAACAAAGCAAAATAAAAGAATGAACTTCTTTCAATATGAATATACACACACACAGGTATATGTGTGCATCTGCATCCTATATGTACGTGTCTATGTACAGTAATACCTTGAGATATGAGCATCCCGACATACGAGCAGTCCGAGATATGAGCAAGCATGCGAGCAATTTTTGCTTTGAGATATGAGTAAATATTTGAGATATGAGCTACTGTATCGTCACTCACTTTAATTTAACTCATAATTAAAACCACATTTTATTTTAAATCAAAGGAATCCTTATATACTATAACTTGTGTGTGTGTTTCTCTATAGCAAGTAAAAAAAAAATTTTTTCCATTGTTATTAGCACTAATAAGGAGTTTTTTAGAGGGTCGGAACGGATAAAAAAAAAAAAGTTAATTCTTATGGGGGGAAATGATTTGAGATACAAGCAGTTTGAGTTCCGAGCTCGTCCTGGAAAGGATTATGCTCGTATCTCAAGGCATTACTGTATGTTTGCTCTGTTGATTTCAATCAACTTGTGCTTTCAGAAAAAGCTTCTCAGAATCATGCTGAACAGAACTACAGAAATTGATTAATATTTGATGAAACTTCATATAGTTCAGTTTTCCGATCTGACACCAATAGTTACTTTTATCTCATAATAATAACTCGTAATAGTTAATCATATCATAATGATTTATTTTTGTCATATTTCACTGCAGTCTGAAGCCCTGTCTAGCGTATATCCGACTATAAGACGCGTGCGGTCGGCCGGGTTCGATCCATGAGCACAGGGAGCAGGATCAGTCTGTGAGCGAGAACCAAAGTAAATCAGATCAGACTCTCCTCATTAGTGTCTCTCACAGCAGTGTGTGGTGTCAGGTGCTCTGAATGTTCAGGTAGTTAAGAGACCGAGATCCTCTCCTCAGTCGGGCCTGAGAGACACCATCATATACTTCACCCGCAGACAACAAGCTAATCACCAGCACTGAACTTAATTTAGGCCGAGTCATTACTCAACATGTCCTCCGTCTCCCTAAATCAGCACTGCTGCCCATTCCACTTCCTGCCTGCCTCAAACACGTCCTCCCATCCGTCAGGAAACAAGGGCACTTCAGTTTGATAAAGGTGTGGCATTTCAGATCTGCCCATTAAATCAAACCGTCACATTTCTTAGCCTTAACTGCAGCTTACTGTCTGGGAAACAGATCTTATCAAGGAGGAAATAAAACAACCTTTGAGTATACGTTGGAGACGCAGTCATTTGTTATTTGTGCCACTTGTCAACAACTGCACAACAAACTGTGTGTTTTTTTTGGGGGGACGACGAAATGGGACTTTTAAAAATAAATAAATCAATAAAAATATGTTGTTTGTTTTTTTATAAGATCGCTGTGCTTGCTTTTTATTTAAATATGTCTATACAAATATTATATATATATAAAATTAAAAATAAAAGTTAAAAATGATTTTGTACAAATATAATGTTACATTTATATAGAAAAAATGAATGAGGGTAATTTCAGCCAATTCCAAATTATTATTGTTATTATTATTATTATTATTACAACTATTATTACTAGTATTAGTAAACAAAAATACTATTTTGTTACCTTCGTAAAAATTACTTTACAAACGCAAGTCTGTCTTCATTTTAGCAATAAAAGCGCATTATTATTTAAAATCACAGCCTTTCGAATTGATATTTGCACAAAGCCATATCGAGGTTTCGCTTTTATCCATCATGTAGTGAAAACACACATTGTTACCTCATGTGTTCCCTATTTAATCCCTGTGTGTTTGCTGTCTTGTGTCACGTTGTTTTCATTCTATGTGTTCCCTGTGTCTGTCATCACCGTGCCATCCGGTTTGTTTGTTATTATTTTTCCCCCTTGGGGCAGTTTGTTTGTTTTATTTTCATTATTGTAAATAAATCCTTTCACCCTGCATCTTTGAGTCCTCCCTACCCAATCCATGACAGTTTATTTACATTTGATGTCTACCAGAGAGTGATGTTCTCTTCCTACAAAAGACCTATGACTTCGTTTTTGAGTCACAAAAAAATCATCTTGTGTGACTGCATGTTCACATCTGGTAGAATTTCAGAGCTTCTTAGTAGGTTGAAAATACACATTCTAGTTTTACTGCTGAAGCGAACCAACCTAGCCATGATTCCCTAGTGCATATGAAGGATGAACTAAACAGAACATGTGAAGGAAGAACATACTGGTTGAAGAGAACCCGGGACCTCACGATGAATTTGAAGATGTAATCCACAGCCTTCAGAGCTTTCAGCAGCTGCTCCGCCAGCTTCTCCGCATTATCCACATAGTTCTTCAGGACTTTTGTCAGCTTTCTGAAAAATATCCACACACTCAGTGATATTCTTAAAAACAAAGCACATGCTAGCACAGAGACGGCAGCATCTCTCACTCACGTGTAAGCAAGGGTGGCGCTGAAATGCTTGCGGATGTAGGTCTCCAGAACCGGATTGAAATGATGGAACTTCCTGTCGGCGATCAGTCCAATGATGAAGACCTTCCAGAACCAGCAGAACAGGTTTGTTTATTAAAAAAACATGCATATGCAAATATTGGCAGACGCTTTCATCCATTGCATTCAAGAAACACACTGATATTCTAATCAGTTCTTGCTTTCCCTGGGAATCGAACCCATGACCATGGTGTTGCAAGCGCCACTCTCTACTGTTCCTGAGACACAGGAAAGCAAATATTTGATATATTTTAAAAGGGATGATTAGCTTTAATTGATATTAATTATCAAGAAATATTCAACAAATTCATGTTTAGTAGAAGTACAATGATAATATGTTGTGATTTTTTAATGTAATTTAGAAAAACACTACAGACTCAAATCTCTTCCTAAATGTATCCTAGTATTTCAAGACTACTGGTGAGAAAATCAAATCAAAAGATAAATATAAAAATGTGCATGTGTATGTATTAGTGTTTTTTTTCTTCACATAATAACATGCATTATGTAAATATATATTTTATATATAGGGTAAGGGTAATATATATATATACACACACACATACACACACACACATACAGTATATATAAATAAATATATAAAAAATATATGCATATTTATATATATATATATATATATATATATATTATTTAGAGTGCATATTTTATATATAATCTGCACTCTCACTCCTAGGTTGTAAGATTAAAGGACTGATATAATATCCATGCTTTATTTTTAATTTATGCATTTTTGATTGAACCAGAGCATGTCAATCTTACCAGAGCATCAAACACAAGCGTATCAAACGTCTCACTGTCCGAGTTCTCCATCATAATGTTGAAGAGGGCGTCCAAAGTGTCCTGCAGAAACTAACACACACACATACACACACACAGATTACAAGACGAAATTGACCATCACAGTATGTTGTGTGTCTGTGTTTCTGTGATTTTAAAAGCCCTTGAACATTTACTGAAAGAGAGGAAATGTGAAAACCTTTATGCTGTCAATCTGAACCACATGCTGTCCACTTTAATGTCTGCTGTCATTCAGCTGATGCTCAATGACAATCGACCAAGGACATGACGGCAGAAGAGAATTACAGCTGTGATCGAGCTGTACGGGCCTATTTGTGCCTACAATTCAGACACTCAAACAACGCGTTCATTCACTCTGCTCGCTTTCATTTCACTTCATCCATCATCCTTCAATCTATGTCATATCCATATTATTTCTCAAAGTCGTAGAGCATTCTGAAAATGGCATGTTTTCACGGATAACCATAACAGCCATAATAAATCAAGGCCATACAGTCACACGGACCCTGGCCTTCAAAGAAAAAAAAGGAAGAAAATAAGTAAGCAATGCGTATTACATGGCATTATGACAACAATTCGAATTCATAATACAGGTTTCTAGGATGTGTTATCACTTCATCTTTACTTAAGCACAAATCGCACAGACACTGCAGTAACAGATTCAGCATGAAAACATTTCAATGCTGAAATGCTCGAGTGCGAGTCGAGCATTTGTGTTTTTATTGCGGTGTTTGGCGACAATCGCCGCAAGAGAGGAAGAATGTGTCCCTGAAGGGAATAAATAAACACTCACACTAACAGCGCCGCATATATTCAGGACAGAACCAGTGGCAACAGATACAGGACGTCCAAAGTCTATAATGCTCATAAATCTGTCTTCGGTCCGAGATGAGATTCGGCAGGTTAAACACGCCACCGCTCACATGAGGTGCGCACATAACTCACAAAGCAATCAAAAAAGTGCAGGGGATATAGGGAACGAGAGCCAGCATTTATCTAATGAAAATGAGAGACGATATCATAACATGAACACGCTATAGCATGAGGTTTTTTTCTATGAAGCATAAGCATGGAAGTGAGAATAAATTGCATATGAAAGTGGAAAATTAACACTAAGGTGAAACAAAAAGAATTTAGCAATTATGTTTCTAAATGTATGTAAACACACATATATCTATACATAAATAAACACATATACATGTGTATGAATTTGTATGTATATATTTATATATGAATCTGTATGCATGTGTATACATGCATACATACAAGCATTTAATATTGTAGCGCATGGCGCTGGATCAAATGAGATAAACCCCACAAAAAAAAAAAAATTATTATATGAAAACTTAAAGAACCAGCGCCACCGAGGCTGTTTAATTTCCCCACAGACAATAAGCAGGAGACGTAAACATCTGTATGTCCCATTTTAACTCATAATAACCATTTATAACATACATTATAACCATTATGACTTATTTCTGCTTGTATATGATAGAATTGTGACGTTTAACGTGGTGCACAAACAGATGATGATGAGGAGGACAGCAGGTGTCACACTGAAACTCTTTATTCAAAAAAGAATTTAAATATAAAAAAACGGCACACTTTGTGCATAACTCGGAAGACGACGACTTACAGGAGAACAAACACATCAACACGTTAGGTTAGGTTAACAAACGACAAAGACAAGGGAATACAAGAGGGTATATATACACAAGGAGATGGGAAACAGCTGACGAGACTTAACAAGGTAAGTGATTAACAAGACAGGTGTGGGAAGGGCAAAGAAAGATGCAAAGAAGGGACCGGATGTGACAATCCTGTGTGTATTTGCATGTCCCCATGTTGTAATCATCTTCTTATGTTTTGTAGTTCATTTTGGATGTTTAAGTACTTGTAACCGTGAGTGAGAATTACTCCATTCTTACAAGTCGCATAAAGCCATCTATTATAATTTATTATAATTAATTAGCAATATACATATTTCCTTTTCATTGTTGATTTATGTGTGTTTGATATTAACATGTTGTGATTAAATGCTGATCCGTTTGAGCTGGATTTGATTTATATATATGTGTGTGTGTGTGTGTGTGTGTGTGTGTGTGTGTGTGTGTGTGTGTGTGTGTGTGTGTGTGTGTGTGTGTGTGTGTGTGTGTGTGTGTGTGTGTGTGTGTGTGTGTGTGTGTGTGTGTGTGTGTGTGTGTGTGTGTGTGTGTGTGTGTGTGTGTGTACTTATATTTGGGATTAGGCACAACAACAGATAAATTGCAATACTTCCTCATCTACAAAACAAAACAACATTCAATTCTCAGGTGTGGTTCAATTTATGAAGGTTGATTCTGGGCAGCCTGAAGCTATTAATTCAAACAACTATTAATATGGAGATCACTGTAATTGTGGGTCCTACTGTGAGTGTGTGTTTCTCGACCACACACACACACACACACACACAAAAGCAGACCATTTACCGGCCAAAAACAAAGTAAATAATTCACCACTCACCACAAAGAGTGAGAGAAAGAAAGACCTCCCTTAATGTTTCCAGCAGGCGTTCCACTCAACGTGATTATGTACTTTCCTCACGCTGTGTGCTAAAACACCTTCCAATAACTGCCAAGTTTGAAAGTGAATTTCTGCAGAAAGTGAGCACCCGTCGCATGAAAGCTGTGAGGACGGTGTAATAATGCTGAGCAATCGGGGTTTCTTCTTCAGGGCACAGATCAATGCGCTGGAGAAAACACCTGTGGTTATGACTCAAGGACACTGAAACCCTTAACCAAAGCTTGTACACCTTGTTTAGAATGAAAGCTTCTCCCAGAACATCCTAAAAGGAAAATAAACTTGTTTGACGATTTACGAGTTTTGTTTTGAAATTCGCGCTGATTTTGGTTCGGGTTGAATGAAGGCTACAGTTTGTCCGGTCAGAACAATGATGTCTCACTCAGGGAATAATCCAAAACTGGTATTTATTAAAGGTGCATAGATGTGTGGTTACGCATGATCGATAAAACCTCAACGATTGGCACTAATTCCCTGTATTTCACTCAATAAACTATATACAATCTTCAGCCGATCTCTTTTCCCTTAATCATCCATCAGCTCTCTCAGATGGAAAGTTTTGGAATAGTCCATTTCGCACTGAATGACAGGGATGGCTGGAATAGTCCATGTAAGAAGGGGAACACTTTTTACAATGCTGCTCTCCTATTGGTCAGAATCGCTCCCACCAGCCTCTGCATAGCAGTGTTCCTTCTCCCATAACGTCTGTGCTATGCTAATGCTAAAGTTCTTCCGTGCTTTTGAATATAAGTTTTGTTTTCATCGTGCTGCATCGCCATTATTTTGTGCCCAGTTAACAAACTTTTTTTCTAATCACTAACCATGGATGTAAAGATTGTTGCTGAAGTCAAAAGGAAGAAGAGGATCTTTTACAGTGAGTCAGAAAAGGAGATAATTGAGAAGTATGGAGCTGGGATGCGCTTCATCCCATGCTAAATGTGGTATTTTTTGGAAGGCTTGGAACGGATTAGGCAATTTACATGTAAAAGCCTGACCGACATACGAAAAGATCGACTTACGAAGTCGTCCTTGGAACGGATTAATTTCGTAAGTCGGGGTTCTACTGTACAATGTAACCAACTGAAACTGTGCATTAAGTAACCCAAACCAGTGATCTGCAGCCTGAAACACCTGCCATATCCTTCTGGCAGGACGTTTATATTTATGTGGCAAAAACATGGCAGAAAGCCTGCAAAATATGTTTCAGGGAGGTCGAGGGGACATTTACAGCACAGACTCTCTGCCTCCATCTTTCTCTCTCTAAGCCGCTGACAGCTCGAGTTTGTTTGCCTTCACAGCGTCATGAGACACAACGCCTTCAGGAGCAAACTGGCATTCAAACACATGATCCGTGAGGATAAAGACATGGAAATCAACAAACGGGGGTTTTAAATCACATTCTGCATTACCTGTGAAAGCATAAAACTTCACGTGCATAACCACGGGAATACAATGTGTAAAAACTACAATAAACGCATAGTAGCTTCATTTAAGAACAATTTATTTCAACAAAACCACTATTCTTACCGTGTAATTCGAACAATGAGCAAGTAAATAAGCCATAATTTCTGTACCAGGGTATATAAGTATTTACTTAAAATATCTGACAATGTAGCATTTTATCTTCAATTTATTCCTTTGAATCTTTTTTATTATTATTTTAGCGACTGGATTCAGTGAGTGACTTGGTCAAAATTGGTCAGCAAAGAAATTGTACAGCAAAATATTGTTCCCAAGAGGGGTGAGAAACTTTAATTTACATCTATTTTAATGAATTGGCAGATTTACTCGATCAGGGATACAACTAGTCAATTATTTACTGTTAGCAGATGACCAACTAAACTAACTTCTGTCTAAAACAGCAGAACATCCTAGACATTTTAACTAAACACTGCCATGACTAGACCGTAGACGTCCAGATCCAAAAATTATATGATATTTTAGAGAGATAAAAAAACTGGAACATAATGTATTTAGTGTAAATAACACTCTTTACAATATGATTATCTTGGTCTAGTATTAACAGCATCAGGAAATTTAAATTTGGCTATAAAAGCATTAATTATAAAAGCCTGCAAGCACAGCCGTAAGAATGAAATTATTCAAAATAAACAGTCCAATCAGAATTTGGACCCAGATTTTTGATAAAGCGAGTCCTGACATGGAAGTGAGATCTGGGATTCAGCGAGGAACTAGAGTTTTAGGGTTTGGGACAAACGTCCTTCAGCAGGTCTGCATGTAGAGTTCAGTAGAAACAACCTTCATGTGCTCAGAAACACACGAGACAGGCCGTTTCCCCTCAACTGAATGATTTAAAGCTCTGTATTCACTTAGTTCTGAAGATGCTCTTCATTTTAAAGCAACAAAATACAAGAATCGAATCTTCAGAAACGTCATATTTTGTGCAATGGTGTCAGAACTGACTGACAAAGCATTCAATATCACAGACCCTGAAAAGCTGAATTGAAGAAATGATGAATGAAGAGAAAGAGACATATATATGCGCCATTGAAAAGAACAAACCAAACCGAGTCATCTCCAATGTTTCTGAGACTAAACGGAGAGTACAGTCAGGATGACCGTCTCAGTCGGGAACACCAAGAACAGACTTACTGACCAACACCTGGCCATAGAAAGACCACGGTTGCCTAAAGAAGAATGTAGATCTGGAGCAGTTGAGATGGAGGCACACTTCCTCTTTCACTGTGACACACACACACACACACACGCACACGCATCCTTAAGAGACTCACTGTACAGTCAAATACAGCCGATTATTCCTCCGTTCCTGTTACTCCACGAAACTGACAAATTGAAAATCGGACTTGAAAGAACTACTTCCTCTTTAGTAGCACATCATATTTATAAATGCCACAAACTAAGAGGTACTGAGGCAACATACACATTAAAGTACCATTAATATGTGCGTGTGAGTGTATTTTTATTCATTTATTTATGATTGTATTTTATGCATATTTTTGTTTTTGTGCAATGCTTTGGCAACATGTACCAAAGTATGTCATGCCAATAAAATATATGAAATGTGAGAGTGAGAGAGAGAACATGAGAGAGAAAGAGAGAGAGAGAGTGTGTGTGTGTGCTTGTGCGTAAGAGAGAGAGAGTAGGATAGAATGATAGAGAGAGAGAGAGAGTATGTTTGACCGTGTTTGAGAGAGTGTGTGAGTGTGAGTGTGAGTGTGAGTGTGTGTGTGTGTGTGTGTGTGTGTGTGTGTGTGTGTGTGTGTGTGTGTGTGTGTGTGTGTGTGTGTAAGAGAGAGAGAGAGAGAGACAGACAAAGTGATAGTTTTCTGTCCCATTCTAAAAGGGAACCAGTACATAAGAGTCACATGTTCAAATCAGACTATAACTGGTCGCATAATATTTGTTATTGTGTGCAAACAGCAGTATAAACGTACATATAAACAATATACTGCATTTCTATTATTTCACAGCCTCAAGCATACACGGAAAACACTTTTGGAAAAAAAAAGTCTATAAATATCTCAGCACTTTCTTTGCTGGTTGACTTACAAAAGAAAAAGAAAAAAAACAGCAAACTAATAAGCAAAAAGCTTTTGAAGTACAGCAGAGTTCATTCATAATTTCATATCATAAATCAAGTTTCCACACCAACATCAAACGTTTACAGCGGTAGCACAGATTTCTGCACGGATCCACACAACAATCTGAAGGAAAGCTGCGAGTTTGTTTTTCTTTCTTATACACACCTTGACCACCTCCCCTCCTTCCACCTTCATCAGGTGACGCAGGTTTTGCTGCAGTAAACTGGTGTTGGATCTCCACTTCAGAAGCCCGAGGAGATCAACTACAGGAGAGCAAAGAAAAGCAGCGTTAGCAAACTCACCTTTCTACCCTGGGAATTAAACATTCACTAATATTCATTAGCTGAGACAGACATATGAATAACAAGAGCTCTCAGCTGCTGATAAAGCCATAAGTCACGATACGCGGCAGGTTAAATGTATTCGATCGCAATTAAAGATTGCTGTTGTTGTTGCAGAACAAATGGAAATCTGAGCAAATATGAACCTATTAATCGGTTTAGCAATCAGAGTTCATAGACGAGCCGGAGTGAATGACCCGTAACGATCCATGAGGTCACAAATGCTCTTTAAATGCTTCTTAATTTGCCTCCCGCTTTATTGGATGAATCACACTGGAATGAGCTGTTAAATGGATGATGCACTGGGAAACACTCGGTGCCGCTTGGCACCTGTACGATACAGAGAATTTCACAGTTCAGACGGTTCCCTTGGGAACTCTCAACACCATTTGAGCAGCTCCGTGATGATCGTCATGGCAACAGGAGCGACTGACTTTTTAACCTTAAACGAGGCATTCCAGCAAGCGTTTGAAAACATGTGCCGTGAGCTGAAATGACGTAATGTGACGAGGCTTTTCCAGGAAACCTTGGTCTAAGTTCAAATTACACTATTGTAATAACTATTATTTGAATTGTGTTGATATACATTTATTCATAATTATATTTTTGTATATAAAATATACATTATTACAAACATATACATGTATAACAAATATTTTACATAACACATCTAAAAATATATGTAGCTTAAGAAGACAATTACAAAAAAAAAAAATATATATATATATATACACACATCAAATTATATATTATATGCAAATGTTTTAAATATGAAATTTGTTATATACACACACAAACATACATACAAAAATGTATATGTTTATGTACAAACATACATACACAAATATATATACACATACACACAAATATATATACACACACGAACATACACAAATATATACACACACACACATATACATACATTATATGTATATATGTGTGTGTGTGTGTGTGTGTGTGTGTGTGTGTATACATGTGTATATATATATATATATATATATACACACACACACACACACACACACACACATACATATATATATATATACACACACACACACACATATATATATATATACACATATACATACATACACACACACACATATATGTGTGTGTGTGTGCGTGTGTGTGTGTGTGTGCATGTATACATTTAAAAGTAGAAAACCACGATTACTCATAACCATAATTAATACAATTACTCAACCATTGTGTAAACCTATAACCTTTTTTTATAAAAAAAAAAATATATATATATATAATATATTTAAACAGGAAATCTACATTTAGCAGTGCATTGGACAAATAATATTTAATAATATTTAATTCAATTATCAATGATCAATCTGATTCATTATCAGGTAATCAGGATCCTGACACAAGATGATTTCTGGGGAAATGATCAATTAAGCTTTCATTAAACATACAATCAACCACAAAATGCCACAATTGCCCAATCAGAATCAAGTGTGCTTCATAGTGACATAAGGAAGAGCATGTGAGCAGAAGAACAGACTGTGATGTCATATCATCAGCAGGAAGTGTGGCAATGTGGGAGAGACATTTCAGAAAGCTCGAGATCCCAACATTTACAAGCCCAGCAACAACGTCAGAGACAGAAAGAGCCGTAGACAATTGGAAATGAGAGCGGTGCTGCCATTCTGTATTAAACAACTCATCCCTCGCTCTCACTGGTCGAGAGAGATTTCACATTGCTCTTCAATTATCTAGGAAGTGTACTCTACAAACCGGGGCGTCGTCAAACAGCCACCGTAAAGTGTGCGTTCACCAGTGTTCCAGCACGTCGCATTGATTTCTACCTGTGATGATGAACCCAGAATTAGTCAGTGTATCAGAACAGTGGGATTCTGTGGCTCAACATGTGACGCCTCCAGAAAACAAAGTCGGCAGTGATGGACAAGGCCTCACAAGGGGGGGGAAGGGCTTTTGCAGCCTACAACAATAAAAAGCTGTTTTTATGCTAATGCCTTCCGTCTGACAAATCCTTAGCGACCTCATTACCTCGTCTGCTACCTGCCGAACTGAGATTTTTGACAAAGGTCTTCATTAAAACGCTGTCTAAACTGCCCCCGTGGCTCAGGGGTCGCGTAAAACCACACGCTAATAGTCGCGCAAGTCATTAGCACCTCTGTAATCAATTCGCAAGCACGCACGGCCTCATAACACGCTGTGTGAGAGGAATTATTGTGTTGTCCGGCGGGGATAAAGGTGGCACAGATTGCACATGCAGGCTGTATCGATGCTTCATGAGTGTAGCAGGGGAGCTCAGAAAACATCGAGTGTTTGCCAGCTCCGCTTTAAGTGTCTCAAAGTGTCTCCGAAGCACAAGCTGATTTACATCAAAGATCAGCAACTGTTGCGAAGTGTAATGATAGTGCACTTATTTCTCACTATTTATTAGAGACTTAGGGGCCCGTCCACACGGAGACGCGGATCACTGCATCCGCATACATTTCTTATCGGATTGGCGTTCCGTCAACACGGATCTGGCGTTTTGGGAGACTGAATCCGCTCTCTTTTGATACGGGTCCTAAAGTGGATAGATCTGAATCCGACACCCTTGCGGACTCGTGTGGACGGCCAATCCGTATATTTTTTGTAAACCGATGATGTCATCACATCACCTGTCGGTTGCGTCAGGTAACAGCAACAGTGTTGCCAGATTGGACTGAAGATTCCAGCGCAACTACAGCTTAAAACCGCCCATTTAAAAAAAATACCAGCCCAAAGTGTGTACTCTTATAAATAATGAAAAATGTTGCAAGATTTTATGCATCAAAAACCATCCCAAATTTTATCAACCAGCCCAATGCATTTTTTCCCGGTCGGACGTGACCAAAAGGTAACTAGCAATCTGGCAACACTGAACAGCAACAACAATGCGCATGCTCGAAGTCGTCTTGTCTGTGTATAGTGTATATCTGTGGCCCCATACTGGTCTGGCATATAAACTACACCGGATTCAGTCGGTTTTAGTGGTCTCGTGTGGACGCTGATATTCTTGCGCCAACGCGTGTTTATGATAGGATAGGGAATGCACCGGCATCGTGTGGACATGGCCTTGACTGGAAATCGGGTTCAGGAAACTTGTACAGTGGTACCTCGAGATACGAAATTAATCCGTTCCGAGGCGGCCTTCGTATAATGAGTTTTTCGTATCTTGGAACACATTTTACATGTAAAATAGCTAATCCGTTCCAAGCCCTCCAAAAACCCCCCATTAAATTTTGTAATAAAGCTAAATTTACCTATAAACAATGAAATAACGTAAAATGTCGAAGCTTACCTTTCGAGTGAGACTATCTCCGAAAGTGGCGGCAGAGGAGGAGGAGGACAAACGGCAGATAACGTACGTACACTTAACTTTACGAAAACACATGATAAATGTTACGTTTGGGGTGCGGAGTGGCTGAGCTAAAGCACGTATAGAAGATGCATGATGAGAGGGATGCTGTCCAAATAGAGAGAAGGATCTCATGGCTTGGCTAGCATCAGGAACCAATGGGAGAGCAGGAGGATGGTGGCGAGTCTACTATAACTAAGATGGCGGCGTGCGGCGCGAGTTTCAAAATTGTTATGGGGCGAATCTCGGACTTTCAGAAACCTTTCGTATCTTGAAAACTTTTCGTATGTAGAGCAGTAAAATTATTCATCATTGCTTTCGTAACTTGGATGTTTCGTAAGTTGAGCCTTTCGTATCTTGAGGTAGTACTGTACAGTGGAGTTCACTTATCTCGAGTCACGGTTAATTCGTCAACCCTATAATGTCAACGTTTTTGAAGTGGAACCGCCAAACTCCCTATTTGTCTTTGCATTTTCTGATCGGTTATGTCGATTCTTTAACGTCACCGAACCCTGATATCTCGAGCACAAAAGAGGGACAAATTCACCACTTCACATCCATTATCTCGATCCCCGTGACTAATGATAGTAGCGAGTTCACTGCGCATTGCGATTAAACTGGTCACACGAGCTTTATAGATGGGTTTGGTACCAGCACACTCTTCTCAAACATGTAAAGAGCGCAAGTGCAAACCAGGAAAAAGGAAACACTCTGACAAACATCACAAATAAAAGTATGAAAATAGAAACAGTAGATTATGCTATATAACAGTCACTCTCCTCCCTGTGCGCGCTCACACCAGAACAGCATACGCCGTCTTAAAGGTATATTCCCAACATATGCCTTTTGTTGTTAGCAAACATATACTGTGTTTGTACATTTTTATAGCATGCCGATCATTTCATCAAACAAATCGGTATATTGGCTTTTGGCTATCTCGATCCTCGGTTATCTCGATGCTTTTTCACAACCCCCGACGCCGTCGACATAACCGGGTTCCACTGTAATTATCTCTGAATTATAAATAAAATTGTATGCTTTGTTTTTTTAACTAAAGTGGGATGCATATTATTACTTTTTGTTTTATGTATGTGGCTCAAACTCATAACGCGCTACGGTTTTAATGCATTTCACCAAAAACACACTAACAGCAAACAGATCAAAACAGTGTTATGATATATAAAATTACGACTTTACAATACACACATACGTATATTTTGTTTTTTGAATGTGGGAAACAGGACACTGGGATATCTGTCCACCCTAAAATGTGCATTAAAACAAACACGTTATGAAGACACTTCACACTCATTTGGGATTTATTCTAAAAGTCAGGACTTCCATTAGTTTTCACGCAGTGGTCTGTCTCTGCTCTAAAGCTCATGCACTAACCGAGACGTTTCACTCGGTCTCACCCTCACACGTATGCTGCGTCTTCATCTCTGCCGTCGCAGGGCAAGCACGCTCTGATGTCACGCACCTCAATCTGATTGGTGGCATCGCTAACGCTCGCTTGTTCAGCATTCTGGCTGCGTCTGACCCTGAATCACTCAGAAGACACGAGTATCCCAACCATGCGTTATTTACAACATATCAGAGCAGACTCAGGTACTTTCAATCATTTAAACATGCCCTTCCATAAATTACACCACAATAATCAATAAGATTTGTGTTTATGAATTCATTTCATTCTTTTTTTTCAAGAACTTTGCATTGATCAAAAGACATTTATAATATTACAAAATTGCTTCTGTACCACCAGCATCACTCAATTAATCAGCTAACCAACTTCCTAACCACTCCCTCTGTCTTCCATTGTTTGGATAAACATGTAGCCCCACCCCAAATGCTCAAAAACACACGTTGCATGGATGTCGCATTATGCGAGTGTGATGTTAATTTAGTAACCGCTCCGAGATTCATCAGACTAATTCAAAACCTGAGAGTCTTTCAGAAAGATTGATTGACCAATGCCTCAAATTTATCAGAGAACTACCTTCACAAATGTATCATCTATTTATTGTTTTCGCATGTAGTTGTGTTAACCACGGGGTTTATAAAGCATGCAAGCTCATAACTCGGACGCAATATAACTTTGTTTGCAATGGTGCTGCAGATTAATCGATGTAAGATACATGGGACTCGTTTCGTTCTTTTATGCTGCACCGTTTATTTTCATCGGCCTATACTTGGATGACTGCGCGCTCCCCCTGCGATCTCAGTCTCTGATTTTAAGTTCCTGCAGTATTTTAAATTCTCAGATTTACTTCCGCAGTGCTCTCCAGTCATGAACCCGTACGCCGTACATATTCATGCCAGCCGCTAAGACCAAACACCAAGACCAAAGGCTGATGGGTAAGCAGTTTCTGTACGATTCATAGAGCAACAAACACGTGCTTAAAGAGGAGAGGAGGGAGTAAAGGAGTAAAGGAGTAAAGGAGCGATAGCGTCAGAGGACTGCAGTGGACTTCCCCGCATACTGTATGTGTTCAAACCACAAAACATACAGATGTCAACATGAATTTAAAACTCCAAAACCCCATTTACTGGCTTGTTAAACATGCCTAATTATTCCTTGTTATTCTAAACAAAAATATTGTTAAAATCTTTATAAACATTTTTTACTGAGATACTTTTTTACTGAGTTGACATCCAAGTGTGTGTGTGTGTGTGTGTGTGTGTGTGTGTGTGTGTGTGTGTGTGTGTGTGTGTGTGAGAGAGAGAGAGAGAGTGTGTGTATATGTATGTATGTATATATATGTATATATATGTGTATGTATGTATATATATATATATA
>JAWRVZ010000085.1:2272500-2392500 GCA_037043235.1 Rhodeus uyekii
CAGGAATCGAATAATTCGATTTCTCTTATAGATTCCGTTGTGTGCATTTTAAATGTGACTTTAAACGACTCAAGCATGCTGTTTTCTAACATTAATCAAACTTTTGCAGCTATATTTGTAATGTATTTGAAAAAATACATTACAAATGGACGGTACGGATGGTAACAGACAGAATCAACTAGGAGGAGATTCGATTGTTCATGCTTTACATTCAGAATTCAATCAGAAAGAAAGAGACTGATGGGTAGGAATGTGGGGTACGACAGGGATGAAGATCCCAACTACTGATTCATCCTGACATTTGGCTGACTGTCATCATCAATCTGTTTGAAAAAACAGACTTTAATCCAAGTGTGTAAAAGTTCAGATGACAAAAGAAATCCCCATGAATTGAACTGAACGCCAGGGTTTCAAAACACAACTGACCATGGAAACTCCCCTTAAAACCAAAAGTTTTTTAGCTTCAAGCATAAATATGTTCATATTATAAGTTATTGTGCTCCAAAACAATGACAAAAAGATTTAAGCATCCATAACGTACAGTCTCTCACTTCCACCAATAAGGATCAATGATTTTGATGACATCATCTGCGGTTCAGCTTCTCATCAGATTTTCTGTCCAATCAAATGCGCTCTAGAATCTGAAGCTCCGCCCCCTACATTATAAACAGACCCTGAAGCTGCGGCTGAAATCAGTCACTCGTTCACACGCTGTTTTCTACATGTTGAACGGCTCAGTCACTATATCGGGGACAGGGAGGATTCAGACAGTGGGAATATCTTTCATTGGGGGAATGAAGTCTGTTTTCATATAATCGAGAAAACATACCGGATTCATTGCTGTTCAATAAGCCCCGCCCTGTCTTCCTGTTTCAGTGGAAATGATGTCAAAACATTGAATAATGCTGCGCTTCAAAGCACTTCAGTTGAACTGAAATAAACTTAAACTGAAATTAATTGAAACTGCTGAAACAAATCCCAGCATTTTAACCCAGGTTAATCATTTAAATTGAATTAACTACAACTAAACTAAAGCTAAATAGATCTGAAACGAATAAAACAAACATTTTAATGTTTTCAAATTCTCTTCTGCTCAACAAGACTTCAGACATCATTATAATGTGCTGATTTGCTGCTAAAGAAACATTTCTGATTGTTGTTGTTATTATTATTATTATTATTATTATTAATGTTATCTGTTTAATTGGACTTTTTTCAGGATTCTTAAAAGAATAAAGTTTTTAAACAACAACATTTATTTGAAATGCAAACATTTAGCATTTTCTACTTTTGAACAGTAGTGTAAATCCTTATTAGTTACACTAACTGAGTCCAGATGTGCCATAAAAACCATCTTCAGAATGACAACTTGTTTAAAAAGGTGCATTTCAGCACTTCCAAACCACAACTGTGCTGAGATCAGCAGCCGATGTGTGAAACACTGTCATAGAGCTTATTCTCCGATCAGCTGACGAGACGTTTATTTGCTCCAGATTGTCTGTCTGCGCTAAATGATTTGTTTTACATCCTCCGCCCAGCGCCTGGCAACCAGTGCCTGACAACAAAACCCCACCCACCCCTCTCATCCTAGCGCTGCCGTGGAAACATGTGGTGGGCAGATGGAGAGACGCGGCTGCCAGGATAAGGTTGAACACACACGGATAAGTGTGATGACCGCAGCCGTTCGCCAGACGCCTCTTGGCCCATAAACAACCTTCCAGCCTTCTCAAACATGCTGGCACGCACTGCCAATATGATTCACAAACTCCCTCTCAGCAAAACACACAAACAGCGAGAAAACAACTTCAGAGCTGCGATATAAAACTGATTTTTACCCTTTTTGAAGAGATTAAGAGTTAAATCTTCCTGTATTAAACACAGGTGCTTCTGGTGATTGGGATGATGTTTCATATGGTTGATAAGGTATTCAAAATATAACGTGCTGCTATATACATACACACACACACACGCACGCACGCACGCACGCACACACACAAACACACTCACCTAACTGATTATTAGGAACACCGGTTCAATTTCTCATTAATGCAATTATCTAATCAACCAATCACATGGCATTATAATAAAAGTAAATAAGTAAAAGTATTATAAGTAATAGTCTGATGTTCTAATAATCCTACAAATGAGGAACAGCAAAGTCAAGCACCACAAACGCACACCTCACAGCCTATGCAATAATAGCAACAGGAACACGCTGCTGTCTAGCACACGCTGTGACCTCAAACACATTTCAGCGTTACTACAGTGAATGTTCAGGTAGCAGGTAAACCTCACGCTGCTTAAACGGCTCTGAAAGCACTCGCACGTAAACCTGAGCTAAACTCACAGTCCTGAGACGATCGGTGTTTGAATGTGAACCGCAGGTGACTCCTGTTGACATCTTCGATCGGGATCGCGACCTGCAACACAGAATATCACAAACAAGATGGATCTCGCTCATACGTACCAAGAGTTTGGGGTTATTAAAGGTCTTGAATCTTATTGAGAGACATAAATGTGGGTCAACACAGAAAGAGTTAATCAGTAACTTTAATCTTCATTGTTCAAAACAATTTTAAATATTTAAAACGGTCAAACCGCATATTTTGTTCCCTTTGAAGTCCAAATATAATGGTTATAATGTTAATATATGGAATTTTCTACATTAAAGCAAGCGAAAATCCCAACATGAACAGTATTTTGACACTTGGGCGAGACAAATGAAGGAATCCTCTCGTTTTAGATCTGACAGAATAAGTGACGCTCACCTTGAAGGTTTCAAACCAGCGTGGCTGTTTGACCTGGTAGTAAATGACCGATTTGTACTCGAGAATGCCTTCATCTCCAGCACCAGGGAAGATCACGTTCTAGGTGGCAAAGAAGAGCGTATTTAGTATTATACGTCTTGGTTTATATTAAACCGCTTAAAAAGAGGTGTCCATTATGTTGATCACTTGTGCATTCATGCCAGCCAGTAAAAAAACTAATTGTTGCACAGAACTTAATTTAATCTGACTCCCTGCCAAGTTCAGAAGCTAACTGAGATTAGAAGTGACAGATCCCAGATATGAAATATTAAAGAACAAGCTTTATTCTACCTCCTGGAAAACATAAGGAGACCATATGGTTTGAGGAGTAAACACCAATCTTTATTTTTCCTTCCTTTTTTTTATTTCTTATCATTGCACACAGTGAGGGTCATGCAATAAACACACACACACACAAACCTGGCCTGTCAAAGGTTGGCAAACACACACACACACACACACACACACTACAGCTGACAGGCACCAATTATGAGCAATAAATGGCCAGTCGCTCCTCAGGCACAGGGAAAGAGAGACTGACTGACTGTGTGAGAGAAAAAGATTATGTAGGTAGTAAAAAATACAAAATACAAAACGGGGGTGGAAGGAGAAAAATAAACAACGAATTAAAAGCAACAAAAGAAACTAAATGTACACGTGTAACTGCTTTGGTCAAGGTCACCAATGATTTGTTTATAACTTCAGATTCCAGTTCTCGCTCATCCTTATCCTTCTTAATCTAAGTTCCGCTTTCGATACTATTAATCACAAAGCTTTACTCAACCGCCTTAGATCGTTTCTCTCTGATCTCTGAGTGTTGTATTGTTTTTTCCTCCTGTTGTACCCCAGGGTTCAATTTTAGGCCCCTTACTTTTGTATCACTTATGTATTTCCTCTTGGATTGTTCTTAAGATCTTAAAAAAGTATCTATTTATTATATCAAGTAGGGTCACATCCGGCCAGGAAAAAAAGCTCAGTTTAAAAAGTTTAGTATATAAACTACTTATATGCAACTATGCTTTACATAGATGAGGTTAGTCGGTGATTGTATCATCTTCGTCTCTTGTGCCTTTTATTCAATTATGCATGCATTATTTTTTTATTTTCAAGAAAATAAAGTTGAAATTATTTTCTACAGCGATAAACATTATTCCTAAAACATGCTATCGACTGAGCTTCAGTAATACCGAATCTGGATCATTCATTAAAACGCATGTGAAACACACATCTGCTGAATTACCTCAAGTTTCTTCCCCTCTTCATCGTGAACAGACATGGTGACCTCCACATTCTTGGGTGTCGTCTTACTGCCTTTATCAAAATCCCCCTGAACCAGCGTCACGTAGATGTCATTACGAACATCACCTGCAAAAACACGCATACAGTCTCACTGTCAATTATTAACACACTCCATCTTCAGCTAAAAACACACAGTTTGGAATACAGATCTTTTTGTAGGAAAATGCACTAAAGTAGTTGAAACAAGTGTTGCTTTAAAGGTCAAAGGTCATTCCAAAGGCCAATTCAAAGGGTGGTTGCACTGTATACTTAAGTAAAAAGTAACATAAATGGGTTTTTCTTGAATATTCCCATTGAATTGAACAGACAGACAGTAACTTTAATACTTCTTAAAGGTAAATGTCGTGATTTGCTCATTTCTGCATGTGAAATGAATATCAACAACAGCCAAGATGTGTGAGAAAACTCTGAGATGGATAATAATGGCATTGTTTTTGAGATGTACTGTAAATGTGATTAGTCACATGTTTTAATGAATGGACTTCTTACTGTCAGTATCATATTTGTCTTATTCAAAAATGTTTTCCATGATCTACTGTAAATGTATTCAGAGAAACTGCAGTTTGATGACGGATACCTGGCATGATGATTTCTGGGAAGCCCATTTTGCGAGCGACGGCGGTGGAACGGTCCACCAGATGAGGGAAATCTTTACGGATTTGATGAATATCACCTGGTAGCAGCTTCAGTGTAACCCACAAACCTGAGGAGCAAAGAGAGTGGACTTAAACACACAGAGATAGTCTCCAGGACCAAGAGAGAGAGACACAGAGAGAGAGACAGAGAGAGAGACAGAGAGAGAGACAGAGAGAAAGAGAGAGAGAGAGAGAGAGAGAGAGAGAGAGAGAGAAAGAAAGAGAAAGAGAGAGAAAGAGAAAGAGTCTCCAGGACCAACACACACACACACAAACACACCCTGTTTGTGATAACAGCTCACAGGACTTTAACTCATTTTAAAATCTCATTATTAATCTACCAAAAATAATTAAGAACACCGGATTAGTTTAATGGCTGAGAAAACACCCCGCAGGAAGCAGAGCGACTGTTATTTAATGCGTAGGTGAAGAGATTATTGTATTGTGCCGTGAATATTTTATACCCAAACATTAAAGATGAAATGGAGCAATCTGTGCAAATAATGTGAGCCGTTAAGAATATTGATGAAAAACGAGTCTGTGGATGTACTTATAAAATCATATAATAATACAGGTCATACTTCACCTCAAATTCAAAACGGGAAAATAATAATAAAAAAGAAAACTAAAATGATATTTTGCTCAACAAAACAGGATAATGACCATTAAGATTAAGACATTATCCAACATAAAGTGAATTACTGAGATCAAAATAAATCTTATTGCCCGAACTGAAAAAGTTTAAACCATAAACTAAATCTGAATTTAAATAAAGAATATTTTTTTGTTAAAATTAAATGCCTAATTTAAATAATGTTTAGATTTTAATTATACATTTATATTCATATAAATATATTAAAAAATAAATAAATAAATATATATAATATAAATATATTAAAAATAAAAATAAAAAAATATAAATTATATATATATATATATATATATATATATACATACATACATACATACATTATATATATATATACACACATACATACATACACATACATACTAGATACTCATTCAAATTGTAGATACTGTATATATACAGGTAACTTGTATATATAAATTGTATTTGTTGTACTGAATTTAAGTTACGCTCATTTCAATTGTACAAAAATAATTGAAAGAAATTTTTGAATGTTAAGTATCCTTTATAACATTTGTATAAATAAACGGTTTATATTTTAAAGTACATATGATAGTCTTTTTTTAAACCTAGTTTAAGTTAATCTGATTTTACTTGAATAAAACCAAATGCATATGTAAAATCTATAAACAGAGACATATTTCTTGTTCTAGTCTCAGAGGAGTGGCAGGAAGAACGGACTGTATTTGCAGTGACGGATAGTGATGAGATCTGACAGCAGCGCATCCAGACAGACCGTGTGTCGTAACGCATTCGGTTCCCATTCTCCTCAGCATGAGCAAATTCTCATGCTTCATAAACCTCATTCAACTTCAATTAACTTTGATCAATAACTTTGTCATTTGTAATATTCAGGCCCCGTTAGATTGCAAAACTCTCTTGACAGGAACTTTGATCGTATCTGGGACAGGCCCGCTCTCAATCTCCAAAATCCTGTATTTTTAACCATTCACACTTAAACTAGGCCACAAAATTAAACTGCACATCATTAACACCAGCCAAATAACCATCCTAGCTTTGTTTCAAACCGGAAATATTCATTTTCCATACAGATATAATTAGGGTAAGAGACGGCATGAGAGAAAACATCGGGTAAATGTAGAGACCCACAAAACTCATTTCATAACCATTCTTGATTCTGCTTTAATGGTTACATTACAATATAAAAAAAATTTTTAATGCCAAATTAATTAAAATGATAAAATATTATTATTATTATTCTATTTTTTTAAATATTTATATTAATTATTGTATTTATATATATATATATATATATATATATATAGTTTAACAACAATCAATTAAAAATTACTTTTTTAGGGCCCTATGAAATCAGTTTCAGTTTTTCACAAATTATTTTTATTACGTTTTAGTGGTATAGTTAAATTAAAAGGCATGTCTAATCAATATAATTAACACAATTTACAACAATAGAGCCCCATGTCATATTTTATTTTTTAGATATTATGTTGCCCATTTTATTTTTTCAAGATTTATGACTTGGTAATTACATGTAGCCATAAAATATTATTTTAATCTTTTTAAAGTGTTAATAAATATTTTTTTTAACAATTATCAAATTAAAGTTCTGCACAATGAAACCAAGGGCCGTTGTATAACGTTCACCCCAGCGCAGTGACCTTTACCTTGACCTTTGTGATTGACCTCTTTGGCGGCGATGACCTTGTTGATGACGGTCTGAAGGAAGTCGTTCTCGCCCGCCACCCTGGGTGAAAAACGGGAGATGTTCAGCTGCCTGTGGCGAATGGCGTCATCCAACGCTAGCCTGGAGTTCACACACGACAGGCAACATGCCAACGGAGAAGAGAAAGAGAGAGAAGGAAGAGAAAGAGGAGAAGAGTAGTAGCCACAGAGAGCCAGATAAGGGTGGACATGAGCAGAAGAAATGAAGAAATGAATGAAGAAAGCAGAGGGAGAGAGGGAAGACACCAAACAGTGATACAGATACCATGACAGGGACAAAAGCCATTTTGTTAGCAAACAGTAATGCGGGATGGGTGACAGGAGAGACAGAGAGATGCTGTAATTTAAGAGATGACCCTCCATCTCACCCACACACAGATGAAGCTGAGTCTATAAACACACACTAGCTGCAAAAAACAGCAGGCTGCCCATCTAGACTGCATTTTAAAGACTAGCAAAGATATAAGACCTTTAAATATGCCTCAAACAAGCTATTATAGCAACACATTTCATTCAAGACACATTTGTATTCATATTTGATATAATACAACAAAATGACAAATATTGTGCACTACATGAATGTTATTTATAATATATCTGCAAAAAGAGCATTCATTGAATTAAAATAGATAATTATTATAATTACCAGCAATATTATTATTAATAAACTTGTCTGGTTATTTATAAAAGCATGTTAAACATGTTAAATTAATTAATAATAATACATTTGCCAGGTGATAATAACAATTATTATTAGTAGTAGTAGAAGAAGTATAATATATTGTAAAATGACTTAATTCAAGGTAATATAAACTTACCTGAAGAAAGAACTTATATTTTATGTGTGTATATATACACACACATATATATATATACACACATTATATATATATATATATATATATATATATATACACACACACATATATATATATACACACACATATATATATATATATACACACATTATATATATATATATATATATATACACACATACATACATACATACACACATACATACATATATACATATATACACACACACACACACATAAGTTCTTTCTTTCTTTATATATATATATATATATATATATAAATTATATTAATTAATTAAGAATAATAATAATAAATAATACATTTGCCAGGTGATAATTATTATTATTATTAGTAGAAATATATTGTACAATGACTTAATTCAATCTAATATAAATGTATTCATAAGTATCTAAAGTATTATTATCATTATTATTATTATTATTATTATTCATTTCTTAATATTTTATATGATGTATAACATTGTAAAATAACTTAATTGTTTTATATATTATATATATTTGACATTGCAAAATAATTTAATTAAAATACATTAAATATTTATTATACTTATCTGGCTAATTGTTTTTAAATTCGTATTCAGTTATTAAACAGACTTGCTATTAATCCTTCACTTACAAGGCCCTGTTTCAGTTAGGACGCTGTCTATCTAGAAAGAACAACAACAGAGCTCATCTAGATTCACAACTAAGCTGCTACAAGTCAAAAAAGAAAGAGCGCACTTGTTTTAAACACCCCACAAATCACAACAAACTCTTCCATTCTTCCCTCTAGTGACCCAGCTAGACTGTGAGAGCGGCAAAGCAGAGAAAGACTGAAGTGTAGTCGTATTTAGTGACAGAATGTGAGGCCCGTGTGGCTCTGCTACGGAACGAGAGTGTGTGTAAAGTGTTGTTTGCACAGAATAAATACACAGAGCATTGAGATGATACAGCAAGAAAACAGACAGATATGCCACAAAATAAAAGGCATGGCTTCACAATACCTCACTAACTAATTCGGCATTCGTTTGCATTTTTTCCTGATAACAGCGGAAAGAACTTACAATACTCTGTCATTTTTGGACATAAAGATAGTTATGATATGAACAGACATGAGAAATGGCTATAGATATATTTATACAGAATTTATAATTATATAAAGCATATATATATATATATATATATATATATATATATATATATATATATATACACACACACATATATATTTATGTATATGTATATACATATATATACACACACATATATATATATATATATATATATACATATATATTTACACATATATATATTTATGTGTATATATATATATATATATATATATATATATATACAGACATATACATACACACACACACACTATTTATACTATACTTATATATTTAGATATACTGAAATGTTTATTTTTAAGTGAATCAATTCAAATCGAAAAGTAAATCTTCGAGTTTAACAATAAATTACTACAATTCTTTCTGCTTTTTCCTGACAGATTCATGACCGGCGCGCTGTTACAAGCTTTATGCATGCGCTTGAGTGCTTACTTTTTATTTTAAAGGCTCAGTATTGTGGTTTGGTAATGTTGAACAATGTGAGCAATTTTCCAAACTACCTTCCAATTTAAAGATTCAACTGATATCGTAAACGTGCGATTAGTCGCCTAGAAAAATCTTTAGTTTGGGGAAGAGCTTTTTCTTTGTTTCTTTGACCCACCATGCAAATAAATTAACTCTTTTCAGTTTTATTGGTCCTGTCTAAAAACCTAGTGCCCGACGAGAAAGCATTTCACACACTTGTAATGGTTTTGAGACGGTCATTGTGATGATGTTACGTTCACCTCCATAATAAAAGGCTGCTGTGTTGATGTGATGAAGTCATACTCACGGCTGGAAGGGAATGAAGTGTTGCTTGTCCTCATCGTCCATCTTGCCCGTGATGATGTCTGTGACGTCCATTACTGCACAGAGGAGAAAGAGAAGAGAATAATACTGCAGACAAACAGCCAGGGAATAAGAAATAACCAGCTCATGCTTCAACCCAACATCAACGGGGAAATAAATATTATACATTATGGGTTTCGACTACCAAACTTGTATTACTATAATGCGAAATATGACTAAAATTGTATTAAATATTAAATATGCATATTGCATTTGTAAAATAATAAATAAATATAATACATAATGTTTTATAAATATAAATGCATGCATATTATTTAATAATATAATAATAAAATTAATTATTTATAATAAATAAATACATTCATCATGGTAGTAACTGCTGCACTGAATTTAATAATTACAATTTTTTTTATGACTTTTCCCCAGATAACAAAAATTTGAATTTTGAGTGAAAAACTAAATTAAATTGTCAAGAAAATAATATCCCAAATCCAAATTTTTTTTAATACAAAATGGGACCTGAATATTTCTCTGTGAGCTTTATCCCATCACTGAAAAACTAGGTAAAAAAAACACAAAAAAACAGCAAAGCACAACAGAAACACTCATGGAAGTTTAAATTGATAGTTTATAAGGTGAGAGCAGCCAAAAGTTTCTAGATAAGCTGTCAACCTGCAGCTATTACTGCCTGAACACATAAACATCGCCTCTAAATGGCCATTTGGCCTCGTGTGCAGGAGTGGCCGAGCTGAGATTGGCTTCACAGCAGGCAACAGGAAACTGATGAGCCATAATGGAAGCGCTGGCTTGTCTCTGAATGTGACACATTAAAGGTGGCATTGCGCATGCAGGGTTTGCCTCTACCTGCTCGACCCACATACAGACTAACGGCCGGACGGAGAGAGAGAGAGAGAGAAATACTTTTCCTCTTCAAAAACCGTTTGATGTTGAAACCAAAGGTTGTCTCCTGTCCGGCCTTATTTATTTATTTACAACTGATTTCCCTTTCTCCATTGAGCTTTTGGTCTCGAGATCATAACAGGAGAAACCTTTTGTGCACAACAACAGATTTTGGGGAGGATGCTTACCGACACAAGTCATAGTAGATTAATAAAGAAACAAGACTCAATTTCAGGATTAACTTGTTACGCCCCGCGGCTCAAAAGGGATGTAACAAAACTGGGACACACAAGAAAGCCAATGTTTTAAAGCAATTATTTAATTAAGTCTAACTCATAAACTGTGTAATGCATTGGACACTGAAGTTGAACCCTAAGGGTCAGGGATGAGCAACAGTAACATTGATAAGCGGACACTAATATTACAGTCAAACTGGCTCAAAACTTCTACTGTAATTGCAGATGTAATAAAATAATTATTTATGGAACCAAGCACATTGCATATTTTATATATATATATATATATATATATATATATAATATGCAATGTGCTTGGTTCCATGAATAATAATTATTTTAAAATAGTTTTTAAATTTTTTATATATATATATATATATATATATATATATATATATATATATATATATATATATATATATATATATATATATATATATATATATATATATATATATATATATATATATATATATATATATATATATATTATATATAAATATATTTTAAAAAATAGCAGTTTGTCAATAGCAAAAGAATCTGCCAAATTAATCAAAGTGCATTTTTGGTTAATTCTGATAAAAATGATGGTTACTATGCCAAGTGTGCTTTGAGTTTTGTGTGTGAAAACAGAAAGTGAGGCTCTACCTGCCACACCAAAGGGTCTGCGGAGGCCGGATGTTAATTTCTTAGTGTTGTTATCTCTGAGCTCCATTCGGCCCACTCGAACAATCTGACAAACAAAGCTGATTTTCTCCCTCTTCAGGTCTTCACTGCCCAGATCCTAGAGAGAAACACACAAACACACAAGCATAAACGTAAAAATAAAAAAAACATGCACAGGCACTTTTCCAGTCATCATGTCCTAAAACTCCCCATTTCATTTTGAGTCCCCAAGCAGCCGTGCACCAGGTGTTTCGGCCTACAAACCTGAAGTTAAACTTAAACTTGTTAGTTTAGTAACTCTCCAGGAAGGCAATGATTGATCCATGGATTGGGACGGTGTACACAGACTGTTAGCACGGCGTTCGGGTGAAGGGTAAATAGTTTCGAGCAGTGTTTGATTGGGGGCAGCAACTCATTCCTCGCAGAGAGGTTTGTGCAGAGAGCAGAGAATTCTGGGAAAACAAACTGACCCTCAACAGTCCAGCATCCATTAAAGAAATGACCTCTAGCAAACGAGAACAGCTCTCGTGTGTGTGCAAACATGTACCGACATGCACAGCAATGCACATTCATGCACATACACAAATGCATGCAACTAAAACAAACGTTCATAATACGTCAAAAACGTCAATATGATTTTATGTTCACAAGTCCCTTATTGGCATAAAAAACAAATAATAAAATTGGTTTCCCTGTGTCAACACGCATTCATGGAGGCACACAATGTGTAAAACAATGCGAGCCAGGCAGAGCTTCCTTATCCGCTCCTCTAATGACCGTTAGCTCATTACCCTTTACAGCGTTAATGATGATGCCGCTTTCTCCAACACTTTAATTACCAATTCCACAACACGACTGATGAACACGAATTAAAGTGTCACCCAATAATACCGTGATTACTCATTAAGGAACAATGTAAGAGACGGGAACAGACGACTGGAATCAAGCCGTAACACAGTCATTTACATGACGATGAGCCGGTAACGAAGCAACGCCCAGACAGAGGAGTGTACAAATCAAACAATTAGGTCATGCGTGTGAAGAAGGTCATGTGTGGCCTAGAGGTTTGCACAAATGCCCCAAATTAGCGTTGTTTTAAAACCTAGTTAGGTGACGGACTACATGGCATTTTAAAACCTGCTGCTATCAAACAACCACATTACAGAAGCATTATTGTTCACTTAAACATTAAATGAAAACTAACAATATGAAAATTAAACCCATTTCAAAATATGAATGAAAAAAAGATATAAAACTGGTAGAGAAAATGCTGGTAAAAATGTTTCCTTAAAAAATCTTCTTAGAGGCAGAGATGGCAAACCGGAGTCTGAATCCACATAATTCAATTCATTCAATTAGGACTATTAGTCAAGTTCTGTATCATTTTGCTCATTTTGTGTGATGCACATGAATGATTAAGCTTTTCAAATCAGTCATTTACATCGATGCATTTCCCTTTCAGATGCTGCTTTAGAAAAGTCGTAGTTATCAATGAGCCATGGTGCTCATGTGGGTGAGGCAGGTTTCAACCCAGTCTGCATCACGTCCCAACACCATTTCTCCATCTCTCCATGATAAACTTGAATAAAATAGGTACAAAATAACTCACTAAATAATACATACCGTGAATACGGCACGCAGGTTATGCAGCTGATCGATGTCTTTCGCCAAACCTGAGCTGGACCAGCGTACAAGATAGTTTTCACTGTGAGAAATGAATAATACATGTAAATGCCATTACTTTTACAACAAAAATAGCTCAGATGGTAGATGTCAATATCAAGACCGATTCACAGTGAACATCTGTTACGACCCTATGTTTCTGTATTATCATTTCTCTGTTTTTCTGTTAGTATCTCTGTGTGTTTGTGTCTCTGTCTAGAAACCTCATGTTGATTGGCTACTACACGCTGATTGATGCTCTCTCCTGATTGGTGCACAGCACTTTAAAAGAAGCATGTCATCACTTCCTCTAGAGAGAGATATTGGGGAGAATGGAGAGAGGTTGTTTGTTTGATCCTTGTTGTAGAAGCTGTGTTATTGTTAAGAGTTGAATTTGTTAAGTGTTGAAAACTGTGAGTCTTTGTTTGAATTAGTTTGTGTTTGAAGAGTTTGTTGGATTTGACTAATTTGCCTGTTTGACACTGATTTTGGATTGCCCTTTCAAAGTTTGGTCGCCTGATTGTACATATTGTAAATACTTATTATTATTTGGGAAAGTAGGGAGACCGACGCCATTTTTGTTTATTGTAAGTTGTTTGATCTTTGTTTTTGGTTAAGGAGTTAGGTTTGTACATTGTATTTTCTTTACTTTGAGGTTAGGGTTTTAGTAAGAGGTTTTTTTTTTGAAACAAGGAATTTTTGTTTGTTGTTTTGGCCTTGTCGGCTCCTGAATCTCATGTCCCAACATTAAGATTAATAAATTTATCATTTTTTGAAATATTACCTTTTTGTGTTTTTCATGTTGCACCCTTTTCCCTAGACGGGGTGTAACAACATCTAGAAAAACACATATGGTGTGTAGGGAGCGACACGTCACACTCAGAGGTAAAGAGAGGGTAATGTGTTCCTGATATGGAGAGGAAAATTACAACTGTTTTAGGAGCTTTTAGCCTTGAATATTGGTGATATAAATGCTGGAGCAGCCCTCCCTTCTGTCTCACTGTGCAAGGCAACTTTGGATGTCTGTATGACTGTTGATCTTTTCTCATGAAAATAAACCTTTATAAAGACAACTGGGATACTTGTCTCTTATTCAGAATTGATAAAAGATTTTGCCATCACACACATATTGATAAAGATGATTTGAATAAAATAAAACGAAAATAAAGTGAAACATCATGGTTAATTGTCACTGATGCTCCCAAATGAGGGTGCGACTATTGACAAATGTTTAAAATTGTGATTTAAACAAGACTTTTTTTAATTGCAAATCATAATCACTACAGTGGTACCTCGAGATACGAAATTAATCCGTTCCGAGGCGGCCTTCGTATAATGAGTTTTTCGTATCTTATAACACATTTTACATGTAAAATGGCTAATCCGTTCCAACCCCTCCAAAAACACCCCATTAAATTTCATAATAAAGCTAAATTGACCTATAAACAATGAAATAACGTAAAATGTCGAAGCTTACCTTTCGAGTGAGGCTATCTCCGAAAGTGGCGGGCAGAGGAGGAGGAGGACAAGCGGCAGATAACGTACGTACACTTAACTTTACGAAAACACTGTAAAGTTTGGGGTGCGGAGTGGCTGAACTAAAGCACGTATAGAAGATGCATGATGGGAGGGATGCTGTCCAATTAGAGAGAAGGATCTCATGGCTTGGCTAGCATCAGGAACCAATGGGAGAGCAGGAGGATGGTGGCGAGTCTACTATAACTAAGATGGCGGCGCGCGGCGCGAGTTTCAAAATTGTTATGGGGCGAATCTCAGACTTTCAGAAACCTTTCATATCTTGAAAACTTTTCGTCTTTGCTTTCGTAACTTGGATTTTTCATAAGTTGAGCCTTTCGTATCTTGAGGTACTACTGTATATACAACTGTTGTAAATATAATAATAAGAGCTATAATTATTCAAAATAACGTTCAAAATGACTTTTGATATGCGTTTAGGACGGGTATGGCTTCTCCCGCATTGAGTGCACGAGTGAACTGACCTGATGAACTTGGACTCGATCGGATCATACAGTGACATCAGCACTTCTGCATCTTCTCCGATTTTGCACACGACGTTCTTGAGTGTGACGAACAAGGCGAATGAGGGAGTGGAGGCAAACTTCGCCTGCCTGCTCAGATCCAAGTTCTGCTTCTGAGACTGAAAAATAAAGCATAAAAACGATGGTAATTAATCTTTCAAATGTGATTCGAGACAAAGTCAGCAAGACTAATTACACGGGTGTTAATCACCGGCGGCCTCAAAGAACTGACGAGCCTTTTTACACCTGGTCACTTCGTCGTTTTCTCTGATCGTGAAAAGACCAGGTGCAAATGCCTGATTCGAGACTGATTTAAATCCGATCATCAGGAGGTGGTCCGTCCGAGACGCATTCAAACAAAACGGGAAAATATGCAATCTGGTTGCTGAAACCACATATATAAATTTGCCTACTCCCAAAATAAGCGTGAGAGAGTTATAAGCTATACGGCATGTTATATGACAGCGCTACCTGAGTAGAGTAACGCGCAAGCTGCCGCTCAAAACACAATCATCTTCATTAAAAGTAGTGAGACTAAATTATCTTACCCGTGTTGATGACGCTCTCTCTCCTAATGCGGTCTTTGATCTTGAAATTAGCTGATGATAAATAAAATGCAGCTCATATCTTGTTGCTTTCATTGATGTGAACTCCGTTAAATTTGCATATAGCGCAGAGATTGAAGATCGGATACGTATTCGTTTTGTGCAGACACATGTATGCGGTCAAGTGTAAAAGGAGTGGTTTTAATAAATCAGATGTCCATCCAATCAGTAAAAACACATGAAGTGATCAGATGTAAACAGGCCTTATATCCCTGAAGGTCAAAGAGACTCAAGGACGGTGAACATCTGGGCAAGGTCACCTGGGAAAGGTAGGCTGTTCGCATAATATCACCTTGATATACAGGTTTGGAACAACATGAGTGTGAGTAAATGATGACGAATTTTCAACTTTGGGTGAACAGCTCCTTCAACGCATTAGATCTTAAATGAAAACTCCTGGATCCAGGGAAGATGGTGAATAACACTCACATGGACTCATCTAAAAGCACTACAGTGGTTCGACAGAATGAGAGAGGAGTGAGAGCACACGGGTCAAACGGAGATGTTAACCTCATAGACTGGAAATAAGTAAGGGTGAGGATTTATGAGAACACACTTCAGTCTCAAGCAGAAACATTACTGCCGAGCGAGATCAAATATTCAAAAAATCTGCAATGTTTTTGCTGGCAATATGAATTAAGGAACAGCATAGATTGATTTTGTTGACTCTATTGTGCATTTGGAAACATTAGGTTTTATAAAGTCTGCAATAATAAAAATTAATAAAACTTACAGTAATACCTTGAGATAAGCGTCCCGACATATGAATATCCCGAGACACAAATTTTTGCTTTGAGATACGAGTGAATATTTGAGATACGAGCAGCTTACAGATGCCGACGCTAGGTGTTCCAACACTCGGAGCAGCTCAGCTCTATAGCAATTTAAAACATTGTTATTAGCACTAATAAGGGAGTTTTTCAGAGGATTGGAACGGATTAATTTATTTCTTATAGGAAAAAATTATTTGATATACAAGCAATTTGAGTTACGAGCTCGTCCTGGAACAGATTATGCTCGTATCTCAAGGTATTACTGTATATTGAAAAACACTAGTATATACTTAGGCACATTTTCATGCATTATAATTATTAATGCTTTCAAAAAGAAATAAATTTTTTACATATTTTTCTGCAATATATTAGAAAATATTGTATTATATGAATGTATAATATAATATTATTAGTAATATACTTTTATAATGTAATAATAATAATAATAATAGTAATTTAAAACTAATAATAATAATAATAATTTAAAACTGACATTAACATTAAAAAACACTAACATTAAAAATATTACCAAAAAAAACTACAGACATTCAACATTACAGTATAACTGAAAAATGAATAAATAAATACTATGCATAATATAGTACGCATAAACAAATACAGCATTTGTTTCCACATAGTTGTATTGAAAGTGCTTTATAAATTAAGGTCGAGTTGTGTGTGTGTGTATACGTGTGTGTGTATACATATATATATATATATATATATACACATACATACATACATACATATATATATGTATATATATATATACACATACACACATACACACATATATACATATATACATATACATATATATATATATATATATATATATATATATATATACACATACATACACTCATACACATACACACACATATATATATATATATACACACACACACATATACATACATGCATATATATATATATATATATATATATATATCTCCACCAAGCCACGTGCCACATTGAGGCCTAGAGCGAGATAGGAAGTGAGATGGTTTGCTCTCACACTCTTTGTTCCCGTGTAAACTCTCACACATCAGTGATGATGTTTGAGAACTGCGGTCAGGGACTTTTATATGTGCTTTAGTGGTTGTGCCTGACAACAAAGTCACACCTACATAAAAATGTGAAGTAAGAGTTATAATTAAAAGTGTTCATTAAATATCACAGTGGGTGGTGATGACAAAAATAACTGCGCTTACGTGAGTGTAATGTCAGCTCTCAAGCCTTCCAAAAATCACAATCCAAGAACACCAAACAAGCACATTCATACTAAATGAAGCGCAGAACATACTTAAAGGGTGACGTAAAGGGTGAAAACAGTCTAATATGGTTTACCTTTTCCTCTTGGATGCGAGCTTCAATCTGCTTGGACGCGGCTTCATGCGCTCGGAACAGATTGACAGTGCTGGTCAGGTCCGGATCCAGAATATTCCCATCTTTATCTCTCACCACCAGATCCAGGTCTAAATACCTGCCAAGCACACACAAAAATCACTAAGAAACATTTTAAAACAGACGAGTAAACGTTCTCCCAACACAAACTAAATGGAGCTGGAAAAATGTGCATTGAAAATGTGTGAAAAAAAAGTATTTGATTTTCAAGAAATATGAGTGACAGTTAGTGGGTTGCTGGCCGGATTGCCATTTTTATGTAAAAATAAAGACCTTTCACCCAACAAAGTTGAGAAAGATAGAGACTTGAACTGAGAACTGAGAGTTATACACACGTGTGTGTGTGTGTGTGTGTGTGTGTGTGTGTGTGTGTGTGTGTGTGTGTGTGTGTGTGTGTGTGTTACTAGTGACGTTTTGACTAGAGCAGTTCTCCATTATCTCATCTGTTAACTCGTTTCCTCCTACAGCTAAACTGCAGCATGAAAAACACTAAAAGTAAAATAAGCTTGTCGTTGTCACTAGATGGTCTTGAATGTGTTTAATGAGCAGGAATTAAAGAATTCTAATAGAATTATAATTAGCAGAACTAATAGAACTTCAGAAACATTCCAACAGGTTACTCTGTCTTCCATTGGTCAGATGAACCGATAGCCCCGCCCCAAACTAACACTGCCATCGGTTGGCCCAACCAAACCAGGTGTGGAAGGTGGTTGCCAGGGTGTTGCTATGTAGTCGCTAGGATGTTCTGGGTGTATCCACCTTATTTTTAACGTAAAAGCGGGATATGAATGTGGGAGGCTTCCGTTGTCATCCACTTCCAGGTATTTTAGCTGTACAAAAAAAGTCCGGTATGCTGCTTGATATCGCAACTGGCATTTTATCTAGTTTATCCAATCATAAACACTCTGGTTTACAGCACTTCTTTCTTACCATTTACCGCACTTCCATTATTCCTTTAGTCATTTACCTATAGCGCACATTCACCGAAAAACAGCACACTTCCATATCCTCCTGAGAAGCAGAACTTTGTTTTAATTTATTTAAACCTATATTAAAGCAGGAGAGATCCTCACTGAGATTAAAAATTGTCTTTGGGTCATTACATTGTTTGGAGCATAAGAAATAAATGTAAAAAAAAATTCCCATGTTTTGCTGTCCTCTGTACACTCAGACCCATTTATTAAGACAATTAAAAGACACCAATAGGCAAAAAAAAAATATTTAAAAAAAATTACTTTTTTTTTTATCTTTTATATCCAAGCTTGGTATAAACATGATTATCAACTATGTTAAGGAAGATATATTTTACTATTTACATATTTTACTTCATGCATTGTGTGTTACCATGCCCATAAATGCCACTTCCATCCTATGCAATGCATCTATACACTGTATCTAATTTGCATATCAATGTGTTCTTTAGGAAACATGTAATGAAAAAGGCGTGTAATAAAGGGAATATTTTCATAAGAACATCTTATTTCATTATAACATTGACGCATAATTTATTTCTCCATTCACTTATGTCTCCAAAACGCCTGATATTTCATGATGTTAGTCCTGAGTTTCATAACAGAAAGTCATATTTTATTTTAAGACGCCATAGCATTTTCCTGAAATGTTGATTTCTGACAACATTTGAAAAATCAGACTTAATTACAAAATATCATCAAATTTCCATAAGAATGCTTAATTTGATCATTCAGTGATTTTTAAAGACCATTATTTTCATTATTTGGTGCCTCTGCGAATCCTCTCTACAGGACATCCTGACTTAAAACTGTGACAAATGCGTCTCAGTACGACATTGCAATTAACGGCCCTTCAGTGTACGTCTATGGAGTTTGTTTGCATGTTTCAATGTTTATCATCAAGCAAAAATCATCAGACAGCATCAACTTTTAATACTTAAAGGAATCCAAGTTTAAACCCAAGTCTCCTTTTGCGATACAACGCTCAATAAAAGTCAGATTTTATGTAACAGACTCCAGCTGTGACTCCAGCTCACGCTCTCCCTGTTCTAACATAACCCAAACCGAATGAGTCAGCAGCTCGTGCGTGTGTGTGTGTGTGTGTTCATACTTGTTCCCGTAGTCCATCTTGGAAGTGACTTTCTGTTTGAGCTCCGACATCTCGTCTTGCGGGAGCGTGCCGGACAGGATCTGGGAGCGCCACTCGATCAAGTCATAGATCATGTCTCGGACCGTGTTGAACATCTCACGCTTGTCGCCCTGTTGGAAACAAAACGTGTTTGAAACAATGCAATGCGTGTGAATTCATTTACACCGCAGCATACGCTTTGAAAAAGGAGCGAGGCTCCTAATCGCTGCAGACAAAGAGCCCCGGAGTGACATACTGCTTAATTATGCAATTAAAAGAGTTTATAAACCGTCAATGAGCCTCTTTTTGGAAAGAATTAAAAACAAACTTTAATGTTTAGTTTGTATGCATCATGCCAGAGCTTTTCAACATCACACCCGAGGAGCAGGGATCAGATTTATTAGAAAAAAATTGCAATGTTGCGTGTTGTCATCAAAATGCTGACTATGTCATTAAGTTGATGTCAGTGCAGTGATGTTGATCTCCTGAAAATGCATACTTCACTATTATACACTGCAGAATGCAAAAAGCATATGCGAAGAGGAGTAGGATGTCCAAAAGTACAGTGATCCCTCAGATATCGACGTTTGCTTCTGAGAGAGGAGAAGAGGCTCCCACTCCACTCGTGCTCTCATTGGTCGATCTCACGCCAGGAACCAATCACGTGTCTTGTCTGAGTGCCGTGGGCGTGTACAAAGCCTCTGAGAGAGTTTATTTTCCGTTTCTCTCACATCACGATGAAGCAACGCTGCTTTCCGCATACGGATAAAATAACGGATCAAATATGTGATTCCACTTGTTACATTTATTTTTCATGCACGGTCCCTTTAATTGCGTGCTATCCGCCTAGATTTCCGCATAATTAATTTGTTCCGGTGGGGTCATTTAGAATTGCGCCATCCGAGAGTGTGAGTGGCTGCGGTGAGTGAGCGCTCCACGAGAAAAATATATTGTATTAATTATATAACGGTTATATGGACTATTATTGACAAATATGAGTGTATAGAAATGTATTGTATGATTTATGTTGGTGCTACTGTTATTTGTACGGTGATATATAGTTTGTTCACCCCCCATTATAGAGACTGTGCAAAGCTGACATATCAACTCTAACCATCGCTGTTCTGTGTTACTAACGGAACAAAAAGAGATCTAGAGCGTAAATTGGTGTTCCTCCCGAGTCATTTCAACACAACGCAGAGACAACACTGCTACATGAGGCCGCGAAACTTGAACCGCGAAGTGGCGAGGGATTACTGTATTCATAAAAATACCCAGATGACCTACTAATTATGCAAAGGCTTTAAAGTACGCAGTAATTAGTGGAGAAGTGATGCAGCTGACATCATAGATCACATGACAACCATTACATTTCTACTACACATCCACATACATACACCTTTTAGTCTGTTTGCCTATTTGCTTTAACACAAATGCCAGAATCCAAGCCTAATTTCTTGGCAAAAAACATGGCAGAATACCTCTTAATGTCAATTTTTTAATCAAATAAAAACTCTTTGTAAGGCATATACTTTAACAAAGCAAAACAAGTTATTTGATTGACAGTATGAGATTTCAGATGCATCACCTGTCAAATGCAGACTATTAAGTTGATGTTTCAACACCATGATTTCAAACTATCCACTCGTAGACAAATGCATACTTTTAAGTGTGTAGAAGAATGGCATTTTGGGTATACACTACAAATGTCTTGAGATAAATGCCAAAATGCAGGGTTACCACATATAGGTCCCTCCATATTGTCGCCCATTCTCGCAACGTAGTCGTGACCTCGTGGACCAGCGGAAGCTCGGTAGGAATGACAGTCTCCTTTTGTCTAAGGACAGACAGAGAAAAAAACAAAGTGAGGGAGTTCTTCAAAGAATATCACTTGTGTGGGAAACAATAGGCGGTTTAACTGCATCTCCCTCTATTCACGTCTGTAATTCCCGCTTAATGCAGGCTTCTGAGGTCCCGGAGTCATTCAGATCCCTTCATACCAATGAAAACTAATTACCAGCATCAGTCATCAAAACAGCTGTTATGAAATCTGCTCTCAATTCCAATTACTCTCACACACATACACACTCACTCATGCGTATTATATTCCTGAAACACACTCGAAAATCCATTTCGGACTCTAAAGTGTCCTATTAGGCTGGCACTGGGTTGTTGGAGCGCTAACCTGTTTTAGTAAGACGTCCATGGGAAGGACATTGTTAACTGCGCTGAGGATGGATTCAGAAACCAACGTTCATATACGGCAATCAGATCAATAACAGAGCTAATAAGATCTTCAGAGGCAGCAAAGGAGTGTAAAGTTTTACGTGAATATGTTCCAAACACAGTAAGCCGTTCACATAGAAGACGGCACTCGAAGCGTCACCTGATCTGAGCATAAAGCTTTTAAAATAGTTAGTAGGAAGAAAAGGAGTTTACGGTACTTTACATGAACAGTATACAAATAATTGCGTGAAAACCTTTCAAATAATAATATAACATATAGTTGAAGTAGTTTTCTTATTCAGAAACTGTTCACTGAAAAATGGTACTTTCAGAAAATGTTAAGGAAAGATTTAATATGATAAATGTTGATTTATTTTCTATTCATTTTATGTGAGGTTTGCCATTTTTGCATATAAAACTTATATAAGTATTAATATTATTATTTATTAATATTAATTAAAAAAACAGGTTTTTGTTAAAAATTTGCATATACTCAACATTATATAACCATCAAAAATAAAAAGATATGATATAAAATAATATGCTTTTTATTGAGTATTTATTGAAATGTAATTAAAGACTTAAAGAAAACAGAATTTGGGAAGAAAAAAAAACTTTCCATTCCATATGGCCTAAACGCATAATGTTTGTTAAAATTGTAATAAATTGTTAAATTTGATACGTTTCATGATTTCAATTAATAAGACATGTTTTTTTTATTACAAAAAAAATTATTTAACCATTAAAATATAATAGCAATAATAAAAATTTGGATTTTGAAAAAAAAAAAAAGAAAACCGATTTCATAGGAATGAGTTTGTATGTGAAACGAGCCAACGCCTGCTAAGATGCTGATAATGCTTTTATACTACAAATGTTGGGGAAATCGTGTAATGCTCATACTGACCCACTGCCTTCAACCGTGGCCTCCTTCAGATGAATGTAACACGCCGGAAACACACCCTGAGCACAGAAGAACTCGTTAGAAAATACCAACGAAAGAGAGGAAAATTTCAAGTTGAGGTCTGCTGAATGATTTTATTTAACTGATTGAACTCTGGAAGCTTTCCATCCAGTAACTCACCTTCTTCGATTTTCTCCTCAGCCGATACCCTCGATACCATCCTGAGAAGAGCAAGAAATATCACAGCAGTCAGATGAAAATACCAACAATTAGATTACAGTGACATTCCACTGTGTCCCTCCAGAAAACAATATTCTGCGATTATAAAAGACACGTTTCATAAATCTCCTGGAGATATGAAGTGAGGCAGCAGGCATGTCTGCGAGATATGAACAAATCATTCAAGACTAAAGTGTGTGTTATTGAGGTCGGAGAGAGGTTGTTCAGATCGGATCAGGACATATCGGGGCGTAAAGGTCTTAAAATGAAATAGATGGACATCGGGAAGCACTTTACAGGAAAAGCATGTGAAACTCTACAAAACTGTTTTCTTCTTCTTCAGGAAATGATCACTGAGAGGTAAATGAGTTCTGAAAACATAAACGGCAAATTAAATATTCATTTGTTCCATTCATTTTTGCAACTCGGAAACAGAAATATAATTTTAAAGTATGTGATATTGTATATCTCTAGTAGTAAACAAACAATAAATACATACATGTATACATAGTTATGTATATAAATGCATGCATATTTAATAATAATAATTCATTACATTTATATAGCGCTTTATCAAAGTCTCTCAAAGTCGCTTTTACATGGAAGGGGGAATCTCCTAAACCGCCACTACCGCCACATATATGCGTCCATACGTACGTGCATACGTGCATGCGTGCAAACGTGCAAACGTGCATACGTGCAAGCATGCATACGTGCATACGTGCATTACGTTCTTCTACAGATGTATCTAATGGGATATGGAAACCTTATTTGGACTGTGTTTCTCTCACCTTTGACCATCGCTTACATTTTTTTTTTTAAAACCTTCCTGACGCTCAAAACAAGAAGCCAATCCATGTGAATGTTCATGCATCCTCGCCTCCATTTCTTGGATCTTGTATTTTAAGAACATATTTGAGAATTGTGCATTTAAGGTCTGCCTGAGCTTTTCTTTTCCCAACAAGCTTTGCTTGTTCTTTTGGAACTTCATTTTATTAACAGAAATCATATAATAAAAATATTATGGGACCACATTTATACTGATAAATACCATTTAAAATATAATTTAAAGAAATACATTTTTGATCAATCAATGCTTTTATTAAGATAACTTTGGTTAAAGAGTTGAACGGTTGAGCTTGATGAATGCAGTCAACATAACACTTCAAAATAATTGGCCCCTTTTCATATTGATGCTTTACGGTGTCGCATCTAGTGTGTGTGTGTGTGTGTGTGTGTGTGTGCACGCAGAGAGAAAGAATATCTCACCTTCATAAGTCTCCAGAATGTGTACAGTGTCGCCGATCTGTAAGGAAAGCTCTTCATCACTGCGAGCATCATAGTTATAGATGGCTGGGGACAAAGAACATAAAACACTGCATTGAGACACATGGCATCAATTTCTGGTGTGTGTGTGTGTGTGTCTGTGTGTGTGTGTAGCTGAGGGTTATAGATGATGCAGTAATTCAATAACCAACAACACAATAAACCCCACAGCTCAACAATAAACACTTGCTCAAGCTTAACACATACAAGCACCTAGAAGAATGAAAACGGTTTGATATGAATCATCGTACGACTGAATACGCAGTATCTGAATGCGTTTTATATGAAGACTGTCAGGGAATAACCATTTTAATTTTGTATAGATGATACTTTCATGGCAAGACGACAACTAAAATTCAACGACTAAGACCAAACAAATCAACATCGATTTTAAAACTGGTTGCTGTGCTGCAAACCCTGGTAATGTGGAGCGTTACAGAGCGGCGGGAAGAGCAGCTGTGACGTGCCGCGGTGTTTCTAGCCGACTCTGAACGGCCACACGAGCCCAGTGACAGAGAGACAGCAGAGGACGAGAAGAGAGCGAGACCTGTGAGGGTTAATTACACACAGACGCTCTCTATTTCCGTCTCTGTCAAGACTCTCACCTTCATTCTCACACATGCTGCTTCCCTTTCTATCTCTCTGGCAACTCAGAGTCTCTCAGCAGAAAGAGTAATTACAGAATATTCTCAGCGTGGGCCTTTACAAAACTCTCACACACACACACACACACACACACGTCATTTCTCTTTGTAATCTCTCGCTGCATTATTCTTTTTCACATGAATCTGAAATAAACACCTCTGCAGCCCAACATGACTAAAATATTTCAATGCAGGTCCTTTTGAATGGAAAGTGAGAGAAACACTCGCTGAAATGATCTGCAATTACATGCATTCAATCCAATAATCATAAGTTACTAAACCATCCAAAAACTACAAAAGCAGCAGATAAACGCATGCAAACAACATTTCAGATCAGAGTATTAATCTATTAACAATGATATAGCTGCTATAAAAAGAGCTATACTGTTTTAGTATTTATTCATATTTTGAATTCATTTTATAAATATATGACTTGTGAAGGATCATGTGACACTGAAGACTGCAGTAATGATGCTGAAAATACAGCTTTAATCACTGGAATAAATGACACTTTACTATATATTCACATAGAAAACAGCTGTTTTACACTGATATATTATTACACTGTTTTACCTTATTTATCATCTAATAAATTCAGCTTTAATCACTGGAATAAATGACACTTTACTATATATTCACATAGAAAACAGCTGTTTTACACTGATATAATATTACACTGTTTTACTGTATTTATCATCTAATAAATTCAGCTTTAATCACAGGAATAAATGACACTTTACTATATATTCACATAGAAAACAGCTGTTTTACACTGATATAATATTACACTGTTTTACTGTATTTATCATCTAATAAATTCAGCTTTAATCACAGGAATAAATGACACTTTACTATATATTCACATAGAAAACAGCTGTTTTACACTGATATATTATTACACTGTTTTACCTTATTTATCATCTAATAAATTCAGCTTTAATCACTGGAATAAATGACACTTTACTATATATTCACATAGAAAACAGCTGTTTTACACTGATATATTATTACACTGTTTTACTGTATTTATCATCTAATAAATTCAGCTTTAATCACAGGAATAAATGACACTTTACTATATATTCACATAGAAAACAGCTGTTTTACACTGATATAATATTACACTGTTTTACTGTATTCATCATCTAATAAATTCAGCTTTAATCACATGAATAAATGACACTTTACTATATATTCACATAGAAAACAGCCGTTTTACACTGGTATAATATTACACTGTTTTACTGTATTTATCATCTAATAAATTCAACTTTAATCACAGGAATAAATGACACTTTACTATATATATATATTCAAATATTACAGCTATTTTAAATTCTAGTAATATTTTCACAATAATACTGTGTTTTTACTCTCTTTTTGGTCAAATAAATACTGCCTTGGTGAACCGAAGAGATTTCTTTCAAAAATATTTCAAAGATTTTACGACCCCAAACATTTGAATGCTTTTGTAGTTGTAAAACACACATAATCATATTTCCCGCCCAATGGAAATCAACACAATTTGATCCACAAATGCTTTTAAGAGTGCATGGAGTGAAAGATTTAATTATACAGATTTAACATTTCTACTGTACATTACTGACATAAAGTGACATCCCAAAAGAGTCAGACGAACTTCAAATACATGAGCTGTACGCTCCTTTGCACACAGACAACCAGATCCGCACATCAATTCCCATATGCTGGCTGCCATTCTGATATCCCCACAAGCAGCCAATCCACACAGAGTCAGTGAGAGAGAGAGTGTGTGTGTGTGTGTGAGAGAGCAAGAAAGAGAGAGAGAGAGAGCGAGAGCGCGAGCAGGCGAGAGAGAGCGTGAGTGAGAGAGAGAGAGAGAGAGCGTGAGTGAGAGAGAGAGAGAGAGAGAGAGAGCGTGAGTGAGAGAGAGAGAGAGAGAGCGTGAGTGAGAGAGAGAGAGAGAGAGAGCGTGAGTGAGAGAGAGAGCGTGAGTGAGAGAGAGAGAGAGAGCGTGAGTGAGAGAGTGAGAGAGAGCGTGAGTGAGAGAGTGAGAGAGAGAGCGTGAGTGAGAAAGAGAGAGAGAGAGCGTGAGTGAGAGAGAGAGAGAGAGCGTGAGTGAGAGAGAGAGAGAGCGTGAGTGAGAGAGAGAGCGTGAGTGAGAGAGAGAGAGAGAGCGTGAGTGAGAGAGTGAGAGAGAGCGTGAGTGAGAGAGTGAGAGAGAGAGCGTGAGTGAGAAAGAGAGAGAGAGAGCGTGAGTGAGAGAGAGAGAGAGAGCGTGAGTGAGAGAGAGAGAGAGCGTGAGTGAGAGAGAGAGAGAGCGTGAGTGAGAGAGAGAGAGAGCGTGAGTGAGAGAGAGAGAGAGAGCGTGAGTGAGAGAGAGAGAGAGAGCGTGAGTGAGAGAGAGAGAGAGCGTGAGTGAGAGAGAGAGAGCGAGCGTGAGTGAGAGAGAGAGAGCGTGAGTGAGAGAGTGAGAGAGCGTGAGTGAGAGAGTGAGAGAGCGTGAGTGAGAGAGAGAGAGAGCGTGAGTGAGAGAGAGCGTGAGTGAGAGAGAGAGAGAGCGTGAGTGAGAGAGAGAGAGAGAGAGAGAGAGAGAGCAAGAGAGTCAAAGTAATAATGAAGGCTAGTGAAAAGAGGTAACGATAATGGTTGAGAATGCGTAGAATACTTCTAATGTGCGTAACCTGCCAAAGATACAGCTCTTATCTTAGAAGGAAGAACATTTCCTACCAGATGACGTCTCTTTCTCTCTCTCACACACACACACACACACACTCAGGGAAATGCACAGAAGCACAATTGATTGTATTAGCTCGGCTCAGAATGTCGTGATTGGAAATTTCAAAGCCTGGCTACAGGTGGCTAAACACACCACAACAGCCTACAACTGTTGCAAGCTAACTATTACACAATACAATCTTGCAATGTGAGTATATACATAAATACATACATATAAAATAAATATTTAAGTTATAATGTTAATAAGGTTATAATGACAGCTTTTGAAGATCTTTTGGTCTATTTCACTTTGTCAGGCAGGTCCCATTTAAGTGATTGATTGAGATCAGGTGTGGCAGTAATCAGTCTAATAATAATAATAATAACTTTAAAAACTGCATTTTGTGTTTACTTGTGTTCTCTTTGATAAACACAAGCATATTAATCTTTGATTAATTTTTACATTTGATCTGAAAGTGTGAAAGAAATCAGGAAGGGGGCAAACACTTTTTCACACGACTGTAAATACACTGAAATAAACTGATATTTCCTATTGACAAATAATTGGCTTATAACCTTTTATCTTTGTGAAGATACTGGTGAAACTTTTACAGATACTATAACATTAGTATCCTGAGGCTACCAAGACACCCAACTGAGCAAATAAATAAAACGGAATTTAAAAAACAAATAAATAAGCAATGGGATTTCACTGCCAACTGTTTGGAACAACTTTCATGTGAATATGACGCATAAAACATTGCTTAGTTGTGCAGCTCCCTAGAGCTGAAGGAAGAAGAGGAAGGGAGCGACACAAAGAGGATCAGTGCAGCATGAGATGACCCATGTGTGTGAGCCTTTGACAGGAAGTTCAGGTCCCTAAAGGCGTCCACGTCCCGAGAGAGAAAGCAGACGTCTCAGTCGCCTCTCTTCCACTCTGGCTCTGAGTGAATGAAGCCCATTGATCCGTACGCGGACACCAGCTGCATCAGCGAGAGAAGGGAAGTCATTCGAGAATCTAAACCACAGACCTGCAGAAACACCTCTGAAAACTGTCCCGAGGGCTAAAGCCGGAGCATTTTCACATGCCGTTATCTGTAAAGTGCCTCATAATGGCAGGGAATGAGATGAGCACGGCCCTATTGAAGTCACCGACTGACAGACAGTCAAAAGCGCACAAAAGAAATCATAAAATAATCTCAGATATCTGGCCGTAGGTGATGAGGAATAACTCCAGTTGGAAAATAACTGGCCATTACAGCCAGATTGCGTGAGCTGCCCATGGCATAGAGAGCAGGAACACTTCAGTGGAGAAGAGGAAAAAAAGACATTTGGAATCAAAAGACAGAGAAAAAAAGCAGAGGTTGAACATCAGAAATGAATTTCTAACAGAACAGACGACACAACGAAGGTGCTCGAGCAAAACATCTATCAATTTCTTGTAATGAGAGCAGCAGTGAGCCATGAAGGGTTACTTTGAGGTCGACAGCTTCTCTTTGAGGCCTGGAAGTGTAATAAAGGGTTTTATTGTTTTACTTAGCCAGACGTTTCAGTGTCGCTATAAACTCTGGTCCATCCTGCAGTTTATTAGCAGTGTTTGCACAAACCTTGAGACCCCGGTATTAAACTTCATTGTGTAACTCGCCCTGAGGCACATGAACGATACCTGTGCTATTACTTTCAGAAACAATTGAATTTACAGATTTCACCTGATTGAATCCCAAAAACTGTGTGCCATATCCAGAGCTCATAGACTTCGGATTGTGTTCTTCTGACTTTGCAAACCTAGCATCCACCCAGAACACACTTGCAACAAGCTAACAGACAGCCTGTGGTGTCATCAAATGAAATTAAAACCTATTTCTATCCTGATACTACAGAGTTAAACAAGTGATCAAAACAATGGAAGTCTAGATGTATTATTGAGTCCCCTAAAATAAAAAACATACATAAACTCTGAAAAGTGATTTAACGCAATTATTCAAAAACAAAAACAAAAAAAGGTAAATCTAGCAATACAGTAATCCCTCGCCACTTCACGGTTTAAGTTTCGGCCTCAGTGCATCGCAAATTTTTCAAAAATTCAAAAATACCGCCAAAGTTGCAGAAATACAGCCGTATTGCGGAAAGCAGCGTCGTTTCATCGTGATGCGAGAGAAACTGTTTCCCAGGATGTCAGACAAAGAGAGAAACTCTCTCAGAGGCTTTGTACACGCCCACGGCACTCAGACAAACGCGTGATTGGTTCCCGAGATCGACCAATGAGAGCATGAGTGGAGTGGGAGCCTCTTCTCCTCTCTCAGAAGCAAATGTTGACGATCCAGCGCCGATATCTGACGATGAGACGCTTCCCGAACTGATTTAAAGGCCTCATTATACCAGTGCATAAACACCTTCATCATCATCATCATTCATGAACCGCACAGATCTGTCATCGTCGTCATTACTGGAGTCTCAAGATACTGCGTGTTGATGAGTGTAGAGACCATAATACGTATCGTATGAGAGAGTAAATGTATAATATTAAGGTTTTATAATTAAATAGATTTAATTAAAATGTATTTAAATATGTATAAATATACATATTTTAAACATTCTGGTACCTACACACACATATACAGAAATTCCTAGGGGGGCCAATCCTACCTCACGGATTTTCATCTATCGCAGGGGGATCCGGTCCACATTAACTACGATAAACGAGGGATCACTGTACGTCTTCCTAGGTAGACGACCATAGAGAGACCATAAGCTAGTCTGGAAAAGCATTTGTTGTTTTTACATGCAAAATGACTGACAACTAGCTGTCTAAAGCTGAGACCACATTTCCGATCTCACATACAAAATTAACAGTTACCACTGTGACCACAGTAAACTATTTACGACCTGACTGTCAAGGGCTAAAAAATGCTACTCAAAAAACAAGCACTCACGTACACCAACACGCTTCCTTGTGTTCACATGCACAAGTCATCAACTGGAATGAGGAAAAAAGCCTCTTTTCCTGTAACGAGCCTTAATTGGGGTTTGTAGAACAGAGAAAGTGTTGCGATCTCGCTCATTTAGAGTCAGCACAAACAAAAGACTCCCAATTTAAGAGACAAAAAAATAACTACATTCACAATTTACAAAAATCACAGACGCTCATGTTTACCCAAACAGGCGCAGAATGAGCCAGCTACTAGCCAGTAGAGAGTGGGGCTTGCAACGCCAAGGTCACGGGTTCGTTTTCCAGGGAAAGCAAGAACTGATTAGAATGTCAATGTGTTTCTTGAATGCAATGTGAATGTGGAAGGGTGGGTAAAGATATAGACATACAGACTGCATTGTGATATAGTATTTCATACAGTTTGCTCTGGTAATATACACTTCACATCCTGGTAAAAGTAGTAGCTTAACTGGTTATTTCATGAGTAGAAGGGTAGTATGATATGCATAACATAACCAGAGCGAGAGAGAGCGAGAGAGAGCGAGAGAGAGCGAGAGAGAGCGAGAGAGAGCGAGAGAGAGCGAGAGAGAGCGAGAGAGAGCGAGAGAGAGCGAGAGAGAGCGAGAGAGAGCGAGAGAGAGCGAGAGAGAGCGAGAGAGAGCGAGAGAGAGCGAGCGAGAGCGAGCGAGAGCGAGAGCGAGCGAGAGCGAGCGAGAGCGAGCGAGAGCGAGCGAGAGAGCGCGAGAGAGAGAGATGCTTGTGTTATGCAGTAGAAATAGGGAATGCGGAAAAGATGCTGATGAGATGAGAGATGAGAGATCATGTTGAGACAGTTTATCTACTGAAGTTTCTAAATTCAGCCAACAGGTAGAAACAAGTCTGCAATATGAAGCTGAAGCCAAAATAAATAAAAAATGTACTGCAATAAAAGAACACAGCAGGATTGTGGCTGATGGGTAAAATTTCAATAAATCTATTTTTGGATATTGTTGGAAATTCCCTCACAATAATTAACTATAACATACAGGTGAGGATTCAAATATTGCATAAAACATTATATAATGCATCCTATATCCATATAGGAAACAGTGATATTCATCTTACAAATACACTTAACGGCTTAAAGGCATGAATTCAGTTTGCACAAAAAAAACATTAGTGTACATTTTTATGTACAGTAGAACCCCGAGTTACGAAATTAATCCGTTCCGAGGTTGGCTTCGTATGTCGATCTTTTTGTATGTCGGTCAGGCTTTTACATGTAAATTGCCTAATCCATTCCAAGCCCTATGAAAACACCATATTAAGCATGGGATGAAGCACAAGCCAGCGTCATACACCTCATTTAACTCCCTTTTAGACTCCATAAAGAGCATCCTCTTCTTCACTTTCACTTCAGCAACAATCTTCACATCCATGGTGATAAGAAAAAAAGTTTATGTTAACTGGGCACAAAATAATGGCGACGCAGCACTATGAAAACAAAACTTGTATGCAAAACTGCGGAAGAACTTTAGAGTTATTGGGACAAAATGAGAGAGGAAATGCGAGAGGAACGCAGATATGCAGAGGCTGATGAGAGCGATGCTGACCAATGCTGAGAGCAGGATTGTAAAACGTGTTCCCCTTCTTACATGGACTATTCCAGCCATCCCTGTCATTCAGCGCGAAATTGACTATTCCAAAACTTTCCCTCGGAGTTTCAGGAAGAGACTGAGAAGAGTGCTGACGGATGATTAAGGTAAAAGAGATCGGCTGAAGATTGTATATAGTTTATTGAGTGAAATACAGGGAATTAGTGCCAATCGTTGAGGTTTTATCGATCTATGCACCTTTAATAAATACCAGTTTTGGATTATTCCCTGAGTGAGAGACATCATTGTTCTGACCGGACAAACTGTAGCCTTCATCCAACCCGAACCAAAATCAGCGCGAATTTCAAAACAAAACTCGGAAATCGTCGCCTCGCCGAGATTTTTTCGCATCTCGAACATTTTGTCGTTACTCGGGCGAAAAAAACCCCGAAATCTTTTATCGTACATCAAACTTTTCGTACGTAGAGCGTTTCGTAAGTCGGGGTTCTACTGTATTTGAAAATATTAACTACACAAAAAGGAAATGTCTTGCATTGCATTCAATCCCACAATTGCAGGGAGTTCAGCGTTTTAATATCCTGTGCATTTTGATAGAAATATACATTTCAAAAAGACTTTATGCTAACATGTATATTTGACTACATGTGAATAAACCAGAACATATGACATATGACTGGTACTACTTTTCATGGAGTTGGACAGCAAGTTTTGTAAGCTAATATCTTTGTCAATTTTTCCATTTGTATTTTTATAAACAACTACTATAAAACAAACAACTTCAACTATTTGTGAATTTCCTGTCTTCAAAGCACAGAAAGTAAATATAACTTTTCTTATACGCTTCATTTTTTCCTCTACCTGTCCAAGACCGTTCACAATACACTCGCTTCATATAACACTAATTATGAACAAGACACATTTCCAAAAAGTCCAACGGCGGATCTAAAGATCTTCATTAGACTCTCCACATTATTCTGATGGGAGGACAATAGTGAAGGGAGGCAAACTTCCACTAATTAGCTTTTATTTGCAGAGAGGCAATTCTTAAAAATCTGACCCGGGGCCTGTTTCGGTCGTGTCCGGACTGAGCCTGGTCAGACTCATCATCATCATCATCATCATCATCAGTGCCCTTAATGCCAACACACCTAGAGTTCTGCTGTCTAATTGCCTCATTTTAATTGGCCAACTACACTTGAAGTTCTGCAGGTGCTAAATTTAATAACGGGGAAATAATTGTTCCAGTCCGTTTTAAGAAGTAGCACGACTCAAGTCAAGAACACATGCAGGAAATGAACTGAACCCAGCTTCCTCTCGTCCTCTGCATCCATCTGACTCAACTAAATCGATTCTTCATGAGCAATTACTCTATAATACAGTCAAACCTATTTTTGGCATTTACATATGTAACTGTACAGTTGCTCAAATGTTTTATGAAAATCACATAACCATGAAATGATAACTTTTAATGATGAACTTTTAACGATAATGTTTTTTTAAAGTTCACCCAAAAATGAAAGTTCTGTGATAATTTACTCATCCTAATGTCGTTCCAAACTTTCATTCATCTTCAAAACACAAATGAAGATAAAGATTCTTTAACACTTTGATGCATCAAAAAGTTATAGAAAGAGACAAATTACTCATGAATAAGAGATGAATTTTAGGATTTTATTCACATAAACAATCACCAATGCACATCAGATTTGGTAAACGGAGAAGAACCAATGAGGCACAAGCTTCTGTTTATGTTCAAGGTACAGTATATCCGAATAAAATCCCAAAATCAATCGGTTCATCATTTAAAGACATCGTGTCTCTTTAGAAACTGGACTGCACCACTCAATTCATTTGGATTTGTTTTAGGATTTCTTTCTGAACTTTTTGAAAGGTCAAATTGAAATTTGCATTAGCTGTAAATTACTCAAATTTAATATAAAATATCGGTTCAGAATGACATGAGGGTGAGCAAATGACGGCAGGATTTTCATTCTTGGGGAGAACTATCCCTTTAAAAAAAAAAAGACAAAACAATTATTAATAAATAAATATTTGTTTATATAAAATGTATTTAAATGCAAATAAACTTAAATTGACATTTAAATTAATACAAAATTAAACAGCTAAAATTAAATGAAGTAAAATAATTGGAAACAGACCAATTAAAATGAATACAACTAAACAAACATATAAAATGGTTTTGTAATATATACATTTTAATTTTGTTTATATTGAAGTTTAAGTTTGTTTTATTAATTTTAATTGGTCTGTTTCCAATTATTTTATTTCATTTAATTTTAGCTGTTTAATTTTGTATTAATTTAAATGTCAATGTAAAAAAACTTAAATATAAACAAACACATAAAATGGTTTTGTAATATATAAAACATTTCTGGGCTGAATTTCTAACAAAAATAGCTATATGAAGACACGGTTACTGTGAAATTACTTGTATGGTAATTTTGGTCATACATCCCACCGCAAATACAATGTAAAAAGACAAAAGAGATGACGAGGGTCTGAATTAAACCGTGCAATCGAAGTATGAAAACCGTCTCTGATCAGTCAATAAGCAGAAAGCATCCACTGTTTTCAGACTAAAAGAAAAGACGGTGTAAAGCAGGAGTTTATTCTCAAAGTGAGGGCTTCAAAAAGTAAAACAAACACACAAGACAAGATAGCATTTACCATTCGGAACGATTCCTTCTAAAGCGGAAACACGCAATTATTCACATCTCTACAGCAGACACAGCGAGTGACAGTGCGGCTAGAGATGGAGTCCGCAGGTTTCCGTGTGGGCAGAGGATAATGAGATGAGTGAGGAGAAGGTCAGCGGAGGTGAAGAACGGCAGGAATCTCCTGGAACGAGAGGGTCACTGCTGCTGAGGCAGAGAGGATTGTGGGTATAATGTAGAGGCAAACACCCACGCTAAAAACACCAACTGATCTATAACACTGGATCCAATGCAGAGCAAAATGATTTTTTTTTTAAATACAACGTCATTAATTATGAACCTTAATGAAATGAACTAATCTGACGATATTTCGTATACCTTCACAGCCCATGTGCAAAAGGGTTTTATTGCTCTTGTATTTTTCACCATGCTGAGTTTCATAGTGGCGCCGAATATTATATTCTTTTAGCACCGAAACTTGCTGCATGCACACCAGGCACAAGGGTTTCCCATTCACCTCCGTGAACATATTAATCCGACATTATGTGTCCACTTTTCTCTTTTTTGATAAAGACATTGATGATGAGGGTGTTAGAGCCAACAGAAAAAAGCGGGTAAACCGATAGAACTAAACGACACTCAGACCCTGAAGCTCACTGCTGCCATCTGCTGTTAGTTTCACCAATTATTATTTTTTTTCATATTGCAGATTTATCTCCCGGGCTGGACTGAACCCTCTCGCATGTACGTTTGACACCCCTGCTCTAATGCATCAATAATACCTTTATATTTTAAGGTTTATGAAGTGATTAAGAGATTTAATGCAGATCCACGTACACTTATATTACACATGCTCAAACGAATGGCTCAGAAACAGAAATAAATTACACGACTTGAAACTATTTACATATAATTATAGATCCTTTATTCTCTTTCACATAATTTGTTAAAAACATTACCACTGAGCAGTAGTGCATTGTGGGAAATGCACCGCATTTTGAGTTAAATCTTTAATACTGACGAATAACTCTTTTTTTATATATGCTGTTTTACGCTTCTGAATGAAAATGTACTCTGGTTTTAACACTGAACAACAGCAAAAGTTCCACACCGTACATTTAACACTGGTAAATTTGTGGTGTGCATACCAAAGCACAGCAAACCAGTGCCCATAAACTGATCAGCGAGGTTTGCTGCAATATCATCGCTAATATGAAAGCTAAACGTTAAAAATAGCACAATTCGCGCTTACCTTAACCGCATGTTCTACATTTTGTCTTTGTTTTAGTCTGAAATATCCAGTCAGATATTACCAACATACAGCACATCAAACAGATGATATTGCAAAAATAAAATAAATTTTTTTTTTTTTAATTTTTTTTTATAATTTTATTATAATAGTATTTTTTTAATAAATGCTGTTCTATTGAACTTTAAAAGAATCTGTGGGGGGGGGGGGCTATACAGCAGAACTATTGACAATTTTAAGCAGCAACTCAACATATCAGAATGATTTATGAAGGATCATGTCACACAACGATGCTGAAAATCACCAAAATAGATTATAATTTATAATATAATCACATAGAAAACAGTTGTTTTACAGTCTAGTAATATTTACCATGATATTGCTGTGCTTTTAAATCACATAAATGCAGTCTTGTTGACATAAGAGTTCAAATAGGCGTGTTTTATTTTAATCTTACCATCCTGTTAATCTTTAATCCCCCGTGCCATTTTTGAAAGGTAGTGTACAGCGCTTCCACTAAGATTTTTTTTTTGGAAGTCCAGACTTCCAGATGTTAGTTTTTGGAAGTCCCATGTATTATTTTTGGAAGTCCCTGTTACAGTACTACTACGTCGTAAAGCACAATAATTTTATGCCTGTTACATATTACTATTACATTACTATTATTGCTTGGTCTATCATTTCTTCGAAGCGTAGACGTTCTCGTAAGATCGAATATATATATTATATATATATATATATATATATATATATATATATATATATATATATTCGATCTTACGAGAACGTCTACGCTTCGAAGAAATGATAGACCAAGCAATAATAGTAATGTAATATATATATATATATATATATATATATATATATATATATATATATATATATATATATATATATATATATATATATATATATATATATATATATATATATATATATATATACGGTAGTAGATGAAGGATCCGTAGTGGTAGATAATTATTAACATATCCACAAATTTCACGGAGGCGGAGCATTCCGTATCATGCACAGATAACCAGGCTATTTTGGGGAGTTTCGGGAAAGTTTACCCGTCAATATAACATCTCTCACAGTTTCGCGATCCCCGCACGTTTGTGCATAGTTATCAATTAGTTTATGGCCATAGCTCTCGCTGTTGGCTTTCGCGATCCCCGCAGTAGGCAGAGTTTCAGTAGTTCGCGGGAATTACCATAGTTACATCACTAGTGTACATCTTGACAGGAGTTGTATGGCGAAAGAGATTAAGTGACCTGCTGTGTCCTTATCAATGGAGTCGCTTAGCATACACGCCTACGGCGCATGTGGTGATTTACAATGCATTTGGTCACTTTGCAATGCACATGTACGTCGAGCGCTCTGTGATCTGGCGTAAAACCATTAAACAGGATGTCCCGCGGACTTCCTGAACTTAAAATTTCGGCGTACGCTGGCGATTTTCGGACGTAAATTACGCCCGGACGCCCGTTAACGGAGGCGCTGAGTGTAGTTCATAAAACACAGTCAATGCATTTTATAAATGGAGATAATTGCACTTTTGAGGCTGGCGAATCCACCAATGTCTTAGATTCAGTTGTGTGCGTCTATTTAAACATCCTCTGACTAAACTAACAGAAAAGCACAATTCATATGAGATTATCTGTGAGGTGGAACAGCCAAGACAAACCTGCCTGATATATGAACATGAATAAAACAAACAAATGCCACAGAAGAACAACCGCTGGTGGAGAACAAGTGACCATCGTCCTCCCAGCATCACCTCGCTCTCTCTCAAACTCTCCTCATGAACCCATGGGATCACGGCCTCTGGATCCCAGCAATAAAATAGATGAGGAGAGGCAGAAGAGGAAGGGTTAATGTTCGACATTCATCATCATGTCAGCACAGCCAATCAAATGCACATTTTTAATGAGCTCAGGGAACTCTGGGAGATAATGAGCGCCACTGTCACTCCACAAATAAAGGGCTGGTGTCGTAAGCATAGTTGCTTTCTGAATCATGCAACGCAAGGCAAGAGCGCAGTGCATTCTCAGCGAGCCGTCAGCATATAACTGTTCTCATAAAATTCTGCTTTCAGGTCAAAGAGAGTCAGGCAATAGTTTAAAGAGAACTTTGCTGAGAAAGTTAGTTAGTTTGTGTCTAATGGTGCGCAGGACAACACAAAATAACACTGACCCAATCCCACACAAAGCATGCTGGGAACTAGAAACCCACAGGCCACCTTATTTTCCATGCAACAATTGGCATTACATGCATTCCTAAAACAAAAGGATTACGTTCACTTCCATCATACAAATTTAAGCGGATTGATGTAATGAAACTGGGAATGTGCAGCTCATTTTAATTGAATAAATCTGATAAGCAGGAAAAAAAATATTCTCTTTAGTCTAAAATGAATGCGCTTTCACACTAAGATAAAAGCTTGTGCGTGACAAATATGAACGATCAAGAATCCTACATTTAATAATATTAGATTTATAATCTTTGCAATGCCAGCAATTAATCTGCAATGAAAATCACCAAGTTAATAAAAAAATTAAAATAATAATTATTATTTCATTATTAAATTGTTATTATCAAATAATTTTTCCCCTCTATTTTTGTGTGTATATTACGTTTATAATTAATTTAATATTTTTATTTTAAAGTAAAGTGATGACAGACTCTGATGATTTAACTTTGTTTCAAAAACATGAACATATTGTGTAATAAATTTGACAAACTGAAGGTGAATATCAGTGAATAATGACTGTTTCTTGAAAACCAGGTCTTTATGATACTATTAATTTATGTTGATGTAAACAAAACAAAGTGAATAAAGGAAAAAGTTAATTTAGAGGCTGAGAGAGATTTTATTTGTATTTTAAACCTAGAACTTCCATTAAAAATCTGAAGGAACAGAACAAACACACACAATCCCAAATAACGGGACAAAAGCATCAGTGGCAACAAAAGCTCTTGAGGCCAAACACTTTAAAAGCCCTCAGACGTTTCAAGAGCCTTTTACAAAGCCAAAAGGACCGAAACACTTGTGAACAGACTCCCTGATCAATATTTCACATAGAATGAGCTGGTTCGGCCTGAAAATAATTGAGCTTAAAACTTGATGAACATCCGCAATGAAAGCTGGTGTAAACAGCACATTTCTCAGAGCTGCAGTTCTGTTCAGTCGTTCGATTGTGCACACGCTGAGGAAAAACACTGGGATGATGATGCACTCAAAGCCCTGAGTCATCAGCTATTGTTGTTCAGAGCACAACAATGCGTTTCGTCAAAGTTGGAAGAGTTCAGGCCAGCACGCAATAAAACAATAACAGAATGAGTCTCAAAAAAGATCCATCTAGTTATTTTAAAAAGTAGAGTCTTTACAAAAAAACTGTGTAATGAAATGAATCCACCCGACTATCAACTAAATCAACTACCGTTGGCAAAAAATAAAGATAAAAATATCACAAGGTTGCTGATTTAATGCAATATACTTGCACAAAACAAATTTAAGCCACAATTTAACAACTAAATTGTCAGTTTGTTTCTTACATAAAACTACTGTGTGATTTCACATATACGATTTTTTTTAAATATAACAAATACATAAAAAATAAATAAAATTTGAAAGAAATTAATACATTTAATTAATTAGGAAAATAACTATACCAGTCGATAGAAGTAAATAAAAGCATAAAATATGTAAATTATCATCATTACTTTAAAGAGTTCTCAATTCTCCCATGATTCTGAATAGACAACTAAACCAAATAACAATTTACTAGAGGTTTTTACAAAATGTTCATTTCTGCAGTCCATTTAAAATTTGAATGAATGAAAGATTCAATGACTCACTAAAATACTTCACTTGTTTCATATCTGGAGGAAACAAATCTCTTTATTTAATGATTCAATGACAAATACAGTAATATCTCGAGATACAAGCAAGCCTTCGAGCAAATATTTTGCTTTGAGATACGAGTAAATATTTGAGATACGAGCAGCTTCCAGACGCTAGAGGTGTTCAGCACTCGGAGCAGCTCAAGCTCCTCATTTATGGGTAATTGCATATGATCTCCACTAGAGGCAGCTTGGTTTTACAGCGGGGGTTACCGGGGGCGACAAGTGATTCACGAGTATTAAGCTGGGAGCAGCACGAGTTATGAGTGTTCAATAATAATAAATATGAGCTTCTGAGGCTCCAATACACAACACGGGAAGAAACACTACACTTTTGTATTGTGTTTGCGTTATCTACGTAATCCCTCCCTCCCTCCTCCTCCGCACATGCCGCTACTGTATCGTCTGTCTCGAAGGTAAGAACTCATAATTAAAAACCACATTTTATTTTATATCACAGGAATCCTTATATACTATAATTTTGTGTGTGTGTGTGTGTCTATAGCAATTAAAAACATGTTTTTTTCCATTGTTATTAGCACTAATAAGGGAGTTCTTTGGAGGACTAGAACACATTTTTTTCCTGTTATTTCTTATGGGAACAAAATGATTTGAGATACGAGCAATTCTAGTTATGAGCTCGTCCTGGAATGGATTATGCTCGTATCTCAAGGCATTACAGTACATTGTTTAGAAGTCATCACCTACACCACCTAGTTATGTAACATAATCACCATGTTACTTTCTAAAGGGATTCCCTCTATGTTGATCACTACCATAAACATCAGTGTTTACATCTGAACTATACACTTTTATCCCAATATTTCTATTAACATATGAATATTTGTATTCATGCATGATATCCACATCTTCATGGGAGTTTGAATCCAGACGGTGATCTTTTAATGATTGATCACGCAGCTCCAGTTTAATTGTAATATTTTATCAAGAAAAGATCTGAAAACAAAACTAGTGTGGCAATTAATCATATGTTAATCCGGATGACGTTTAGGTAAGAACAATAGTTCTGTTGGATGGCTAGTAAGAGACGTCACATAGGTCATCTACGCAACAATAAACCGATTCATGCAACACCACAGAGTTTAAACCAACACACACTCTCTCAACGAATCTCAATAAAACAGCACATCTCAGTTTGCTCGGTCTCTCACAGGTACAGAAGAGTCATTAATCTCTGTCAGTCGAGAAGACATGAGCACACTGGATTTTTAAAGCCATGTCATCATTGACATTTATTAGCATGTCGCTCTCTGACAGGCCCAAAGCTGGAGGGTGTTTGATAGAGGATGCTATCAGAAACAGACTCAGTGTTTCACAAGAGCAACGTTACTTCAAAATAACAAAAGAGCTTATTTTACATTCAAAATGACTGGCCGAGTATCACTCAGAAATTACAGTCATCATTCCCCCACCCTCATGTCATTCACTTACTTTATTCAAAGGAGATGTTAAGTAAAAATGTTTCTGCCGCTCTTTATCCATACAATGAAATGAAAGGCGGTGCTGCTGATAGCTAATCGTTAAAAGATGGCCATCTCGATTCAACAACCATGCAACGATTTTGCTAATTACATTGGACAAGTATGATCACTTACAATAAACATTCAAATCTGTGCCGGCGCTGCCGCTGATCCAGAGAGAGCAGTTGTCATGCATAGGTGTGAAACAGCTTCACAAACGTCTTTTCAACCATGCATCATTATTTCTGTGTTATAATAATTCAAACGATCTCAGAAGTACTGGGATACCACTTTAAAGTTCGGCTACAAACACTAATGTGTATGGTTGAGATAAAAAAATTAAAAATAAAAAGAGCAAACCACCTTTAGAAGATGTGAGGCTTCAAACAAAGATTATAATCAGACATTGGCCGATAGTGGATTTTACGTACTTGCTGATAATCAACCGATCGTTTTTAAAACAAACACATGCACACACATATAAAACAGTGATACACTTTATAACAAAAATGAAGAAAAAAACATACCATGAAAATGCTAAATTAAATAAGTGTATAATTTAAAGATCAAACTATTACAGGTCAAATGTGGTTCTTTATCTAGAATTGAAACCTATGTAAATCACATGGGTAATAAGCCCCATTTGTTAACGAGGGTAGGGAATTCAGCTTTGATCACAAGAATAAATTAGTTTGAAATATAACATTTATTTTAAATTGTAATAATGTTTCAAATATTACCGTTTTCTAGACACAAATGAATGCAGCCTTGGTGAGCAGAAGGGAAACAAACCTCATTTTCTTTTTGATGATTTTAAAAACACTCAGTGTTCAATTCAACTACACAAAACAAATCTGTTCAACCCAAAGGCATCTGTTCTCGACTGCTAATGTGCCGATTTACAGATTCAGAGGTTGTTTCGTACTTTATAAGAGCTGAAAGTCTCCAGGACATTTGTGTTTGCGTTGACTTGTGTGATATGCTTTTCTCTTTAATTCTGGTCTCCAAAGTGGCTGGACTGGATCCAAACAAAGACCAGAATCATCTCAGCTTATGGGAGAGAGTGCTTGTTAAATATGCCAGAGTTGATGTTCATATCTGCCCATCTGTTACAATGCTGGGCTGTATGAATGGACTGAGACCAACCTCCTTAACTGTGTGTGTGTGTGTGTCTTGCAGGGTAATGACCCTTTATTTCACAGTCAATAGCACAGCATCAACCATCTGTCCAAAGAAGAATCTTAGATCAGACACCAGCAGGACAACTGAGGCCTTCAAGAAACAATCAATACACACACACACACACACACACACACAAACACACTGCTGAGCATGACGAACAGACATTGTCACATTAAATGGCACAGGTCAATGGCCGTTTATGAATGCTATCATGGAGTTACATTACAGCTGTGTAACTTCCAGCTTTTATTGCAAATATATCATTTGTTGTGGCTTGTTTGTTAAGTAAACAAAAAACAATTTTCTGATTCATTAAAAATACAATATATTACAAAAAAAATACAATATATTTTTTGGTGGTGCACAAATTCCAATTGAACTTTAAAAGTTTAAATTAACAAGAACACACTGACCGACTAACTAACATGAACAACTTTATTTTAAATGACCCAACATTAACAGTTAAGCCATTTAAAACAAATTATAAAATGAGCAAAAAAGAAATTAATTAGCATACAAAAAGTGTTGAAACAATGAAGAACTCAATTAGCATAACACACATTTACATAAAAGTGTTTTGTTTTTTAAACAAAATTATACATCAGAATCAAGTTAAAATTCAATGCAACTCCACAACAACAAATTTAAGACACAAAAAGCAAAATAATATAATTTTCATTATGGGTATAATGATTCAAATCAGCGATACTCTCATGGCGTACCGAACGCCGCCGACTTCAGCCCTGGTCCATTGGTGAGGTTGACCAAAACAAAACAAAATTCTTCCTTGACATTTGATGAAATAGTCATTAGGGTTGGATCGGTACATGTACTCGTCCCGGTGTTATAGCCTAACTACCATTAAATGCTGTTTAAACACTTTTTTATTTAGTGTGTGTGTGACAGTTCAAGCTGCAGTGCGGAGCGCGAGTGAATCTCTTCCTCTTTAACACAAGTTACAGAATAAGCATGAATGAAGGTACAGTAATACTTTGAGACATACGAGCGTCCCGGCATACGAGTATTCTGAGATACGAGCAAGCCTTCGAGCAAATTTTTGCTTTAAAAATACGAGTAAATATTTGAGATGAGCAGCTTAGAGAAGCGGAGGCTAGGTGTTCGAGCACTCGGAGCCCACGCACCTCACTCCTTCAGTTCACGCGTTCGCTGACTTCCCTAAGCATCTTCCACGAGTCTTCCTGTGGTGTGTGTTATATACATTTATGGGGTAATTGCATATGATCGCCACTAGAGGGCCTTGGTTTTACAGCGGGAGGTTACCGGGGGCGACGAGTGATTCACCAGTATTAAGGAGGTCTCAAGGTACTACTGTATATGCAGTAGTAATAGAATATTAATTATATTTTACTTAACCGGTTAGTGATGTCTTGATTATTTAATGTAGGTTTAAATAAATCTGTCATGAAAATGATTATATTTCAACAACAAATTGGAATAAAAACTATTTTACAATTAGATATAGAAGATAATGGAAAAACTGCCTTATGTGCAGTTCATATGTTTGCATTCAATTGGTTATGAGTGTTGATTATTACATCTAAAACGAAACAGCAACTGAATTTATGCTAATAGTTTGGGCTCTGTTGTTAACCTTTAAAATTACAGTAATGTGCAAGTAAGGGCTCCCTATATAGCTTAGCGGAGATTTACCCTTAAGAAACATTTATAATTGAATTGAGAGACTGAGACACAATTTGTTCAGTAAACCACTGTTTAATAACTTTAAAAAAAGCAAATGTTATGTTTAGTTTCCCTGCAGTGCAGAACAGTCAGTGTTGTGTACCGTTACACTGCTGGTTTTCATGTTTTTGTTGGTTAATTTTGTGCTTGTCACCCAAGGCCACTGTAATTTGCTCCCATGTGACGGAGAAACTTAAATAATAGGGTTGCATTACACATTTTATTGAATTTAAATTTAAAAGACTTTTAATGGGAAGGTTTTATATTAGAGTAGTATTCTTTCACCCTGAGCGTTTCCCTCTGAGAAATCCAGTTATCACATCTTCTCAGACCAAAGCTCATAATATCACATTACTCGACTACATAATCCCCAGATTATTCAAAATTCATGTTGAAAATCTATTAAGAATTACTCAAACGTCTCTAAGGGAGGCTAATCTAGAGCCGGGAATCACTGCAAACTGAGAAATACAACTCTAAAGAGGGATTACATCACACACATTGTCCAGAAACTCATGTTTATGCATGATAACACACCTTAATATTTCCAAAAGCTCCTGGATTGAGGACATTCACACAGGTTTGGGTTGAAATCTGCAAGCGGTTGGCTGGTACTCCTACTACTTCTGACTTCAAGACTCTTTTAAATGAACAAAAGTTCAACCTTTACACAAAACACTAAAGAACGAATACTGATAGGACAGACACATTCAGCGTTTCACTCAATATTTTACCACACCTGTGCACAAATACAGAGAGTTGAACTTATTAAACCAGACACTTTTCACTTGGCGCAGCATCTTAAAAACATCAACCAAGATAAACATCAAAATACAGTATTAGGGAGAACAAGAGCGCATTAGAATGTCAATGTGTAACGTAAATTTAAGTCGCTTTGGATGAAAGCGTCTGCCAAACGCAGAAATGTAAACGTACAAATGACATAACATGAAAAATTAAGGTGTGCATTGTGCATTTCAGTGGTGTTTACAAGAAAAAGATGTTGAAACAGAGCATTTAGTCTCTTTGAGGCGTTTATCTTTATTTGAGTGAGTGTGTGCGCATTTTGAAAAGCAGTTGTGGAAATTTTCTTCAAGGACATGTGATGCCACAGGATATTTCCTGCCCAACACAATACTAGCACAAATACTGAGGAAGAGCTACAGTTAAATGAAACAACTGGGGAAAAAAAAAACTGTAATGGACACTGAAGTTATTATGAGGCGGCGGCATATTTTTTATGAAACACCAGACAACACAAAAACAACAAACAATAACGTATTACGTTATAAAAATACCTAGTTAAAAGAACTAAACTGATAGTGTTAATAAAGAGCGATTTAGACTCCATGGAATAATATATCTTGGAATAATACGAAGCAAATTAATCAGTTAATCTATTATTTATCAGTTTTTTTAAGATGAACAGATAGAATGATTGAAATGATTGAAATATTTGCTGCATCTGAATCAGTTTTAAATATGCGTGCACAAAAATGGCAAAAACACTGATCCGTTAGTAGGATCCCTACTTTTAGTTAGTTGCTTCCCAACACAACAAAAGGACAAATTGATGCTGAACTAACCCGGTTGAAAAGGGAGTTTGGAGGTCAGTAGTTCTCAAATGCAAAGCAATGTCATAAAATAAAGTCACATTTTCAGCTCTGGTTCGTAACAAACTTTGTGTTGATGTAAGATATGAAAATCAAATACTACTATATGAGCAGTGCAAATGACTTTTGATAAACAAGTGTAGCAAAAAACAGAGGCAAATTCAGTGTTGAAAGCATTGCATGGGCAAACGTCTGTACACTTGGCATCAGTACACGGTGCAGCCGACAGGGTTGATGAAACTGTAGTGCTGAAAATCACACTGTATCCAATTCCATTGGCACGTCTCGTAAACTCGGATTTGGTTTAAAAAGCAGTCAAGTCACGCAATCGTGTCGTGGTGATTGATCAGTGCCGTCACAGAACTCGCGCTCGTCTTTCTGACACTTCTCATCTGACAGGGTCCAAACAGAGACCAGACTGTGGCTGAGGTTAATCAGGAGCACACTGGAGATAATGAGAGATTATACGCTTGTGTGTGTGAGTACAAACAGAACTATTGTCTTCAGTCAAGCTGCAGTTCTCACTGGCGGCTTTACTGAAGCCAAAGGAAGTGGCATTTCCTTATCTGGGGAGCCAAAGTGTTGGGTAGAGCAATCCTGTCCGCCACTGCAGAAACCGCCAGAATACTGAAGTAAACAACACTGCCTACAGTCAGAACGAGTGATAACAGCAGAGAGATGCAAGGACTCAACCAGTCATTCTAGCTCTCCTGCTCTACAGTACAGTGCGCTTTATATTCAGGGATGTTTGCAAAGGCAAGTTTCACTTACAATTGCTCATCAGCACAAGCCAGAAGTGAAACGGCTTCTCCAACTACCAAAAAAGTAGGGCAGGACTTGATATCGTCCGTGGGGAATTGACAATTGTTCCATGAGAGATGATGTCGCTGCAAGAGGGAGGGAGGAGGGAGATATTCTGATTGAAGATTATGCCCATGAATTCTTAAAAAAAATTAATTAAAAAAGGAATTGTGTGTATGGATATATAATTTAGAATAACTGCTTCAAATAACAATTTTGATTTCATAGGGTTGAAATAATGTCTGAAAAACTACCTGAAACATTGACAAATGTATCTAAAATTCCTCCTGCAGTCAATTTTTTCGATCTTTGATCACCAAAAATTACGCATTTAAACATTTTCTCCTCTGACAAAAAATGCCTTAATATTTTGAGTGTAACTGTACACCTGTGCTTCATTTATGTGACCCCCCAAATATTCAAATGATCCTCGCCTTCGCTCACTCACAGCAGCTCTGAGATCCACTCTCTCAACTTTACTGTAGTACACACTGCACAATGGTGTTGCTCTTTACAACGTTAGACACCTAACGGTAATGGATTTGATTAGCCTTTTGCTTGACTACGTTATCTGAGCACTGAGTTCCTGTTCTCCATCTCAGAATCAGAGCTCCTTCTAAAAATCAGCAACCTTAGAAACGCTTGACTCAAACACTTAAAACTTAAGAGGAGAAGGGCATATAGTTCATCATAGCACTGTAATATTCATAATACCAAAACGTTACTTCATACCGGATTAACCTGGCTTCTCTTCTCATCCCTGTTTTAGAGAATAGTTAATTATATACTGTAGCTTTCCTGTAGCTCAATCAGCAGAGCATTGGTGTTTGCAACGCCAAGGTCATGGGTTCAATCCCAGGGAAAGCAAGAACTGATTCAATGTGTTTCTTGAATGCAATGCAAGTCGCTTTGGATAAAAGCGTCTGCCAAATGCATAATGTAAACGTAAAGCACGGCAACCCGTGTGGTAGTTTGTGACACAAAAAGCACGGGCGCTTTCAAACTATTTTTTTGAGGCATCTGAAAACCCATCTCTTCCATGAGCAGTTAACCTCATTAATGGGAAAAAATCCTTCCTAAAAATCGATGCTTTCCCTTTAACCCCTCTTCTATCTCATGCTAATCTAAATAATGTTGTAATTTGAGCACTTCTTGTGTTCATCTGCCTCTTCGCAATGAATCGTTTGCTGTGTATTCCTCATTTGTAAATCGCTTTGGATAAAAGCGTCTGCAACATGAATAAATATAAATGCCTTTGGTTCACTGGAGTTTTAAGGAGAAAACTCAGCAATGATGTTGACTAATGAATTAGCGCTTGTTTTGTCTTAAAGCATATTAAAAAACACCAAACACCAAATAGACATACAAAAAACATTAAAAACTCAAACACAAAGCAGCACATCTTTCTGACAGCACACAAGCTACACACCAAATCCCTGGAAAGCACTCAAAACACATCGGCGACTGCATAGCAACACTCGAACAACCACACAAGCAGCTTTCTGAGAAAATCAATGCACTAAAGACACTGTGAAGACCTTAGTGACAGCATGCAATGCCCTGGGAGTCACCGAGGGCTGAACCATTAATACAACTAAAATTGCAATATTTCTGAGTGTGATTTTCAAACTGCGAAGGATGTAATTACATTAAATAAATATATATGAGCTTGTTTCAAAGTGAAGTGTGGAGCGATTCTGTTTTCAATGTTTTGGATTCAAATTAAGTGCTGCCAACCAAAGTCACCACAAAACATGCCAAAAAAACAACCTTGGATCACCTTAATGACCGCATAGAAATCACCCGTTACATCCCATTAAAACTGCACATTCACATGCACTTTTTTTTGGTTAACCTCTTGTTTATATGAAGCTGGATTGATTTTGCCTTGTCAGTATAAAAAAAGCACATGCTGGCTCTACAGTGCCGCACTAAAATAAATCATTCATACAGCAAGAAAAATCGTTCAGCTGTTATTTTGCTAAAGGTCTCAAAGGATCAACAAACAGTAGGAAGGGGAAAAGAAGTCTTTCAAACCTCCTCTCCAAACTCAAAGAATTGCTCTCATCCATGTGTTATGGCACATTAATGGTGCCGTGTTTACAGCACAACACTTCAACTTTAATCAAAGGGTGTTAGAATGACGGTAGCGTGACAGAAGAACAGCCGTTCGGCACATTTCATATGCACATAATGAGCACAGTCAAACTCCAAACGCTCGTTAGATCGTGACTGCAAATATGGGGTAACCGATATGACATTTGCATGCTTCTGTCTTCAAGATTGTTATGTGAAGATGAGTGGCATAAATCACAAATCTTCAAATCTGAGAGTGTCACCAATCAAACAATACGTTATTGTGCTGGATGACAGATCTGACGTTAGAAGAGAAAGAAAGAAAAAGAACAGCGACGAACAAAAGAAAGAAAAGTTTACATTTTGTTGATTTTAGTGTTCACCTTATTGTCATCCATAAGCCTGTGTGCTCATTTAGAGGATATAAACATCCAAAACGTAAAGTTTCTCACTTTCACCAATAAGGATCAATGATTTTGATGACATCATCTGCGGTTCAGCTTCTCATCAGATTTTCTGTCCAATCAAATGCGCTCTAGAATCTTAAGCTCCGCCCCCTACATTATAAACAGACGCTGAAGCTGCGGCTGAAATCAGTCACTCGTTCACACGCTGTTTTCTACATGTTGAACGGCTCAGTCACTATATCGGGGACAGGGAGGATTCAGACAGTGGGAATATCTTTCATTGGGGGAATGAAGTCTGTTTTCATATAATCGAGAAAACATACCGGATTCATTGCTGTTCAATAAGCCCCGCCCTGTCTTCCTGTTTCAGTGGAAATGATGTCAAAACATTGAATAATGCTGCGCTTCAAAGCACTTCAGTTGAACTGAAATAAACTTAAACTGAAATTAATTGAAACTGCTGAAACAAATCCCAGCATTTTAACCCAGGTTAATCATTTAAATTGAATTAACTACAACTAAACTAAAGCTAAATAGATCTGAAACGAATAAAACAAACATTTTAATGTTTTCAAATTCTCTTCTGCTCAACAAGACTTCAGACATCATTAATGATCAATGATTTTGATGACATCATCTGCGGTTCAGCTTCTCATCAGATTTTCTGTCCAATCAAATGCGCTCTAGAATCTTAAGCTCCGCCCCCTACATTATAAACAGACGCTGAAGCTGCGGCTGAAATCGGTCACTCGTACACACACTGTTTTCTACATGTTGAACGGCTCAGTCACTATATCGGGGACAGGGAGGATTCAGACAGTGGGAATATCTTTCATTGGGGGAATGAAGTCTGTTTTCATGTTAGTGTCAGTGAAACACCAGAGACACGACAGACCAGAGCGGATCATGTGATCGAGTCGCCGCAAAACACAAAACGTAGGGAAGTCTGTGTTTTAAAGAGATACGGAGGAGAAACTGCGGCTTTATGGAGATCAACAGCTCTGAGCTGTGATATAAACTAAATGCAATTGGCTGATTTAAAAAGGGAGGCTTTAAAAAGGCTGATTGATCGCTGACTTCCTGTTTCAGTAGAAATTACGTCAACACTAAATATAGCTGCGCGTTTCAAGCCACTTCAGTGGTACTGTAATGCTGAAATTACATTTGATATTACAATACCAGAGCTGCATGATTAATCATGAAAAGTCACCTTTATTTATATAGATCGTTTCAAAGCAGCTTTACAGAGATAACAGGAAAACAATAAAAACAAAGATTGATTTGGCTGAACAGCAGCTCAAAAAGAGCCAATCAATGATATTGATGAATATTAAGTGTTAAGTGTGTCCAACTAATCAAACCAGAGGCGACAGTGGCAAAAACCAAAACTCCAGCAGTGACAGAATGAATGAAGAAATGGAGAAAAAAAAAACCTTGGGAGAAACCAGGCTCAGACGGGGAGCACTTCTCCTCTGGCCAACAGACAAACAGTGCATGATTATTATAATTATATAAAAGACTCCAATCACAAATAAAAATAAAAATAAATCGAATTTCCATTACCTAAATGACAACAATTTACCAGTTTATTAAACCTTATACCGAAACATGTGCTGCCGCTGATCCAGAGAGAGAGGTTGGAACGAAACGCTTCACAAACCACACATTAGTTATTTCTCTCTCAAAATAATTCAAATTACCACAGAAGTACAAAGATAAAAGTTTATGGTTCAAATCACTGATAAATGGTAAAATCTACAATAACAATCAAAATAGAGGGAATCAACTTTAGAAAGGAACTTGATGTTTCAAATAATGTATCAATTACATCGTTACGCCAGTAGGTGGCGACAAGTGACGTAGTCATTGAATCATTAATTCAAGCAGATTTAAAAAACAATAACATTTTATTCAATTTAGTTATTTATTTTTTATTGCAGCAATTAACATTTTGGCAGAACCTCTAGTAATTAAACGTTACTTGTTGAATCAGAATTGGGGACAATTGTGATCTCTATATTAAACAAAATTAAGCTCTTTTGCAGTTGCTAAGATATTTGGTTGCTAGGGTGTTCTGCGTGCTTGTTTACTAGTCCAAGAATCTGATATTTCAGCCTCTCTTTCATTAAAAGAATCACATTAAACTATTATTAAGAATATTTTTAAAAGACCAAAAAAAAAAATGAATGCAACAATCATAACATGCAAAGTCCAGTCGTTTAACTACTGCTCAAAAAACTAATTCCACTCCTTTAAGTAACTGTCGCTGGTGAGTCGGGTTTCTCAGCGTGCCATGCAAATATTCCAAGCATGTCTGTGCAATGCCAGAATATTTACAGGATGCAGGAAGTTCAGTTCAGAGACGACCTTTCAAAAGACAAAATCACAAACACAAAAACAGCGAAAAATTGAATTTCAGCATGTGCCAGACTTCTCCTGGAAGTGCAGATCTGGCAGCTTTTCCAAGACGCCTTCCGGAACCAGATGTGATTCCAAATGGCTGGTTCTCGTTAAATCGCTCAACCAATGTTTACTTCCACGCCTTCAATCAGAAAAGTATGCAATCGTCCAAATTAGCACAAGCATTAATTCACTGGCAAGCACATCATAAAGAAATGCTTCAGACATGCAACTCAAAGACCCCAGACACAACTCAAACCTGAGGAAACAAACTACAGTGTTGTAAATCCCCATCACACACATCAGGTTTACTGAAATGACTAACCAAAGTGAGACAAGGAAACAGGACCGCAGAAATTATTCAAACATTAAACATTTTATATCAGTCACATGGATATAAATCTATCTGGGCAAATTACTAAATATTCATGATAGATTCACAATGCTTTTACAAATTATTATCATTACTAATTATGATTCTCACCATGCAAAAAAAAACATACCTTCATTATTTGCAACTAGATTTTACTATATTATAATAAAATAAACCAATTACGAGGCTGCAATGGCTAATATTTCCTCTGATTAGAGAAAAAGCAGTGCAGAGCAAATAAATACATGACTAGACACAGATTGCGGATCAAAAAAAAAAGCTGAAAGATAAACGGATTAGAATGATTAGAAGAACTGATTAGAATGTCAATGAGTATTTGAATGCAATGCAAGTCACTTTGGATAAAAGCGTCTGCCAAATGCAAATAAATATTCAACCATGTTCATCAAGAACACATCCAAGGTTTCATGTGGTGAGCTTGAGGATAAAGAGTAATTGGACAACACGTTTTATAGTACACGCATTCCCACAATGCCTCTGTCGTCACTTCTATTCTTCTCAAGGCCTGAATGAATGGAACAACCCAAACACACAAGGCCTATTAAAGTTGCTTTGGAAAATCTTTGGGACGGCAGTGAATAAAGCAGCACACCTCTCTCAAAGAACACTTCCTCAAATACCACAGGCCTTACTCATGCAGAGAGACGGAGGTGCGCAGAGAATCCAAAAGAGGAGGATGTGAAATTAACCCCTTACTGTAAACTGACAGATCTGAACAACCACGCACTTTCATGCGGCTTGTCTTTTAAACATGCAGAACTATTCTGCAAAAGGACTTGGTCTTCCATAGTAATGAAAGTTCACTTTAGCCTACGCATTTGATGTAGACAGTTCAAACAACGCCAAAATCAATCCTGTACAGCAGGGGTATTGAATTAAAATTCTAAGAGGTCCAGTTAGAAAAAAAAATCAGCAACCAAAGGTCCGCAACATCACAATGACTAACTTGTGTTATCATTCAGTGCCACAGCCTAGAAGTTGTATGAAAATATGTAAGTAGCCTAGTCAAGAGACGACTGTCAAATAAAATGAAAGTACAAATTGAATAATATTTTAACAATATTTATTGTCATTTTATATACTGAGCTGTAGGGAAATAATAAGTACTCTAATAATAAATGATCAATTTAAATAAAATAAAGCACGTTGTTGGGCAGTGAATGAATGTGTTAGGATTCTGCTGGATCGATCATATTGGGCTTTTAGATCGTTTATTTTCTGTGCCCTCAGTGCGGATTTAAGTGGGTATGTTTGATCAAAGGATTTGTGCTTTATCTCATAGTGGCGTTTCACATTGCCGCTTTTAATAATCGCGACAGTCTCTGAACATATGAGACATACCGGTTTTGAACTGCCCGTGGGAAGAATGAACATGTAAGAATCCGTCCATTCTTGATTAAAAGCTCCGTTTTCGCTGTCCACTTTTCTCTTTTTAGAGCACGCCATGTGAAACGTTGTCTCTCATTCGTCTCGTCTCGTCTCGTCGTCTCTCCCTGTGTGTGTGTGTGTGTGTGTGTGTGTCTCTCTCTCTCTCGCTGTCTGACTCGAGTAGTATCACATGACATGATTTACAACGCATGCTATTGGTCTGTGAGTTTCCTGGGCCCCGCTAAACCAGTACCATAGATGCTAGAAAAGCTGCGCGGGATAAAATAGAAACGCTCCGACAAAAGTCAATAATTTAAGGGTTATTGGTCCGGGTCCGGACAGAACGGCGGCTGGGTCCGGATCCGGACCGCGGTCCGCCTATTAGTGACCTCTGCTGTACAGACTTCTAAAATCAAGACACACCCAAATCCCTTTGTCACATGACTCAAAGCCTCGTCACATGACTCTCAGACGCAGTTTGCACCTGGTATACAGCTACATTTCTGCATTTATCAGACACTTTTATCCAAAGCAACTTGTATAAAGTAATACCTTGAGATATGAGTGTCCCGACATTAAAGGATTTTTGCTTTGAGATATGAGTAAATATTTGAGATACGAGCAGCTTCCAGACGCTAGAGGTGTTCAGCACTCGGAGCAGATCAAGCTCCTCATTTATGGTAATTGCATATGATCTCCACTAAAGGCAGCTTGGTTTTACAGCGGGGGTTACCGGGGGCGACAAGTGATTCACGAGTATTAAGCTGGGAGCAGCACGAGTTATGAGTGTTCAATAATAATAAATATGAGCTTATGAGTCTATCCAATACACAACACGGGAACAAACACTACACTTCTGTATTGTGCTTGCATTATCTACGTAATCCCTCCCTCCTCTTCTTCCTCCACACATGCCGCTACTGCATTGTCTGTATCAAAGGTAAGAACTCATAATTAAAACCACATTTTATTTTATATCACAGGAATCCTTATATACTATAATTTTGTGTGTGTGGGTCCATCGTTTTTCCATCGTTCTTAATACTAATAAGGGAGTTTTTTTAGATGGCCAGAACGGATTAATTTGTTTTCTGTCATTTATTATGGGAAAAATGATTTGAGATACAAGTAATTGGAGTTACGAGCTCATCCTGGAATGGATTATGCTCTCTCTCAAGGCATTACTGTACAAGTCATTGGTTCAGTTAGAGTACAGACACTACAATTAAAAACTGAATGCAGCTGGTCAATTAATCGAGAGTGGAATGAGAGTCACAGATCAGCAGCAGGAGTGAGATTTGATTTGATGATGGTGGAATATTTGGTTTCAAAGTGAAATGTAAAAGAGCCTATTTAAATGAGTAGCCGTTGTACGGTTTTCATTAAGAATAATAATGAACCCACCATTCAAGCTATTGCCTTTAATTCAATTATACTTTGATCGTGTTGCCAAAGAAACTGATAATTCCCAGTTCGAGTGGGTAACCAACTCCGAGTAGAACATAGAAAATGGCAGGTCAAGATTCGACTTTCCTGTAGTTCAAACAGTAGAGCAACACCAAAGTCATGGGTTCGATTCCCAGGGAAAGAAAGAACTGATTAGAACGTCAATGTGTTTCTTGAATGCAATGCAAGTCGCTTTGCCAAATGCAGAAACGTAAATGTCAAGATGACTCACCATTTATACATGGTACTATTGACATGAATCTCAAACGGTTCTCCTCAAAACACTTGTAATCAGACTGGAGCAAATGCAGAAGTCGCTACATTAGCTTAACACAGAATAATTCATTTATATACAGCAAAAATGCTTAGAATCCTAAAGGGAATTCCAGGGAAAACACACAAAACAATCTGTCCATTCGGAAATTTCACCAACACATCATGGAAATATCAAGGAAAGATGCACGGTATAATAAGAAGACTCTCTGTATCCATGTCATTCAGTAAAATAAAAGCATAAATCCAATCAGTCAGGGTGTATATATAATCTGGAGGAATTAGGCCACTTTCAGAAATTAGTCTATCAAGGGAACAGCACACACAGACGTGCTTCAACATGTTCCTCCTTCACCTCGGCTCAGTCTAGTGCACTTGAGAATTTAAATTATAAGCAATACCGAAGCAAAACTATTTAAACATTACAGAGTGAAATTCAACCTCCCTCAGGGTAAAAATACACACAAACACACACAACAAAGACTAGACATTTCTACACATCGCCTCATGCTCCTTTCAGCTCAGAGCGGAAGCCGCTATAAAAGCACTGAGCAACACAAACAGGTACAGACCACAGTATTTCAAAAGAGCTGAATAACTCAAGCAGAACAGAAGTTTCTATCCAACACGAACGCTGGAGATATTTTGAGTCTCCGTCAAGGAGAGCAGATAAATCCAGAATTATGGGCTAGATGGAGTTTGCTGCCAATAAAAGATCCGACTGATCCAACGTTTAATGCAACCCATTAAGTTCTTCTCCAGTTGAGATGGGATTAAGAGTCTATCATATCTTGAAATCATCTTTGAAAACTTTCCAAGTGAACTTTTGGTATGTAAACAACTATTATGGCTTTTCAAAGAAACCACTCAGTTAGAAAAATACAAAAAGTATCACCAAGCACAAAATTTTATAATAATGACGTGTCGACTCAGAGCTGTCAATCACAGCTGGAGGAATGAGGCGTTGCGCAATGAACGGCATGTCAACAATCATTACTTACCAGAAAGAAAATACACTTTAACTTTCCTCTACGGCTGAGGTGTTTGGTGAACATCTACTTCTAAACATGTTTGGACACATACGGATCAGGGATGTGGTAAATATACAGCAAGTCATGAGGATGTTTGGGAATAACGAAAGACATGAAACTATCACAGATATGTTGGTAAAAGTGTGTTTGACACTGACCAAACTGAGAGCTGACCAATCAGAATGAAGGATTACTGAGATCTGGACAAAATAGCTTTTTCACAATATATGAAAGAACAAAATTCCCTCTTTAAACCAGATATTAACAAACAAAGGCAGGCATACAGTATAACGTGCATAGTGGTCCAATGAAATGAGTTTGTTTACATCAGGCTTCCCACGACTTTCCCAGTAATCATGATGTTGGATATGGATTCATAAAAGTACTTGAACAGAGATACGTGTATTTGAGCGAGTATCCAGTCAAATGTGTCTTTGGACTAATGAAATTCTGTGACTGGAAATCACAGTTTTTAAATATTTGCACTAATACTTCCAGGTTTATCAATAACAGCGGGATTCCTGGATACAAACAAAACAATCAGGAGAAAGAAAGCAGAGGCGGAAAAAGCGAAAAGTTCTTAGAACATTTCAACGCGAAAACTTGTAACAAAGTATCAGCGCGCGAGTAACAATGAACAACAATGAGTAACAATGTATCCGTGAGTTCCATTCGGGCCGCGCGCAGGAAACACTGGAACTAGGCGCGTCTGTGTCAATCTCTCTCACACACACATTTATATATAAATATCGCAAAACTATAATAAATGCACTGATTACACTAACCCACAATCATAAAAACACTTCAGCACAAAACATCCTCAAATATCCTAAACCAGCCTGGAAATCAAACAACTCGCCAAAAGTTTTGTAGCAGGACTGAAGAAGTTCCCTTCTTTACTCACCCACTCCATACTTCTCTCTCTTCGTGGGCACCCAGCGCGTCATCCTCACCGGTGAAGCTGTCGCGAGTCGGCCGGGACAAATCCACAGTTTTTCCACACACTTTTTCTTTTCTCTGTAGGAGTGGAAAGACTCATCTAGCCGCCATTTTCCACCATCACTGAACTCCTGAGCCGCGAGGGGGAGATGTGAGAAACTTTCTGTCATGTGGGACACCAGCGTCACCGGACAGTCCCACAAACACTGACCAGCAGAGCGGTCACTTCCAACAAAACACCAGAGTGGAGGAAAAGTAACAAGGAAACCTTTGTGACTTGGTATACGGAGTATACATTTATGTTCCAGGAGAATATCCTTTTATTAAAATGCACAGATTTATTTTGATTTGTTATATTAAGGGTTTAAAATATATTCATGATTTATTTGTGTAGCTACATATACAGTATACACGTGTCTGTGTCTGTCTATGTGTGTGTGTGCGTGCGTGTTTATTTATTTATTTATCTACACCCATTTATCTACACTCAATTTATATGTTTTGATTTTAAATATTAAACGTTAACAAAAAAGATATTTCAGTGTAATTTTGTATGATAATCATATATGTTTTTACTCAAAGCAATTTTGACTCATATTGTTGCATCTATATGTTGCTACGTCCAACAATTTTAGCGCTAATAAAGTTTTTTCAAAAGTCAATTGTGTAGCAAGTGAAGAACATGAGATCAAAATCTAATCAATCTCTAATATTGTAGCATATACTCTAGTATATCACATATGCACATATTATTTACCTGTGTGTATTCTGTATATTTGTATTCTACATAAAATCCATCCTAAAAATCCACACAGCACTGAGCAACATAAAGTAATATGATATGTTATTCCATACATGTTATTTCCACCACAAATCTTCAGTGGAAATGTTCATGACATTCATAAATAAAAATGACAGTCTCCTCCTGTGATGTACACGTGTTGCCGAAGGAAACTGAAACACCTGGTTTTCTTTTATTCCAATGGTGTTGGGCCTCCTCTTGCACCCAATACATCATAAATTCATCTTGGGAATTTCAGATACAAGTCCTGTGGGATTTTAAGTCATTCCTCTTCCACTATGTGATGCAACTAAGTGATGCTGGTGGAGGAAATCTCTTTCTGATTTGCTCCTCCAAAATATCCCCCCAAAGTGGGTACAAATATTGAGATGTGGTGACTGTGCAGGACATGGGAAATGTTGATCTTCACTCTCATGTCACAGGTCTTGCTGTGTTTTATTGCTGACACATGCGATGCTTGAGCCACTAGGTGCACATGGTGCTCCAGAATGTGTTGGTTGTCATTGGCAGTGGCGTGCCCATCGAGAACAGCAGGGAATGCCATGTTATTGCATTCTCTCTCAGTCACAGTCTCTCGGGATTCATACTCGTTATCTCAATTTAAAGTTAAACTTAAGACTCATTGATTTAGAATAGCTTATTCTCCATGATTATTGTGTGTCCTCAAGTCTAGCACTTTTGTTTTTGTTATTCTTACAGTGGCCATGTTTGTATTTGCTGCTTATTTATGGTGTATTGGCATTGTTATTTATAATTTTAATATTGTTCTTGTTGCTATTTCTTCCTGATGAATGTTGACCTTGAGTGATTTGAAAGGCGCCTAAAATAAAATGTAATATTATTATTATTATTGGCACAAGTTTCCGCAGCTGACCATGAATACTGACTCTGAGGATCTCCTCCCTAACAGTTTTGGTGGAAACAGAAGAGTTGCGGTTTAATTCTGCCGTGAGTTTTTACGGTTTTGGACACAGTACCTGGATATCCTTTCAAACAGCTTCCTCTTGCGTCGACACTTGCTCCTGTTGGATATGTAGTGGTATATGATTTAACCCTGATGCCACAGCTCTGGCTTCACCACAAAGACTTGCTGTCCTACTCACGGATGAGCCAACGAGACGCACACTAACAGTTTGTCCTCTTTTGAGCTCTGATAAGTCTCCCATTATTTGTGGATTGCAATATTTTATGTGCACCTCTGCTATTGCTCTGATAATTCAACCTTCACAATCTACTCTTATTTATTTAGTTCAAACCAGCCCAGTGTTTCAGTTTCATTGCCCAATCCCGATGTATTGCTATTGGCCACGTTAAAAAGCTCTAATAAAAGTGCTGCCCATAGTTATTGAAACAGGAACACACACATATAGGTGTAACCCGCAACTACCCTGTGTTAAATTGCAGTAACGGTGGAATATAGTTGAGGAATTATAATTGAATCTGGACCAGATCAGGAAAAGTAGGTTCGACTCACTGAAGCATAAGGAAACTGATAACATGACAATGACAAAGACAACTCAAACTCAGAAATGGCTCAATTTCAAAACTTAAATGTATTATTAATTAAATTAAATGAATAATTATTGACAAATAAAATAATTGAAAATAAAATAAAATAAAATAAAACCCCAATAACACTCAATAAAATATAATCACAGTAAACAATTCAACTCAATTCAGGAAGAAAAAAAAAGGTCAATAGGCCTCCACTACCGTTAAAAGGTTTGATTGCTCACCAACACTGCATTAATTTGATCCAAAAATACAGTAAAAGCAGTCATATTTTAAAATACATTTTATAGTTTAAAAATAAGTGTGTTTTATTGTAATAATATGGTAAAATGTATTTTTTTTCCTGTGATCAAAGCTGTATTTTAGCATCATTACTCCAGTATTCAGTGTCACATGATCCTTCACAAATCATTCTGATACGATGATTTGCTGCTAAACAAACATTTATGATTATTATATCAAGGTTGCAAACAGTTGAGCTGCTTTATATATTATTTTTGCGTCATATAAAAGCAAAGCTGAATCTGCGGCCCTGAAGGTAGACTGTCAGAGTCCAGATTTGTTTGCATTTTGAAATAGCCATGATGAAACTCTTTGCAATGTCACTTTCATATGGTCAATTTCTAAAATGTGTATTATTTTAACTGGGGGCTTAAACAGACAGACTAATCTGTTTTCCATTGCTTCTGTCCCATTTTTTGGAGAAAAAAACAGAACGATTTTTAATCAAAATGTGAAAAACATAATTAACGGCCCTGCATAAAACATTATGAATCCTCTAATACTCATAACGAGACAATTTTCCCTGTCATAAATAACTGCAGACTGTGGCGACCACTGGAAATTTGATTACGGGGACCAATTAGAAAAGATTGCTCTGGGATACTGTCTCGTAGCCACTGACTTCACTTAATTCCTGCTTTTCCAGAGAAATTATCACTCCGTTTGAGGTTAATTGTTGTTTGTGTGAAAGTATGTTGCTTTGCACACAAACCATCCCCAGATGCTTGTAATTAAAGCTGCTCTGTGGGGAAAAGAGCGTCTTTTGATTCATAACATTATGCGAAACACTTCAAAAATGAACTCTGAATGCAACGCTTCCACTTCTTTGTTCAGCTGTTGTTGAAACACTGGCTACAGGCAATAAAATACAAGATTTTGACTAAAACAACATTTATAGGAGTTCCTGCATCAGAAGCTTCAGAACATTCATCTGAAGCTTGCTTCTCATCGCTATAAATGTTGCAGAAATGTTTTTTTTTCATTGTTCGCCCACAGATACATCCCTTTATGAGGAATGAGAGATATATTCTCACTCCCAGCGCTGTGGTGAAGAGGATGTTTACCATTAATCAGTGTATATATCAGAGCACTGTTGCTTTACTGTGAACCCCGTCACATTAAACACCTCTCTCTCTCTCAGCCGGAAGAACAGAGATCACACACTCCATCATCATCATCATCACCCAGTCTAACGTTCATCCAGAAACAGAGCCTTTTCAGCTCTTTATTGGTATTTGCTAAACTAAGCACCAACAAATCCAAATGTCTTTATACATAGATTTATTTGTATTTTTATTTCCCTTGTCCCACACCCAAGCTTCCGATCTTAAACTATGACAATCAAAATAAAATATGAATTATGATATGCTTAAAATGATATATAGTTTGTATACATTCATTATTATTTACATCTAATGATCACCATCCCTTAGATTTCCACCGCGACCAACAATATTACTGCAAGTAACGTTTTTTTAAGTTTTTAAAAAGTTTTTACTCTGTAGTGCATCAGTGAAGAGCATGAGATGAAGTAAGTGAGGTAAATATCAATTGTAAATGTATTATATATATATTCCCTCTGATGAGCTTGTATATTTACATTTTTAAATAAATGTCAAAAAAGTTAATATATATATATTTTTTTTCTTCTCTTCTCATATAAAACATCCCTGTCAAATATGTTTAAAATGACATGACAGTGAGTAAATGCTTTCAGAAGTTTTGTTTAAGGGTGAATTATTCTAGTAATTGTTCTCCATCACTTTTCTTATTTAGTTTAGAGTCCGCCTTAGAGACATTTGACAGCTTTAATTAGTAAATCCCTCCGTAAATACAGGGAGTAAGCAATGCCGAGGCCAATCCAAGGAGAACAAAGCAGCAAATTACCCACTTAAAATTAGAAAACAAATTGATCACAGGAAAACAATGGCCAGAACTGGGCCAGAACATTGATTTTGTGAGTTACACAAACTTTCATATCTCCTCTAATGTTGAAGAGAATCATTATTACCAGAAGAACAATGTTGGCCTATCCCAATATACATCAATCTGCCTTTCCATGTTTATTTATACTTCCTTAAATCAGTTTTCCCCTCTTCTTCCTGGAGGCCTTGACTGATAGCCTCATCCTGCAGGGGGCGCCGCTAGTTCTGCTCATTGAGTTCATTACAGAACTAGAACTAGAGCTAGCACACTTCTTTATATCCAGTATTGTGTGTGTGTGTACTGTATATAATTCATTACGGCTATATAGCACTTTTCTCTGCACTCAAAGCGCTTTACGTGGAAGGATGGATCTCCGCAATGTGCAGCACCACCTGGATGAAGAGACGGCAGCCGTAGAGCGCCAGAGCTTACCAGTGGAGAGGAGACAGAGTGGTATAGCTATACATCATATAATAGATATATGGGGATGATAATGATGATTCCCGGGGTTAAACCCCTACTCTTTTTGTCGAAGGACTTCCTGGGCTTGTTAATGAGCACAGAGAGTCAAGACCTTGTTTTAACGTCTCATCCGAAGGACGGTGCTTGTTACTGTACAGTGTCCCCATCACTATACAGGGGCGTTGGGACCCACAAGGTGACGCCCCCTGCTGGCCCACTATCACCTCTTCCAACAGCAGTCTAGTTTTCCCAGGAGGTCTCCCATCCAGGTACTGACCAGGTCAACCGTGCTCAGCTTCAGTCTTAGGTTACAGGGTGATATAACAGCTGGAAATTATAATTAATGAATCATTATAATTCTAAATTATATTGTAATGCATACGTCATGAATATGAGCTCTGCGCTCCCCTCCCTGGCCACCAGAGGGAGCTCACACACATAAACTGACACTACACTACACACTACATTTCCCATCATGCAGTACATTGGACTGATCACACACACCAGCTGAACTCTATCATGAGTGTTTGTCACACCAGCTGTCATCAATCACATGAACTATAAAAGACTCCATTACCTGCTCACACACTGCGAAGTCTTGATTAGCCACGGTTGTCAATTCCAAGCGTTTATATTCCTGTCTGTTAACCTGTTTCTGCCCGTTTACCTGTGTTTTGATCCTTTTCTGCCTGCCCTGACCTGTGCCTGGAATAACGTTGATGATTGATAACTGCCTGTCTTGACCACCGCCTGTACCACGTTCCTGATTCCGTCTGCCTGCCTTTGTGACCCCTGCCTGTTTTACCGTCCTTGTATGGTCTCTGTTTGCCCTGACCTTCCGCCTGCACGACTACTCTCAATAAAGACAAAAGCACGTGGATCCCTGCCCTTGAGTCACGTTTGTTACAGCATACTACCACACTGCAAAAACTACGCAGTATACAAATATTCTTGATGCATGCAATATTGTTTTTTTGTTGTACTAATTAAACAGTTTTGCATACTGAAAAAATAGTAAGCAGAATGGTAGTACACTATTCCAAACACAGTACTAGACATCCAGAACATACTGTAACATGCATATATTCTTTATCCATGCAACATTGATATTTTAAGTTGTTGTTACGGTTTTTACTGAAAATGCTAACTAACATTTTTATTCCCAAAGTGCTAAGTGATGAGAGCAATGCTAATAAAATCACATGGTGTGCACAGGATGCACAGTGCAGAAATAGTTTGCAGTGTAATGTACTATTCAAAAAATATATATCTCCAAGGTGCCATGAGATCAGAAACTTTATAGAAACTTTTTTTTAATTACACGGGATGCATACAGTATGGTAGTATACTATTATGAACATAGTTTTCTCTCCAAGTCCATAGGGGCTGACAGGAAACACAAGAGCCGGTGTAATTACAGTAATGATGTAGGTTTAGACGCAGTAACCTCTGGGAACAGCCGCATTTCTGTGTCACATGAGACAAAATTCAGATTGAGAAAGAAATAGTGAGCTATTTAAGAAAGCTTAACGTCTTTACTGCGGCAACTCGTCCCAGTTCACACAGCAGAGATGAAGACACCTCTAAATAATATTTTTAGATGAATATTAGATTTTTTTTTTTCACTGCAATAATATGTGCAATTTGTTGTTGTTGTTGTTGTTTTTGTTTTTTAGTGCAATCACTATACTGTAATACTTGATATACTTTTTTGTTTTTGTATATGCTGTATATATATGTATACATACATATTATATATTATGCTGTATATTATGTATATTATTTATGTTTGTAACATACTGTAAAAAATTGCTGCTGGAACAGAGAAATTTCCCCATTGTGGGACGAATAAAGGATTATCTTATCTTATCTTATATAAACATTTAGTTAAATGATGAACGTGTTAGCTAAATATATTAATATAAAGATTTGGCTAGATGCATTGTTCACTGATCAAAATGTGTGTATGGCACTATAATATTACACAATAGCAGCTCAGATCTTTTTGGTTTTGGTATAATTTGATGAGATATTTTTATTAACTCAAATTAATTGAATCCAATCACAGTTTGAGACATTGAAAAACTGAAACTAGAGTTTTCCTGGGTCCTTTTCTCAGAAGAAACACAAGAGACTGGAGACACAAGAAAAAGTCTACACTTTTTACTAATTAAAACCCATTTAATGCTGAAACAGTTGAGATTTAAAGGATTTTCACTTGCGATTTCTCTTTCTAACAGCTCAATTTTCAAATATGCAGATGATATGCAGAGCAGACATGTTGTTTACAGAAACCCCGGAACAGAGTGTATTCACCCTGAAGATGTTGTGTACCTTCATCGTCTTCGTGGTCTTGAGAGATCATGTGGGTGGCCCGACACAAACATTAAAAACCTCATCATCTGATTCAACTCCCTGAAGCGCTAATTACCCAGCAGCCCCGGCGATCACATGCTCTGCTCCAAGCCATGGGACACAACAGCTCTCTGTGTGTGTTAGATGTTACAGTCCTAACCCAGATTTGAACACAGCCCCAAAATAATCTTCATACCTAATTGAAAAAATTGAGAACTTGACAACTTAATTTTTTCAATTATGCATGAAGTGTCTGTACTCAACAGTTTTAGGGCAAAGGGTTTCCTCATTTTTAAGTCAAGTCATCTAATCACTTTTTTTCGAGAGTTCACTGATTAATTGTACCATTGTACTTTTGTAGTAAGATTGTTTTTGCTCATTTGTTTTATCATTAGTGGCGTTTGATAAGGCATGCATGACTATTATTATCGCTCATATGGATATTGATTTGAACAAACTCCAACTAGTCAGTATAAATAAACGGCTTCCACTAACTGCGCAAAAGACACAAATGATTGTTTAAGTTGTGCAGCTTGTTAAAGTCTTGCTGCTACTTTTCTAAGCAATCAAATTTTATTTGCCTGGCGGATAATGCAAAAAAATGAAATACAAAATCCAGTAAATTCATAATGAAAAAGGGAACCGAGCCATATCTAGAGACCAGAATATTTTACCAGGACTTGAAAGTGGGATCTTTTGACTTGACTAAGTAAGCAACTACCTAGCAACCACCCACTCGTTAGCTCGTTAAAACCACCCACAATGCCCTAGCGTTTCAGCAGCAAGTTTTGCACTACAGCAAACCCCATTCTCTGAAATTGTTAGTCTCCTTTCCTTTGCTAAACGGAGAAAGAAGAAAATGCAAGGAGTAAAACTTTGTAGAGTTTATACGCATGTTGTTTTTTCACTTTGGGTTATCTGTTAAACTGCAGATTTCTTTGTGCACCGTTCACTACAAGATGAATGTTAAAAGCAACTCTGAGAGTAAACAAAACTCCAAGCCAACATGTCTAAGTTAAAAAAGGGGGTATTTGCTGGATGCGAGCAAACACTCACACACACACACACTCTCACACACACACACACACACACAGTGTGTCTCAGTATCTCTCTCCCAGTGAAAAATAGAAGTTGTTCTATAAGTCTTTTGTTCCTTCAGACTAGCACACACATTTATAGTCATGGCTGAGAGGAGACGGCACCAGTGGACTCTCTTCACACTGTGAGAGGAAAGCTGAGATTGCCTCACTGCTATTGCCTCTTGAAGATTGATTGTGTGGTCCTCGTCAGAGCCGTGTGACGCAGGTAAACGCTTCTGTTAACCATGCGTGCTCTCATGTCAACTTGCAGTTATTTGTCTGTAGGATTGCATTGACATTGACAACACAGCAGTCTGAGTTCAATTAGGACGTCACTGTAAAAAAATGAATAATTGATTATTTATCAGGATGTTTTGATGTATTTGTTTTTACTGGAAAACAAGAGTGTAGTGCAGTAAACATGCTTGTATGTTGACTTCATGAGAAGACTGTGACTGAACATTGTGAAGCTCAATTAGGATGTGGGTAAAGTTTGTGAGGAATGTACTTGAAGGTTTTGTTCGTAACATGCATTTTTTTTGTCTTTCTAAGAGTTTTATTATGGAGGAAGTGAAGTCTGAAGGCTGGCGGCAGATACTTCAGCCCAAATGCGTTGCTGGCAAAAACAACACCAGTCGCCTTCTCAGGTCCTCATCGTGGAGGAGGCCTGGAGAGCGAGGTTATTATGAGGGCCCCACTGCGCAGGTGAATGAGCCCTCTCGCAGAGCTCGTCCACGGAGCTGCACAGAAGGTGGCAGGATGGACAAATGGCTTCAGACACTAGAGAGACTCCAATCACGGCCGCTTCAAAAGCAAATACCTGAGTTTACAGACAGGACTGTATCAACACCGGTTCTCCCGAGTGAGTTGATGGGAAGTAATCCGTGTCCTGATCTTTCCTCTCTCTGCAGGAGGAATCAGACCCCTAGTTGTCCCAGTGTTTCTGAGAGCCTGGAATCTCATGCAAGGAGCAAGACAGTTCACATTAAACCTGCTCCTAGTGCAGAAAGCTCTCAGTTCTGCGCTCTCGCTCCTGTTCGCTTCGGCTGGCTGCCCATACAAAGACATGTGATTCTGATGGACAACAGAATCGCCAACCGCCAGGACAACAGCAGCTGCCAGGTGAGACAGATTAAGGGATATCACAGTGATATATAGTGTAAAATATTCATCATTCATTGGTAGAAGGTCAAAACATAGCGTGGCATAAATATTCAAGTGATCCACCCCTCTGGATGTCTAACGGGTTGGAGGGGTGGAGTTGTGGGTAAGGTAAGGGTGTGGTTGGATAATCTAGCTCCACACATTAGACCCAAATTATATTCGTTCCTCTTCACTGGACGTCTAGCGAGGAGGAGCGAGATGGAAGCGCCACCCAGTTTCTCTGCTTCTTTAAATGTGATCTATTTGGTGATACTGTATAAGCGTGAGCATGTAGAACATGCAACATTTTTGTCTTTGAAACATGCAGTGCTCGCGGTTAATTAATTACTTATCATAGACTTAATGTTTGATTATCACATTTCAGCAATACATATATAAATGTGATTTTACCTGGCCTCATGTTTTATTGGACTGCCAGACATTTTTGCATGCAATTGAATTAAAAATGTAAAATATTGTTTCTAGTCGATGTATACCACTTGCAGAATTTGGCATGCAACACAATGAGGTCAAGTGGAAACAATATTTATCATTAATGGTGTTTGCCAAGGCAAGCATCACTGTGGCTATTGCTCATATTTAGGTTTAGTGAGTTGAATGATTCTTCAAAACATGTGTATTTATGGGGAAAGATGCGGTGTTTCTTTTCTAACCGGATTCAAGATATTTTACTCTACTGCAATCAATATAAAAAAAGGCAGAATTTTGTATGAAAACAAGGCCGAAAATGTAAGAGTCCAGCTAAATATTGCATTCTGTTTCTTATACTTAAAAACTGCAGTATATACTGTCTAGTATGCTGTAATCAATATGCTAATATTCAATTCTGAAACAAAATTGGAATGTGATTTATAAATGACTTTTGAAATGTCCTGTGATAATGGCTTATCTGCTCTTTGGAGAGGAAAATTGTTCTCGGAAAGTATCAGATATTCACAAAATTGATTAGGTTGAGTTTCATTGTTTTACATTTTAGAATGTTGCATATTTTTATATTAAAATTAGATTACAGATGTAATAACTGATTTGTTGGATTTTCATAATAGATCTCCACACATTGCCGTTTAGTGTCTCACTATGGTTTTGTACAGTATAAAAGTTTTTGTGCTTTTTTAATTCAGAGTGATAGAGTCATCCGCACTGGAGATACAAGTCCTGCAGACTATCTGCCACCGCTGTACACTGCACAACAATCACTACTGGGAACAAATCCCAGAAACGAACAGCCAAGCTCTCAGACCTGATTTACCTTAGTACCAGCTGATGCCAGAAAGACAGAGAGAAAAAGAAAACTGAAAGGAGGGAAAGAGAGAAAGGTATCTGGATGACTGTCAAGTACATGAACTTCAGTGGCTGTCTGGGTGCTGCATGAAGACGAGATAAAACCGCTCTGTCAGCAGGTGCTTAGATCCATTTGGAAAAGATTTAGGGACGAATAGATTCAACCACATGAGAGCCAACAACAGGATCACAACAGAGAGTTAGAGGGCCCAGAGGATTGAAATGAATCCCAAAGCATTTGTGCACCATTTCTGTCTTTTCACTTCAGTCATTTTATACTAAAACTCCAGTAGCATTTGGACACCTAAGTTACACTTAAAATGTCTGGATATCATTGCATTATTACATACAAACATATAAAACCAAGGGGTGTTCAGAAATACAGGATGTTTTTTTTCTGCTACTTTCATCAGTTTTGCTTGGTGTCTTATCCAGCTGATGTTTGTGTGATTTTTAGTGCATGTATGAAGCCAGTTCTTCTTAATGTCACACAGGTGAACTAGCAGAGGTGATCTAATGCCTTCAAAATACTCTTCATGAAGCTTAAGTACATGTACCAGAATGAACCTCACTGGTTCTTGCTGAAGCTCAAACGTGCTGCGTAACACAAGAATGTTATTTATTGGTTCTCATACGTCAAGTGAACATGCTTGAGCTTCTGTTTTCCGCAACTGATGTGTGAGCTGATGAATGTGTATTTGTGAATAAAAGTCTAAATTCAATCTGTTCATCATATAAAGCCATCGTGTCTCTTCAGTTCGTAACTGTCAATTCTAACTGTCAGTTCCGTAACTCAGATTTCATTAAAAAGATCCTCATTTGTGTTCCGAAAATGAATGAAAGTTTTACAGGCTTAAATGATAATAACATTTGGGGTGAACCGACCTCTCCATTTATGTCATGGCTTAATGGTTAGAGAGTCTGACTGGTAAGCCAAAGGTCTGTGGTTTGACTCTCAATGCTGTCAGGAAATGACTGTGTCCATGAGCAAGGTATTGAACACCCAATTGCTGCTCTGGGTGTGTGTGTCCACTAACTTGGATGGGTTAAACCAGTGCTTCTCAATTATTTTCTGTCGCGCCCCCCCTAGGAAGAAGTAAACATTTCGCGCGCCCCCCTCCCCCTATTTTGGAACTTTCGCTTTATTGTTTCCATGGCGACGCGTCATGTTTGTCACGTGACAGACCGCAGTCACAAAAAGCGCTGTATGATAGATGTTTAACATTTTAGTTTTTCATTTTTTCTTCAAAATATTGACCAACTTGTTGGCTCTGTCATCAATACCTGCTATTCAGATTCTCAGATATGTGGAAGTTAATGTGTTTGTCGCTTAACCTTTATAATGCTCATGGTCGCTGAGCGCGTCTTTTTTGGATCAGTGCCAGATATCGCGTGAAAAATCGTGTGAATTTAGCGATTGATCACGTAACACATATCTTATATCTTGTGATCGTACACGTCAACGGGTGAAGAGTTTGTTATCTGAACTTCATATCTGCTGCTCTTGTTCAGTGCAAGAAAACTACTCCCTGGCAAAAAAAAAAAAAAAAAGCATGTTCCCCACGGTCACGCGCGCCCCCCCTGGCATCGCTCCGCGCCCCACTATTTGAGAACCACTGGGTTAAACGCAGAGGACAAATTCTAAGTATGGGTTACCATTGGTCTAAGTTAGTATTGCTTACTTGGTCTTCACATGTCACTCAAGTGGTTTTCCCATTACTACTTTTCAGAGTAACTACAGCTGTATTCATCAATATGTACCACTAATACTTCACAAAACCACAGTCAAAGCTTTCGTTATCTAATGCAATCACATTTATTGACTGTTTGTTCCACAACTGAAGTCTGTGTGTGTTCTTTCAACAGAAACTGAAGTCTCCCATCACTCCCGTGTTGCTCAGCACTCCTGCCAAACTTAACAGACCAAGACCAAATGGTGTGTATTGACTAAACAGCATATAAAAGTGCTGATTGAACTGTTTGGTGGAGGGAACCATGATTTATGTTTGGGGGTTTGAGTTTTACACAGCGAGGGAATGAAAAACATCTTCATTGAATTCAGTGAATTGCTTCATCAGTTCTGCATACTATTAATGGTTTTAAAATGACTGCAATAGATTTTTTTGGGTAAAAATGATCTAAATGTCATTATTAAATGAGCACGTAAATATAATCAGTTGAGCAGTACATTTAAAATAATACATTTGGAGCAGACAAATTCGTTAGTGAGGGAATACATGTCCTGTAAGAAAAAAAGAAAGTCAGTCGGATGCAATTTTATGTTTCATCCAGAGATGGCAGTTGAGAGGCCAAAGTTCTGGTTTCAGATTCACAAGAGTTCTTAGCTATAAAAACGTAACTTTTTAAGGTACATTTTAAGACGTTTTCTTAAAGCATTTCCCTTGGAACATCTCTAAAATAAAATGGCTTTGATGTTGTTATTATACTTATTTTGTACTGTGCTATGTTGGCTAATTTAACTAATTCAAAATGTTATATTTGTAAATCTTGACAATATTGTTATTTTAACAATATTGTTTTTAAATTAGCAAGCACTTCACATTCACAATTGTTTTTTTTTTATTTAAAGTGCTTTAGATGCGTTACTTGTTAAATTACAAAAGTAAAATCTTGTAGTAAAATGTATCATATTTGATCTTAAAAATGTATTTTGATCATTTTTAGGAATGCAAAATGATTACACTTTCTCACTATTAAGTTGTTTCTCATTATCATGCATGTTTCTATGATATTGTTGTACTTATAAAGCACATATTTATGCATTATTCTGCATGATCATATTCTACATGAATAACTAAACTAAGTTTATTGAGGCAAAAGTTAGTTAATAGTGAGAATTGGACTCTAATCTAAAGTGTGACCTACAAATATATATAAAAAAAGGAAATATTCGTATGTGTTGCAAATCCCATATAGTACACAGAGGAAAAAAAGCACAGAAAGTTAGACATAATCTTCTTTTTCTTAGTTCATTTATTTATTGTCTCTATATACCGATCTCCTAAATGTAATTCCCTTACCTTACATATATATAAGAGCCAAAGCAGTGCATGTGGAAGGGTTTTGATAGATTGATTAGAGCCAGGAACAGATTGTTTGAACTCAGAGATGGATTGTTTGGGTTCAGAAGAAGATTGGTTGGAGTCTAGAAGAGAGGAGTATTAGGTTTTCAGCAGGAGATGAGCGAGACTATGACATATAATAATAATTTTGCTATAAAAGATGTTAAAAAACACAAGTATTTATAAATGTTATTAGAATAATAATAATTGTCTTACTATAATAATATTTGTGGCTATCTTTACCTCTCCATTTTCACAAATTAAACCTAAAACCATCAAGATTTGTCTTAAAGCTTATAAGATCGTCAGTAGCTCAGTTTCACATTATGAGGTCTTGGCTTCAATCACCAGCATCTCCAAGCAATCTGGATCTTTCCATTAGACACTTAAACTTTCCTTGGAGACACTTGGAGCTTGCAACGCCAAGGTCATGGGTTCGATTCCCAGAAAGCAAGAACTGATTAAATGTCAATGTATTTTTTTAATGCATTGCAAGTCGCTTTGGATAAATGCGTGTGGCAAATGCAGAAATATAAAGAACAGTGTTGTGCTTCACTCTGAAACACACTGCACAAATGTTTATTAAATTAAATCACAGCCTTTGATATCATCCTAAGCTCTATCACGATTTTGGTATTGTTTTGCTTAATCGTGCAGTCCTGTAAATTATGCTGCATTTATCTTATCTTTTATGTGCTGCTCTAAAATATTCAACTATACAAACGCCACAAGATGGAGTGTGTTGTGTGCGAGTCAATCTGAAGACTGACCAAAAGCACAGGGAGAGTGTTCAATACTGTTTAAAAACAGCTGGTGACGCCATAGTGACAGAAACACATCAATACCAGTTTGTTTCACCACGATTATTAAATGAACACACCCAAAGCTTCCCCGAGATTCCTCACAACGTAAGAACATAAATATGAATCACAGATCCTGACACACAACACCTGAGCAACTGACAAGAGTGTGTGCCCCGCTGAACTGCATCCCGGGAGCATGCTGGGAAAATAGCTACCTGTCAGGTGTTAGCTGCCAGTGTGAAGTGCGATTACCTGCCTAAAAAAAGACAGCAAGAAATAGTTAGATTGGCACCGTAGCTGTCAGACAATGCCATGGCCCCATGGCAACACTGACAGAGAACAATCCATCACGGCCGGGTGGCACCGTGGCTGTCTGTCTCTCGTCTGTCAGATTAAAATCTCTCTCCTGCTCTCTGTCTCCCTGACAGCTGTAAGTGATGCAGGTTTAGTCGGTCTAAGCGGACCTCTGTTGACATTGTAAACACACACAGCAGGAAGATCGGCCTTATTATGACACAGGAGTGGCAGGAAATGCAGTTGTGGTTACATTGTGCGCAATGTTTTTCCTAATGAGAGACACAGAAAAAGTACCCCGAAGTGGACCTTTCTTGTTTTTTTTCAGACCGGGAACCTGAGAGACCGCAACCTGCTGGCTTCAGATACTGGAGGACACCTGAAAAAACATCCTCCATTCTCCATCAGGTTAGTAACGCTATAACTAAACACACAGTACTGGAACTAACTTGCTATTACACCATGCACCTGTGTTTAACCCGCATTCTTTGATGTGATTGACGTATAAAAGTCTTATACTCTTAGGCCCCAGCTAACAATTTCTGGTTCCCAGAACGTTCTGGGAACCAAACATTAGAACGTTCCCGATACTTTCGCCAGGAAAGTTTTCCTGACAGAAATAGAACGTTAAAAAATAACCTGCAGGGAACGTTCCGGGAACGTTCTCTATAAGTTACACAATTAAGCCAAAAAATAACCTGCAGGGAACGTTCAGGGAACGTTCTCTATAAGTTACACAATTAAGCCAAAAAATAACCTGGAACGTTCCCTGTAGGTTACAAAAATATAACCAATAGAGAACGTTCCCAGAACGTTCTTATTTGGTTCCCAAAAAAATAACCAAACGGGAACCAAATGGGAACGTTAGGGGAACGTTCTGTGTTTGCTGGGGCCCTTCAAATAGGTTTAATGTGGCTCTCTGAAACAATCACAAGCCAATAGGCAGATATTATTAAAGTTTAAAGTTAAACCTTATCATACATCTTAAAGTAAGAATGTCGCTTTCGGAAAAGTGAATATTAAACAGTACATTAATGTAGTTTCTGTTTGAAAATGTGTGATGTTTCAAACATGTTTTCAAACATCAGATATTATAAGATGACATGATAAAATTACATTTATGAGGTCTGTGTACCATTAAAACATCCTGCACGTTTTATAGCTTAAAAGAAACTCCTCGTTATAAACAAAGCTTTTAATCAAGCTCTAAAGATCGTGGGATATGGGATTTTGCACGGGCAAATGCATCTATATATGATTGCCTCATATGATATATCATCGCTCCATAGGCCCGGCATTCAGTTGCTTAATAATGGCTGATCATTTCATACACTGGATCCGAACATTGCGTTGCGTCAAAAGCAAATAGAAACCCGTTGATGCTGTTTACAGATGCGTGCACCAATTCTGGCGCACTCCACGCATTTCAAATCGAACATTGCTACCCATCTGCTTCCATAGTCAGAAACAAGTGGAAGGTTTATTTGAATGGCATCCCGGATCACGGCGGAGGATCATGTTTGTTCGGAGCATATTATTTTGTAAGCTGAAGTGCAGCTATATTTGATCTGTCAACAGCTGCATCACAAACCGTAAATAAATGATTTTATAATGCTTTGTCAATAAATGACTATTTTATAAGGATAATGTTTTCAAAACACATGGCACAAAACACTCGTGTGCAGTCTTGAGTAGGCGTTGATTCGGTTTCCTATGCGTTAGCTAATCATAACAGCGGCCTTTTAATGACAAGCCTTAAACACCGGGTCAGACTGAAGGTTGAAAATCATAGTTTTTCATGTTTTTGCTTAAAAAAAACCTTTATTAGGTGAAATGCAAGGAACAAATTAAAACAATAACCCCTTTACTGTGATGCAGTATGAGCCTGATGCTTCAGTGTTAAATATTCTCCATGCTATAAAAATGGCAGTAACAGAGATCTTTGTAATTGTGTCCTACAATTATAAAAGCAGCATTTAATCAAAAGACACTGCTAATGTAGATTTGTATGATTATATGGTTCATAAAACCTTGCTGCTCCTGATAGAGACCCGTGATTCAAAAGCACATGGTAATGCCAGTGTCTATTTACACTGAATGCAAATAGTCAACCCTGTTGGCAAAGTCTATTTTCACTAACTCCACCCACCATTGCTCGGATATCTGTTGCATTATTTAAGAAAGCATTTTTACTGTTTAAATCCATTCCACTGCACATTTTTCTACATAATCAGTGCATAAATAGAAGTATGCAGATTCGGACCCGAGTTGTTGTTGTTGTATGAAATCATCTTCTAAGAACACGAGTGTAATTGTAAGTTGTGCACATCTGAAGTGGTAAAGTAAATGTTAATTGAAGCACTAAAGATATTACAAATCTTTCATCAAGTTTGTGTTTGTCTGTTTCTCAGCAGTCTTTCATGTAGAAACACTAGTACACACTCGTTAAAAGCATCTTGTAATCAGTTACATGCTTAATTCCACAACCTACTCACAAACCAGCCTTGATGGGATGAGCAGTTGCTCTGAATTAAGCTTTTTATATCCAATAAATATATTCTCTTTTTGTGTGTTTATTGCACAGTTTAATGCATGATTTCTACATGTCTTTTTGATTAGACTTTTTTTTTTATTCTATGCCAATGGGATGTTGTGGGGACAAAGTATCAGTATCAACAGAAATGCTAAAGCTTCTTCAATTTGGATTTATAGGCTACTGATATATTTTCATCAGTATAAATCATACCCTGCAGTTTATATCTATCTCAAAGTGCCATCACTGTATTGTACTGTGTTTTGTCTGCATTTGTGTGTGTGCGTACGTGTATGTGTGTGTGTGTGCGTGTGCGTGTGCATGTGTGTGTGTGTGTGTGACAAAATCTCCCCACAATGATGGTAATATCCAAAATCTTTGTCCTTGTACAGACATTTTTTGGTCCCCCTAAATCATACTAAATTATATTTGAAAATCAAAAAATGCACGTCTTCTGAGAGGACTTGGGTTATGGGATAGAGTATACAGTTTGTCTAAAAATCATTATGTCTATGGAATGTCACCATATCACAGGAAAACCCAAAGTGTGCATGTGTGAATGAACTGTTTTTATGTTTGTTTGGTCTTGCATATTCAGTCTTACTGAAATTGAGGCATTTGTGTTCAAAAGATTTAAAACTCTCCAGTGATTTTTCGTAATATAATAAAGAAGTGCCTCGAATTCCGACTTAATTGGACTTAACCGAATTGCCCCCGAGTTCTTCGACACTGATGCAGTTACTATGGAAACGGTGAAGCGCACGGGTTCGGAACGAGGCGAGTTGTTATAATCTGGATTCCTTGAGCATTATTGTGCATGCAGGAGGCAGAAAGAGCCTCTTTCATCCACACAAAGCCCAATTCAAGGGATTTTGTTTTTGTTTCCAGGCTTCGGGATCCATGAGCTCTGAGGGACTGCGGGCCTGGAATCCTAAAGCCAGTGTGACCAGCAAAGTGGAAGCGGGCAAGTCTCAGCCTCATCCCGACAACCCGATTTTGAAAGATCCCACAGGCAGACGTAGGAGCGCACCAGAGTCATCCAGCTCCTCAATATCATCCATCACTATCACTTCCCGGAAGGTCGCACACACTTCCAACCCTCCGTGTTCCGGGCATCTGAGCTCAACGGCGATGAATGAGCTCAACGCTGAACGAGGAAAAGCCCTAGTGGTCAAAGTCACCGAACAGCGGACGAAAAGCAGCAGCTGCCAGCCCGTCGCTCTGACCCCTGGCTGTGATCATGAGGAGATTGACCACGGTGTGGTACTGAGGAGAAAGGCAACCATTGTGAAAATGACAGAACGGAGCGAACATTTCAATCGAGGAAAGCCCAATACAGCACATTACAGGCACAGCTACACTGAAGGACTCAAAACGAATGAAGCTAAAGTCAATCCCTCACCACTAAACCCAGCACTAACAGTCTCTTTAGAGCCAGGTGGAAACCAATGGCGCTCTCAGCACAGATCCAGCCTGTCTCTTTACCTCAACAACCCAAATGACAGCAGCGCAGAGATGGAGACCAACACAGAGAAACACAAGCCACTGCGAAGGCCTCTCAGCTGCGATGCAAGCTTGTTTAATCGCACAGAACTTGTTGCAAATGCAGCATTTTACAACAAGAGCTCTCCCGTTCCCCAGAAGACAAATATTGACCTTGTTAGTTCCAGCAGCAGTGAATCAAGAAGGCGTTCGACCTCCAGCTGCAAATACAGGAGCTCGAGGAAGGAGGGATTTGAGTGGGATCGAGCGCTTGAGAAGCACGAGGAACCTCTTTCAGAAATGAAACCTCTCACGCTACTAAAAGTGGCAGGTACTAGCAGAACCTCTGCGGATAGTCGCGCACAAGAAGAGACTGCGGGCTAAGGCCGCGCGGCGCATCTTTGATGTATAATAGATGAGTGTTATTGTGCGAGAGAGCAGAGGTTTTTAATTGAAGCTTTTCACAGCAGATACACATTTATGCGGCGGACTGCCCTGAAACGGGAGATTTCTCTCCTGTCTCTTTCTGTCATGCATTTTCTCATCTTTTCATTTTCCCACGCATCCCTTTGCATGCATAATCTATTTCTACCCTGCTTTCAGTACCGGTTTTTGAGCTTCCGTGGGAATTCAGAGCTGCTACACATGGAGAAAAATCTGACAGCCGCCGAAGCGCACACACATTTAACACAATCTGAGGACGTGCAATGGACAACTTTTGTTTGAAATCAAGTCGTTTATGATTACTTCAAGCTTCAAACCTTGTATGACAACTTTTTTTTTTCTCCAGAAAGTGTAGGATTTCAGGGTGAAAAAAATATAACATTTTGAAAATGCAAAATTTTTAAATACGAATAAATTATTTCTCTCTCTCTCTTAAATATAGCTTGTTATATGCAGGACTCATTAGCATTGAAGAGTTCCGGTTGGATTCATACCTTAGCAACACCCTAGCAACCATTAGAACATTCTTGCAATCTGCAAATGCCTTAAAAATACCACAAATGCACAAAACAACCCTAGCAACCACCTAACATACACTAGCAACACCCTAGAAACCAGCCAGAATATCTCTGGGGAACAACATGCTGGCAACCACCCAAAATACCCTAAAACACCAAGATTACATAAAAAAAACCTAGCAACACCCTAGCAACCATCAGAACATTCCAACAAAATTCCTGCAATCTCCAAAATACCCTAAAAATACCACAAATGCACAAAACAACTCTAGCAACCAACTAACATACACTAGCAAAACCCTAAAAATCAGCAAGAACTTCCGCGGCCAACAACGTACTGGCAAACACCCAAAATACCCTAAAACACCAAGATAACATAACAAAAACCTAGCAAACACTATAGCAACACCCTAGCAACCATCAGAAAATTCCAACAACATTCCTGCAATCTCCAAAATACCCTAAAAATACCAAAAAAATCACAAAAAACCCTAGCAACCACCTAGCATACCCTAGCAACCATCAGAACATTCCACCAAAATTCCTGCAATCTCCAAAATACCCTAAAAATACCAAAAAATGCACAAAAAACCCTAGCAACCACCTAGCATACCCTAGCAACACCCTAGCAACCATCAGAACATTCCAACACGATTATTGCTGTTTACTGTAAAACAAAGTAGTTTAACTAACAGTAGTTTTGTCCTAGCAGAAGAATATAGCGTTCTGGCTAGAATGTCGGATACTTGCTTAACTTGCGTTTCTGAATGGATCAACAAAATCCAGCTTGCATAGCCAGAAGCCTTTGCGTTCCCGTACACATGCGGAGTGTGTTTCAGGCCTGCTGGACTCTGGATGATACACACTCTCTTTGTTCTTAGATAACTCACCTCATCTCAGCGCAGACGCTGTCCTGGCCCTGAACGCCGCGGCAGTCATCGCCAACATAAAGCTGCAGGCCCAGCAGAGACGAACTACATCCCACACAGCAACCGCAGGTACACCTGATCTCTCCTGACCTTTGGCTTCCTCAAAGACAAACTTCAGCTGAAACACACTGACATTCAGCAAGATGAGGTTATTTTATCTAGACAACATTGAGAAATTGATGTCTTGAGACTCTGGACATGTTGGTGCAGCTCAACTTTGTAAGGCAGATGCCTCTCATGTGTTTCATAACTGAATGTATGTGTGCTCTTCTTAATCAGTGTCTTTAGCAGAAGATAAAGGGAATAATGGACACAGAGAGCTCATAGAAGAGGCTGATGGGAAAAACAAAACCCCTCCAGAAGGACCATGTGTGGAGTTTGATCCGTTTGAGACGCAAAATGTCCCTCCTGAACCTGCATTGTCACTTAGCGTGAGTTAATCTTCTGTTGTTTGAAAGCCTGCCCTACAATCATCTAAATGAGAGGCTGCACTTTATTACACTTTAGTTTAAGGTGACATACTCAACTATTAATTAATGAACTAAGCGTTCGTGTTCGGTTTAGGGTTAGTTACTGTTAATATTATATATACCAAGTACATGTAAGAAACATGTAACTGCATCATCTTAAAATAAAGTGTTACCAAATGAGGACTATTGTTTCAAAAAAGCTGTTTATACTATTCTATATTATTCTGCATTATAGAATAATAAGATATTTGTCTGTGAATGATTTTGGCCTTGATTTTTAGGACATTTCAGGCTGAAAATGCTGGATTTTAAATGTCAACATTTACAGAATTCATAAGACTGAAAATCAAGAGAACAACTTTAATAATTTGGCTTTCAAAAGTAGTTTTTTTAAAGTTAGGAAATAAAACATAGGCCTACATTTTGTGTTTTAACAATTATTTTATAAAGAAAGGTATATTTAATAAATAATTTAATAAAATCATTTTAATTTTAAAAAAATTCCCAGGAGAAAAAGTTTGCTACTGGAAAATCGACCTTAAACTGATAGCTGTTTTGGTACACAGTATTTATCTGGTTTATGGATGGTCTAAACTTAATCAGCTTATGCAAAAATAGTAATTAGCTGATCCTATAGCTGATGTCTTGTCATATCAGCTTGATCATTTTGAACATGGTTGCTAAGCTTGTCAACCTGCTAATGCAAGTCTTAACAAATGACCATCTTTAAGTCTTCATTTGCTCTCCTCGTAGATTATTGCTGTCTAGGAGAAACAACTGAGATGTTAAAGAGATGACATTTGTGATTTTACTTGTAGTTTTGAACAGTTTGATTCATACATTTGGCCCCTTTAATGAGTTTAATGAGTGTGTGCAGGATGCTTTAGCGATCAGACGGCCTGATTTCATCCAGCGCTCACAGGCCAGGGTTCGAGCGCTGGAGTGCAGGTCGCAGGAGAGGAAGAGAGCCCAGATCTCACCCCAGAGGCCCGAGCCCGCCGGCATCCAGCAGCAGCAGCAAGGTGAGCAGCACATCATGCCATTCAGACATGTTCAACCCAGATCAAATGAACAACACTTTCAGGTCTTCAGTATTCAGGCAGACTCTGTTCATCAAATCGGCTTCTGAAGTGAGAGCAGGGAATTTGGAGAAACCATATCAGTGGCTGTTATGATGTCAGCGTTAAAAGACGGTAAATATCGCTCCCATCTGGACAGAAATTGAAAGTGCAGAACCATATCTGCTGGAAGAATTAATGTAGCATGTTATATATGTGTGTGTGTGTGTGTGTGTGTGTGTGTGTGTGTGTGTGTGTGTGTGTGTGTGTGTGTGTGTGTGTGTGTGTGTGTGTGTGTGTGTGTGTGTGTGTGTCAGTGGCGCTGCCCTCAGATTTTCTTATATATAATATAAAAAATGAGTTGCCCCCTCATTTTAAGCTGGGACCCCCAAAAAATGTAATTCTGGCTACGCACCTGGTGTGTGTGTATGTGTGAGTTAGAGAGAGAGAGAGAGAGAGAGAGAGAAAGAGTGTTTTCAAGAGTGTGTGTGTGTGTGTGTGTGTGTGTGTGTGTGTGTGTGTGAGAGAGAGAGAGAGAGAGAGAGAGAGAGAGCGAGAGAGAGAGTGTTTTTGAGTGTGTGTGTGTGTGTGAGAGAGAGAGAGAGAGAGAGAGAGAGAGTGTTTTTGAGAGTGTGTGTGTGTGTGTGTGTGTGAGTGAGGGAGAGAGAGAGAGAGTGTGTGTGTGTGTCTGTGTATGTGTCTAGTGGTGAAAAAAAAGCATTACGTTGTTTTAAAAACTTTAAAAACATGACCTCTTGATGTTTATTGCAAGACCCAGACAGAATCTGAATGGTTGTGAACATGAACAACTGAATGCATATTCAAATTAGACAAAATATTACAAAACACGTATGCAAAGGCATAATTCAATAACAGCTCTTGGAGATCTGTGGCACTTTTTGCAGAGTTCGGTGTGCACAGTTAGGGCCTAGGTATTCCTGTATTTCACTTTAGTGCACATATTGTAAGCAGAAGACTTGCTTCTTGTAATAAATAATGTTATAATGCAAGGGTCAGCCAATATGTTTTCTGATTTCTGATGGTCATGAAGGTGACGGCTGAGTAATATTTAATCATGGACTCGCTCTACTGTTTCTTCAAGTATGATCTTTTCATTGAATTAGAGTGAAACTACAAAGAAACCTAATTTTGTGTGTGTGTGTGTGTGTGTGTGTGTGTGCGTGTGTGTGTGTTTGTTTGTTTGTTCTGCAGAAAGCCTTTTGAAATCCAAAGACAGAAGCATGAATGGAAAGGGTCTGCAGCTGCGGTCCAGGAGGTAAAAGAACATGCCAGTTCCTGCTTTAATACCATTCCGGCTTTAATTCTCTCACACAAACACCTGTATCACTTCTATCTGGGCTGTGTGTGTCTATGTGGCCGCAGGGTTTCGCTGCCCTGATTGTGCTTTTCACAGCTTGTTTATTTTGCTGCCGCTGAATAAAACCCTCATCTGATTAGATCTGGTCTCACTGTGCTTCCAAATGAAACCTCCTGGATGCACGGCTGGATGGGTTCTGCTCGAGAGAGTGGCCTGTTCACAAGTTTGATTCAAGCCATGCTGTATGACTGAATAACAAAGGCTGTTATGTCAGATAACATTGTACATACTTATTATTTATTTCTTAATTCTGGCTCTGACATATTCTGATCTCAGAAAAACACATACCTATGTATATACAGTATATATATAAAATTTGGTTTAAAAACAAAAAACAACATTTCATTATTTCATAACAATATATATATTGTTATGAAATAATGAAATGTTGTTTTTATGTTTTTAAACCAAATGTTATAAAAAGATAGGCTTAGATAAAAGATAGGAAGTTTTTTTGTGCCAGTGAGAAAATACCAGTAGCAACCACCCAGAATGCCCCAACAACACCCTGGAAACCACCAAGAAAACCCTGGTAAACACCTAAATACACCAACAAATCCCTTGTAACCACCCAGGACACCCCTGACCCTATAAAATTACTGCAACCCCACAAAATACCTTAAAAAATACCAATAATACCCTCAAAAAACCTAGCAACCACCTAAAATACCCTAGAAACAAGCCATCCAAGAGCATCCCTGCTCCTACAACATACTGGCAACTGCCTAAAAGACCATAAACACCATGAATACCCCAAAACAACATCCCCTAGCAACACCCTAGCAACCACCTGAACACATCAAAACCGTTCTGCAACCCCACAAAATACCATAAAACACCAAGAATACCCCCCAAAACTTAGCAACCACACTAGCAACACCCTAGAAACCAGCAAGAGCATCCCTGGCCAACAACAAACTGGCAACCACCCAAAATACCCTAAACACCAAGATTACATAAAAAAACTAGCATGCCCTAGCAACACCTTAGCAACCATCAGAACATTCCAACAACACTCACGCAATCTGCAAAATACACTAAAAATACCACAAATGCATAAAACAACCCTAGCAACCATCTAACACACCGTAGCAACACACTAGAAATCAGCCAGAACAACCACATTCATTCTGGGAACCAATCTAAACATCCAAGCAATCACCTGGAATCCTCAAAAACAACAACCCAGAAAAAACACACAGCAACACATCATTGCGTTACATGTACAATTGACACTTTCTTCCTCAACACTGTCTTTTCCTTTCTATTTTCTCAGTGCATCAGTGCTCATTTATAAACAGCAGCTAGTATGTCAAGCATGTAACACTCAACTTTGACATTTAACCCTTAATATTCATCAATATTATTGATTGGCCTGCTCTTCTAGAGCTGCTGTACAGCCAAAACAAACGATGTTGCATTACTTTCCTGTTACCTCGGCAAAGCTGCTTTGAAACAATCTCTTTATAAATAAAGGTGACTTGACTTATTATGTTGACAGGAATTATGACCAGCTCCCTGAAGTGAGGAAGAGGAGAGAGGAAGAGAAGAGAAAAAAAGATGAGGAGAAAAGAAAACTGGCATCTCGGACCAACAGGCTGCGGGCAGAGCTCTTTAAAAAGGTATGTGACCGCTGCTGTTGGCAGACATATAGGACTGATCTGAGAGCGCAGTGAAGACAGATCTCAGGTCAGCGCGAGGGCCATCGGTAATCATTACCTCGCTCTCTCTCTCTCTCTCTCATTGTGTGGGTTTGCATTTATGAGTAGGCGTTAACTGGTTCATCAAATTAGATTAATTCTCAGCATTAATCCAGAACGTGAAGCTTTTCCAATACGCTGTCACAAGGTATGCAAGGTTATCTTAACAAAATTCCCGCAATTCTATTGGACAGGAGAAGGATGACTTCTCTAAACCCGCTGCACCCCTTAAGCAGTCGGGATTTATTTTGCCCAATGCATTTTGTTCCTCAACACGTCTTACTCTCTAAATATAGACCAGTGTCTGATAGAGAGCGATATTCAACACGTTATCAGAAAACACACACCGCATGTCGTCACGTTTGTGCATCACACTGACTGGTAGCAATCCACTCAAAACGCTTTTGTTTTTGTGCTGGTTGGTTAGTGAAGCATCACTAGTATTACTGTTCATTCTCTGTACAGTAATTTGATTTGAATAATCCTTATAATGTAAATCCAGGAGCACACAGTCAATCCGAATATTTACCAAACCCTCTTTGCCATTAAAACATAACTGTTAGGATTATGAAAAATGAGTGCTGAAAAGGTGTTCATTGACAATAAAGAGTTTCCCTTTCAGATGCAAATTATATGTGAGGAGAGAATTGAAATTAATTGTGCAAGGTGATTTAATGAGGTTTGCGCTAATCAATTTACTAGTGTTATGTCTTACAGCAGATACTAATTTGCACTGCTCTTGCTAGATTGAGCTGCTCGTTATGAGAATGATCCGGCTGTCCTCAGTAGATCATGTGCAGAACTGTCCACTCCCATTGGACAGCGGGATTAGTACAAACTTTATAGGACAGTGACAGTTTTCTGAAGGCAAGAGAGGAGAACTGAAGAGTCAGAATGTGTGACGTATGTGATGACGCTGAGAGGGAGAACTGTGTCCTTCAGCCTCTGGGAGTTCATTAAAACTAAAGAGTAAAGTCAAAGATGCCATAGAGTGTGTGTTTGTTATGTTATACTTCATTCATGATTGTCAGGAATACTGGATTCTGGCCAGTCTTCATGAAAAATACTGTGCTTTTGGAAATGAAACTTCCGTGATTCCGTGATTTTTTTGTTGTTGAATGAATGGTAATCATTCAGTACAGTTGTAACATTGTAACAAACAGCAACAACTGACTCAATCTTAAGTTGTTCAGATGCGTACTGATGGAGCACGTGGTGTTGGGGTCAGAGTAATGCACTTTACTACAAGAATGACGTGGTAAACATTGACACAGAAAATATCGGATGCAGATAAAAGCATCTGTGGGAACGTTTAACTAACAGCGGATAAAGCTGTATGGATGTCTTGTGTGTTTATACTTTATTTTAAATGCTGTTAAGTGAATTACGTTTGGTTGCAATCCCTAATAAAGCTCTTTAAATCTTAGTTAATCTGCTTATGTGCGTGCGTGCGTGCGTGTGCGTGTGTGTGTGCGTGTGTGTGTGTGTGTGTCATGAGACCTCAAACAGGATAAAGTCATAGTTTTGTCCACCAGATGTCGCTCTACACCTGAGTATCAGTGTAGTTTTACCAAAACCATCAGACTGTCTGAAACTGACTTACGACAACATATTCACATATAATTATTGATGATGATGATGATGATGATGATGATGATGATGATGATGATGATGATGAAGATGGCGGTGGTGGTGTGCATATGATATGCATGAGAGACGAATAACAGGAAAATATTTTATGTGTGTGTGTGTGTGTGTGTGTGTGTGCTTTGAATGCTTTCTGGTTGGCAGAGCTCTAAGAGCTTCATTGTGCTTGTTGTGTGTGTGTGTGTGTGTGTGTGTGTGTGTGTGTGTGTGTGTGTGTGTGTGTGTGTGTGTGTGTGTGTGTGTGTGTGTGTGTGTGTGTGTGTGTGTGTGTGTGTGTGTGTGTGTGTGTGTGTGTGTGTGTGTGTGTGTGTGTGTGTAGAGCTACTGTGTACACCCAGTCACTGCCAGAGATGCCACACCACATGCACATGATAACACACACAAATATAGACAATCAAATCATTGCCAACCAGTATGTGTGTGTCTGTCATGAGGCTGGATGCTTTTCCAGTGTTCCCTCTCTGTTTTTCCCTCGTTTATATGGGAAAATATATTTGATGTGCTTTCCCCTGAACCTTCATTTAAGTAACTGTCTGCATTTACTTATAATGCATGTGATGGTATTCTTTCTAAAATAATTTTTCAGATTACCAGTTCAATTGCAATCCCTAGTAAAGCTCCTCTTATATTAGGATGTAAAAATACATCATCAACCCACTAATTCACTTCTCATTCCCACCACAAACAAATAATATCAACATGAAAAAGTGTAATTTTCTTTCATATGTATAAGTGCTTATGATTATTGTAAAGTAAGATATTGTAATGTTTAAACTAATGTGATTTTAACATTTTGTTAATGTCTCACAGAAGAGAAAAGTCTTGGAGAACGAGCCCTTGCAAACTGAAGCTTTCTGCACTCACAAGAGAAAGTTTAAATGAACTTTTAACGCATTCCTTGTTTTTTTAAACAGCATTTCTTTAAAACAACCAGATATCAGCCAGATATCATCCAGGATAAATTACATGTTTCAACAAAAACATTTGGCGTGTCTAGCCCACGCTAACCACAAATTATGAAGGTTTGGAATAAAACTGACAAAATGCCTTTTATTTATTTTTTTACAGAAACTTCTGGAGCAAGTTTTGCAGAGAGGAGGAAATCCCTGACACTGCCTTGGACTCGTGTTTCTTCTCACTCCGCAGTTCTCATGCCGGCCCTTGAAAAATATGACATGACAACAGTTATAAATGTTATGGAATAGTTCCTTTCAGAATGAAAGTGCCTCTGAGTTACATCTATTCCCTCTCGACGTAAATTACTGGTCAAAAGAGTGGATTGAGTGAGATTCTTTAATGTTTTTGAAAGAAGTATCTTCTGCTCACCAAAGTTGCATTTATTTGATCAAAAATACAGTAAAAACAGTCATACTGTGAATTAAATTAAACTATTTTCTATCTGAAAATATAGTAAAGTGTCGTTTATTCCTGTGATTAAAGCTGAATTTATTAGATGATAAATACAGTAAAACAGTGTAATATTATATCAGTGTAAAACAGCTGTTTTCTATGTGAATATATAGTAAAGTGTCATTTATTCCTGTGATTAAAGCTGAATTTATTAGATGATAAATACAGTAAAACAGTGTAATATTATATCAGTGTAAAACAGCTGTTTTCTATGTGAATATATAGTAAAGTGTCATTTATTCCTGTGATTAAAGCTGAATTTATTTGATGATAAATACAGTAAAACAGTGTAATATTATATCAGTGTAAAACAGCTGTTTTCTATGTGAATATATAGTAAAATGTCATTTATTCCTGTGATTAAAGCTGAATTTATTAGATGATAAATACAGTAAAACAGTGTAATATTATATCAGTGTAAAACAGCTGTTTTCTATGTGAATATATAGTAAAGTGTCATTTATTCCTGTGATTAAAGCTGAATTTATTTGATGATAAATACAGTAAAACAGTGTAATATTATATCAGTGTAAAACAGCTGTTTTCTATGTGAATATATAGTAAAATGTCATTTATTCCTGTGATTAAAGCTGAATTTATTAGATGATAAATACAGTAAAACAGTGTAATATTATATCAGTGTAAAACAGCTGTTTTCTATGTGAATATATAGTAAAAGTGTCGTTTATTCCAGTGATTAAAGCTGAATTTATTAGATAAATACAGTAAAATAGTGTAATATTATATCAGTGTAAAACAGCTGTTTTCTATGTGAATATATAGTAAAGTATAATTTATTCCTGTGATGTAAAGTTGTATTTTCAGCATCATTACTCCAGTCTTCAGCATCACATGATCCTTCACAAATCATTCTGATATGATGATTTGATGATCCAGAAACATTTCAATCTTCAAACAGGATCACATGACACTGATAATCACACGTCTTTGGTCATGGGGAGAGTCCTGCAGTTGCCACATAAGTTCGCACTGTTCAGCCTCTCTGCAGTGTCTTCCCTCTGTCATGTTACATTATGTAAGAGACAGGACATGAAAGAGCACATTATGGCTCGATAAAAGCCTCAAACCCAAAGAACGGAGCATTTGAAGACATTCTTAGAGCACAAAGGACTCTGATCATGCTCTCAGCCTTGCAGTCGTCCGTTCTGCGGGCTCATTACGATGTCAGTAGCCTTTCTCCGTCCGTGTCTCTCCGAGCCATTAGCCGGGAGCAAAAGGAATTTGACCCCATCTGAATAGGAATGCATTGCTAATGGAGCAGTTCACTCACGCGGGGTGAAAGAAGCTTTTGTCCTCTCTCTGAGTGAGCCAAGACTGTCCCACACGTGCCTGCTTCGATGGGACATGACTGTGCAATCGTCCACCAGCTACAAATCAAAGGCTTGCACTAAAACTTCATTCAACAAACCTAATATTATGTTGTTTATTGTGTCTGGTGATCTTTGGGGATCAAGACATTACATGTGTGTGATAGCTTTCTTTGTGAATGTGATGATGCATTTTAGGCCAGAATTACAGAATTTATTAGCAAATGCTTTTTTGATGTTATATTTGCATTTGAATCTCCTTCTGGAGATGTTATTCAGGTAAATAGCTATAAATATGATGACTTTACAGACCATTTTTCATGTTTTACGCCTGAGATTACCAAACTATTTTTGCCAGCCGAAACCCTTTGGCCTGAAAGTATTTGCTGGATAATTTAATTTCATATTTCAATAATTTAACAACACATTTGCATGTTCATGGTTCTCAGATAATGGATAATAGTCACTGACATTGGCATGGAGATATATATATATATATATATATATATATATATATAAAATAATGAACTGTTTTTCATTTTAATTTCACTTGCTTTTTTTTAATTGAATTATTAGCAATTCATAAACTCACAAACCACCTGCAGTTTCCTCACGAACCTCCTGTTTTTATTAATGCTTAACTTGGCACTGTTATGTTAATATTATTGAGATTATATTGCAATCTTTTCTTGTTTCTTGGCAACTACCTGAAATAAAGTACTATTTTTTTGGTTTTTGTAATTAATTTCATTTTATTTCAGGTCACTAAAGTTTTTTTATGGTTTTAGTTTTAGTTTAAACAATAATTACTATGGTTCGTCGCTCAAAACCTGATGTAAAGGCCAAATCTGCTGTATGGGTGTAGAAAACAAAATGCAAGAAAGTGTGAATGTCCCAAAAGTCCCAGTGCTGACCACTTAGCTTTCTACTCCAAAATAGCATTTATACCTCCTTACTTTCCTGCGAATCCTTTAACACATATCTCAGAGCAGATTTAGTCTTCCAGGCCAACTAAATTTAGTGTCTTTTCTTAACGTCACGAGGAATATTGATGTGTTTTCACAAGAGGCTTTTCTCAGTATTCTGGGCTTTGAGTTTGATGATAATGAATTTGACAGGATTGTAAAAGCACGACCCTAAATAACAGGAAATTGAATACATTTCGGCTGGATGGATGGATGAATAGTGCTCTTGAGAAACTTCTTCTGGCCTTGGATGAAGAGCTGTGATGAATCATAGCAGGATGTTGATTACAACAGTGGAACACTGACCTAGAACCACAGCGAACCGCGGAAACCCATAAATCGCCTTTTCTCCCAGAATTATTGTGGTTCTTTAGATACAAAAGGCTTTTAAAAACTGATCAAAATGAAATTTTTAGTGAGTAATAGGATGTCTCAGACACCCTGTTGTCTGGGATTGTAAAGTCTCTTCCGTTCCGCACCCGATCACCCCGACCGAGGGGCAGAATACGACTCCATACCTGGAGATATGAGAACCAGAGCTTCCACAAGTAATCCATCACACTGCATTTCTTGGCATTACAGGGTTCTTTCCCACAGCCGTGGATGGACCGCGCAGGTGAGGTTTATAGGACATGTATATGGTATACGAGCGCAGGAGCTCGTCTGAAGGTTTTCACACCTGAAGACAGCTGGTACATTGACCCGAGACGGGGCAGGACCATCTCAAGCCTTTGAATGGGTCTGTTTCTGCCAACAGAGAGCACAGGGCCCATGAGGGCTATTCAACCAAACGGGGGCTTTTGTGTTCCTCATTAACATATGAGTGAGCAACGACTTCAAGCTTCAGTAGAGCATTGGTGTTTACAACGCCAAGGTCATGGGTTCGATCCCAGGGAAAGCAAGAACTGAGTCAATGTGTTCCTTGAATGTAATGTAAGTCGCTTTGGATAAAATGCATAAATGTAAATGTCAAGCTATTTTTACTATGAGTCGTTACAGGCATTTCCCTAAACAAACACTTTATGGTAACCTTGTTTGATGTCTATTATTTGTTTGATGCTTTTTTTTCTTCGCAGGCTTAGAATTATACATTATATTCATACACTGGAAAAAATAAAAAAGATGGTTGGTATAAGTTAAAGGGGCTATATCTAATAATTTGCCATTATTAATAGCTTTTTTCATTGCCAATGTATGAAAAGCGACCAAACTTAAAGTTTCCATGAAATTTGAACGTCAGGATGTTTTTGCCGGTAAAAGTAAGGTAAAAGGGAAGGTAAAAGTAAAATGGTTGCCTTACAATGTAGAGTTTGTTGAAAAAAAGTTTAGTTAAAACAGAGAAAGAGATTATATAACTCAAAATTGTACGTATGAACAACATTACTGAATCTAAGTCGATTTGCCAATTTGCCATTAGTGAATCTAAGTCGATTTGCCGATTTGTGATAACAAATCATGAAAATCTTTTACAGTCATATTCTTTATGCATTTGCAATATTATGTGTGCATTTATTATATCATTATTGCACTTCATATTTTGTCTGGTAGAATCTTTTTAGCCCATTTCAAATCTTATGAATTCTTATGAATCTTACATTCTTATGAATCACTTTTGTAAAAGGGAAAGGCTCCTGTTTTAGAATGAACAATGCAAGGGGGAAAAAATCCTGATGGACAGTGATAATTATTTAGACTTATTCCCTCACTCTGAGTCTTTAATATTTCATTTAATGTTTCTAATAGCTGTTTAAATGAGGGTTGGCTTAATAGTAAAGTCTGCAGCTACAAGACAGTCTTCCAGATGAGGATGTGTTTCAAATGGATTTCTGCTGTCTCTCGGATGCATTCCTGTCTGCTCTTTTGAAATCGGGGTAATGCAAGAACAGAATGATGAAATCGCGCAGTATTTTGCTCTTTCTAAAAAGAGAGTTTCACTCTTGCGGTTGCACACCAAGTGCCATTGATGTTGTTATTGTGCGCGGATCATTTCTTCTGCACGTGTCTGAGGTTCTGCATGCTCTGCAGAATAATGCACAGCTTCATCATGGATGTTGGTCACTTTATGATTGCGCTGCAGTGATTCAGAGCAGATTCACAAAGTATTGAACCACAGCATTCATTGCATATGAAGACCTACCGGTTTACCATTTGCATTATTAAAGTATTTAATGCTGTCGTTAGAGGTCAGTCGCATGACTAGCTCTGAATTACTCATCATGTTCAGTCAATGAATCATTTGAGTCAATGAAAGCATTTGACATATGTTATAATATTCTATTCTTGGGCCTATACTAATTATGGGTTTAAATGGCATGATGACCATTTCAATTAATTATTATCCTTTAATTAAAATGTAAATGACTGACACTAGATTAAACTGATCAATGCCCATTTCCATGCCCTTTTTACTCACTCATAAAATATACATCCAGGCTATTCATGTTATCCTTTAGCAGGTTGAAAAACACTTCACAATATCTTTCATTCATCCATAACATTATATAATAATTAATGGTGCATTACTATTATTATTATTATTATTACTTTTTATTGCATTAGCTTTTCCTCTCAAGCTATCAGCAGCCTCCAAAAATGACAACTGGCTACATAATAATATCCACGTGAGTTCAATGAATTGTGTATTTTCTTGGACAGTAGCTGTGGATGAGATTCTCTAGACAAAGACTCTTTTGCTCAGGATAAAGGCGTTATTTTAAGCATTTTATGTTTTTAGTTAGTGCAAATCAATGAAAGTTATTATAAATGCCGTTTCTAATCTTCCCTATGTTTTTTCACTTATCTAAAATCAGAGGCGTCAGGACATCGTCACACAAGCGCGCGCGCACACACACACACACATTGCTGCATGAGTTCATATGGCTCGTGCGCTCATGGAGAGCTGATGCGTGGCTCGCGCGTCCAAACCCTCCTGGCGCTCTGAGAGTCTCTCACATTTCAGGAAGTGTCGGAAGTCCTCAGCTGCCGTCTGTCTGCCGCCGCCGCTGCTCTATATTATGGTCTTGCCTCCGTGATCCGCGTGGATCATCCGTGTGGGTCTCCGTCGGGCACCATGTCCAGCCGGCACAGCCCGAAGTGCGCGCTCCTGCCCGCGGTCTGCGCGCATGTTGTGTCCGTGCTGACTGTCTGCTGCGCCGGGAGGCTGTTTACTGCCGGTAAGACACATTTAAGCGTAATTGCTTAATGCACTTACAACTTTCACATGACTGAAACCTTTTTTGCCCGCGTATTCGAGTTGGGCATCGTGGTTACACATACGCGAAACGGCACAGTTGTTTCTTTACGACACTTTGTTCCTCATCTGACCCGTAAATGTTGCAAAGGTTTGGACTTTGACAAGTAGTTCATTACAAGCTTCTCTCTTGATTTGGTCACAGTTTGTTTTAGGAGCAGATTTAAGTCTAAGCAGCACAACTGATGAACTGTTGCACATTTGCATGAAGAACAAGCTCTGATGTTTCTCCAGAACAGCTTCTTTAGAGCATTCTTCTGTGTTTTGCATTTACATTCATGCATTTATCAGACGCTTTTATCCAAAGTAACTTGCATTGCATTCAAGAAACACATTGACATTCTAATCAGTTCTTGCTTTCCCTGGGGATCGAACCCATGACTTTGGTGTTGCAAGCGCCAGTCTCTACTGTTTGAGCTCTAAACAGTGGTTTTTATGGTGATAACGTTGTGGCTTGTTAAAACACTATTTGGCTATCAGATGACGATCAGTTGCTTATAATGATTCCATGGCATATTGTCACAAACTCCTCCAAGACTTGAGTTGGAGATCCAAACGCAGCTTTGAGTGTAATTCACAATCATAATCCATGTAACAGGCAGAGGGTCAAAAACCACAGGCACACCAGATGAAAACAGTGTCTGAGACACCGGCAATCAGGGAATCCATGGAGACAAGCAGAAGATTACAAAGACCAAGAAATTGCGCTCAGCAATGCAGTGTAAAACATACAAGACTTTGCAAAGAGTGAGAGAAAACACACGGCTTATTTAACCGGAGAGTAACAAACTAATGTAATCAAACTAATTAACTAATGTAATCACATAATGAAGAGTCCAGGTTTATGGGGGTCTCGGGTGATTACATATAACACTGAATGACACAAAAACCTGTCATACTTAAAACAAGCCTTCTTATTTCTTTTGATTTTGATTCCCCAGGAACATGCAGGATATTAGGAAGAATAGGATTTATTTATTTAGCATAGTTTTTAATGATAATTAGGCACGTTTCTCCTCCAAATTCTCATTACAATAGTGCCACAAAGAAAACAAAATCCTGATTGTCATTACTGTAATGCAAAAAACTGATATAGTACGTATACGTTATGATAGTATTTGATGTACTAGCTTCTTTAATGATTTAAAAAAAATGTATTACTGTATTTTTGAAGAAATGTGTGACTCTATACTCTTTTACCATAATGAGGATCTGATGGGATTAAATAGTGAGAATAATGGCATTTAAAAAAACGTAACCTCAAAAGGTCCAGATGTTTTACTGCGAGGAGAATTTTGGGTTTAAATGTGATTTAATTGTTTTGTCACCGTGAAAAAAAGTATGGTGCAAATTTTGTGATAAGATATTTGACGTAGCCTTGTTTTTGTGAGATTCACCCATGTGGAGTTTGGATAGAGACACACTCTCTCTCTCTCTCTCTCTCTCTCTCTTTCCCTTTCTCCCCCTCTCTCTCCCCCCTTCTCTCTCTCTCCCTCTCCCCCCCCCCGCTCTCTCAATTTCTCTCTCTCACTCTTTCTCTTCCCCTCTCTCTTATTCTCTCACTCTCTCTTCCCCCCCTACTTTCTCACTCTCTCTCTTTCCCCCTCTCACTATCTCTTTCCCCCCTCCCTCCCCCCTCCCCCCTCTCTCAATCTCTCTCTCTCTCCCTCTTTCACTCTCCCCCTTCTCTCTCCCTCTCTCTCTCTCTTTCCCCCTCTCTCTCTTTCCCCCCCCCCCCTCTCTCTCTCTCTCTCTCTCTCTCTCTCTCAACACATAGTCATTGGTAAAGTGCTCTTAATTATCACTGAGAACAGTCAGTCTCTCTTTGCCTCCTGATGCTAAATGTATTTGTGTGCGTGTGATGATTATGTTATTGTGTGCTCTGCTGAGTTAATTGCATGTAGACAATCATTAATAGTTAAAAGCTCATTCATCATCGACACGGTAACTGATACGAAATGAGACACTGTGCAGGTTTCTGTTTGGTGGACTCAGTCGCGGTGATTATGGGATGCGAGCGCAGGGGCTGCACTAATGGACAAACCCGCTGCACGCAACAGCGGCAGATTTGATAAATGACACAACGTTTACGCCGACATGGCGCTTGATTAGCCACAGATACCCTCATTAATTCAGAGCACTTAAAAAACAGGTATGCGGATGGAGGGAGGATCTCATTGTCAAGTTATTACCATCATAGTTTACAGTCTAGTTACTGGTAAAGTAACTAGAGTTACTGGTAAAACTGGTAAAACTAAGCTAAATTACCATTACTGTAAGAGCAGATAATGATGCGAAAAAGAATGTGCGGTGACTTAACTAATGCTTTTTGGTATATTATCTTTCAAGTAGTGTGTAATGATTGGTTTGTGAATGTGAAAGTTCAAAGGTCAAAGTGCAGATAAATGGAGTTATTTTCTCCTGAAAGAAAGAAAGAAAGAAAGAAAGAAAGAAAGAAAGAAAGAAAGAAAGAAAGAAAGAAAGAAAGAAAGAAAGAAAGAAAGAAAGAAAGAAAGAAAGAAAGAAAGAAAGAAAGAAGTGATTCTGAACTGCCTGTAATTCCGGTCCAACTTCCTGCTGGAATCTGCGTATGTTTGTAAGTAAGTGGCGTAATGCCAGTCTACGGTCTTCATTGGCTGCCGTGAACAACGTCACCTTTGACCCTCAAACACTGCAGTTGAATCTGAGACTGGAAGAGTTTGGTTGCTGTTGTTCATGTGGAGAAGATGCTGTTCCTGCTGCCAAAGCAAATCCAGTTTGATGAGATTAATACGGTAAAACCGACACATTGTTACTGTTCGTATCACTGTTGTAAGTGGTCGACCAATCACGACTGGGTCATCTGACGAAAAGGAGTTTAAAGAGACCAAATCCTTTATTTAAATGTTTCAGACACTGTGAAAAAAAGCTGATGCTGCAATGTGTATTCTGAGAAAAGTGAGTTTGAAGCAAAGAGAAAGAACAGAGAGAAAGACATGAGGAAGAGAGATGAGGCCGTCACAGTGGGGTGTAAAACCAGAAACTGTTGATGTGACAACAAGGTTACAGAGACCCGCGATCAAAGCAGCGCTGCTGCAAACATGTGTTTGAGAGAGGATGTGACACTGTCCCCGAGTCTTCCACAAACACTCTCTTTGCTCCCAGACTCAACGTGAACCAGAGAGTTCATTCCCACTTCTGTGAGTGTGCTGTGAGTTTGAAGTTAAAGTTCAGCAAAGATGAAAACACTCTGCAGTCATTTACTCACACTCATGCCACTGCAAGTGCATATGACTTTCTTTTTTTGTGGAAGACAAAACATTTTCTCTCTCTCTCTCTCTCTCTCTCTCACACACACACACTTTGCATACATTACCGATACATTTAAAAAAAGAAATAATTCCTTTTATTCAGTAAGAATGCATTAAATTGATCAAAATTGACAGTAACTACATTGACACATAATGTTTGAAACTCACACAACTGCTATTCCTTTGAAGGTTATATTTATCAAATAATCCTGAAAAAAGTACTAAATGCTATGTTTTTTTCTTGAGTAGCAAATCATCATATCAGAATAATTTGTGAAGGATTATGTGACACTGAAGACTGGAGTAATGATGTTGAAAATACAACTTTAATCACAGGAATAAATGACACTTTACTATATATTCACATAGAAAACAGCTGTTTTACACTGATATAATATTACACTGTTTTACTGTATTTATCATCTAATAAATTCAGTTTTAATCACAGGAATAAATGACACTTTACTATATATTCACATAGAAAACAGCTGTTTTACACTGATATAATATTACACTGTTTTACTGTATTTATCATCTAATAAATTCAGCTTTAATCACAGGAATAAATGACACTTTACTATATATTCACATAGAAAACAGCTGTTTTACACTGATATAATATTACACTGTTTTACTGTATTTATCATCTAATAAATTCAGCTTTAATCACAGGAATAAATGACACTTTACTATATATTCACATAGAAACAGCTGTTTTACACTGATATAATATTACACTGTTTTACTGTATTTATCATCTAATAAATTCAGCTTTAATCACAGGAATAAATGACACTTTACTATATATTCACATAGAAACAGCTGTTTTACACTGATATAATATTACACTGTTTTACTGTATTTATCATCTAATAAATTCAGCTTTAATCACAGGAATAAATGACACTTTACTATATATTCACATAGAAAACAGCTGTTTTACACTGATATAATATTACACTGTTTTACTGTATTTATCATCTAATGCCATAATGATGATCATAAAGCCATGAAGCCATTTTTTGCGTACACATTTCACAGAACCAAACAATTTTGGGCGCACTGTTCCTTTAAGATTGTCATGTACTCACTTCGTCTGGGAAAGTAATAAACCAGCTCATCTTCCCACAATCCCCCCCCGGTGTGAAACGCGGTACGGCCGGGACAGGAAGTGGTTACCTGGCTGCCGTCGTTAAAGACTAATGAGTGAATGCATCAGAACAGGTGCCTCCCCGCGGTCTCTCGAGGCCTGAATGCATCAGCCGTCCAGCATGTGGTCCTGCATAAAGGCCGCTGGAGGCAGAAAATGACTGGAAATCTTTAATAGCGTGCCTTTATGAGCAGAATCTGCAGAGTTTGTTCGTTTTATGGGTATGATCAGTTGTTAAATGCAGAAGGTTCGCAGAGATGCCATTCAGAAGCATCTGTTATTTTGCATTATTAAAGTCAACAGGAAATCAAAATCGACCCTATTTGCTTGTTGTGTATGATTCATCATTGTCAGTCAATGCTTATATCTTGCTCATATATCAATAAGTGCTTGAGATTTGGGTTTTTTATTTATGCCCACTTGACGATAAACTAACTGTACAGTGAAATAGCTATTTAGACATTGGATCTGGCTCTATTCTGATGTGTGTTGATGAAGAAAATCCCTCCTGTTTCACTAAATATCATTTTAAATGAAAAATAGTTCATTCAAAAGTTTGGTGTCAGTGAGATCTTTTTAATAAATAATACCTTTAATCTGCAGGGATGCACTAAATCGATCAAAAGTGACAGTAAAGACATTTATAATATAAGAAATGGCTTCTTTTTCAAATAAATGTTGATTTTTTTAACTTTCTGTTCATCAAAGAATCCTGAAAATCAGGGTTTCCACTAAAATATTAAGCAGCACAACATCGATGATAATCAGAAATGTTTCTTGATCTTTATGTCAGAATGATTTGTGAAGATCATGTGACACTGAAGACTGGAGTAATGATGCTGAAAATTTAGCTTTGAGTTAATTTAAAATGTATTCAGTTCTTCACAATATTCCAGTTTTTACTGTGTTTTTGATCAAACAAAGGAACAAGGAGTTTCAAAAAGCTTAAAATGTGTCGAAACGTTGTTTTATGTTGATTTTTTAAGCAGGTTTTTGATGCATTATGCATTCTTAAGACTTCTTTTGGCTCTATGCTCTGCGATCTTTGAAGCACCAGTTTCATTTTTGGGTGATCTGTCTTTTTCTCTCTGTTTGAATGTGTTTTTCAGCCACAAGTGCAAATTGCATTCTGAATGCCATTTTGTGAAGAGTTTAACTTTAACATTCGTACTGTCTATTCATTTGCACCTCATGTCGTATTCTCAGATGACAGTTTGAGGCATACAGTGCGTTGCAACTGCTCGTCTACACACCCAGAAATGGATCGTGGCAGAACTGAAAACAGCTGAATGGGATTGAGTATCGGGTGGTGAATGCGTAACGGTCAGAAAGAGTTTCAGGCGAACCGGCAGCTGTTCATACGCCGCTGGACTGTTGAGGGAGAGAAAGCAAGAGACACACTGGAAAAACAGACAGTTGAGGGTGTGGGGGGTTAATGAAAGACAGATGGGGAAGAGGAGAGAGAGAGACAGATCCTGTGCAGTGACCGACAGTTGCGCACATGTAGGTTAAACGCTACAGAAGATTTCTGCACGCATGACTGCATGACACACGGGGAGGGGGGGGGGGGGGGAGAGAGTGAGAGTGAGGGAGAGAGATACAGAGAGACATAGACAGAGAGTGAGAGACATAGAGAGAGATAGAGAGAGAGATACACAGAGAAAGAGAAATGCAGTGAGAGAGAGAGCGACAGAGAGAGAGAGAATGGGAGTAAGAGTGAGAGAGAGAGAGAGAGAGAGAGAGAGAGAGAGAAATGCAGAGAGAGAGAGAGACATATAGAGAGACATAGAGAGAGAGAGACATAGAGAAAGAGAGAGAGACAGAGAGAGAATGAGAGTAAGAGTGAGAGTGAAAGTGAGAGAGAGAGAGAGAGAGAGAGAGAGACATAGACAGAGAGTGAGAGACATAGAGGGAGACAGACAGAGAGATATATAGAGAGACAGACATATATAGAGAGAGATACACAAAGAGAGATAAATGCAGTGAGAGAGAGAGAGACAGAGAGAGAGGGAGACAGGGAGAGAGAGAGAGAGACATATAGAGAGACACAGAGAGAGACAGAGAGAGAGATACACAGAGAAAGAGAAATGCAGTGTGTGAGAGAGAGAGACAGAGAGAGAGAGAGGGAGAGAGAGAGAGAGAGAGAGAGAGAGAGAGAGACAGAAATGCAGAGAGAGAGAGAGACATATAGAGAGACATAGAGAGAGAGAGAGACATAGAGAGAGAGAGAGGTACACAGAGAAAGAGAAATGCAGTGAGAGAGAGAGCGACAGAGAGAGACAGAGAGAGAGAGAGAGAATGAGAGTAAGAGTGAAAGTGAGAGAGAGAGATAGAGAGAGAGAGACATATATCTCTTCCATGAGCACCTAGCATGACACACACATGCACTCACAAAAAAAAAAAAAAAAAATCCCTTTTCTCTACTCCCCATGCTTGTGCTACTTGTGTTCAGAATGTTTGAAACTTTGTTTTGTAAGCGCTCTTATGTGTTTTTGTATCCTTTGGACAAATTGCTTCTATATTCCTTAAATTGTAAATCGCTTTGGATAAAAGCGTCTGCTAAATGAGTAAATGTAAATGTAAATATATATATATAGAGAGATACACAGAGAAAGATAAATGCAGTGAGAGAGAGAGAGACAGAGAGAGAGGGACACAGGGAGAGAGAGAGAGAGACATATAGAGAGACATAGAGAGAGTGAGAGACATAGAGAGAGACAGAGAGAGAGAGATACACAGAGAAAGAGAAATGCAGAGAGAGAGAACTACAGATAGAGAGAGAGAGAGAGAGAGAGAGAACTACAGATAGAGAGAGAGAGAGAGAGAGAGAGAGAGATAGAGAAATACAGAGAGAGATTTTGAGAGAGAGAGAGATACACAGAGAAAGAGAAATGCAGAGAGAAAGGGAGAAAGAGAGAGATATAGAGAAATACAGAGAGAGAGAGAGAGAGAGAGAGAGAGAACGGTCAAACATTGAAACTCCACTGACCCTTTCCGGAGCATTCACTCTCTCAATATGAAGATTAGGGCCAATTATGTTCTCTATAAAGCACAAAATTGATTGCCCACCTCTTCAACAGCCTTCGTTCAAGTGTATTTCCCATTCAAGGGGAATTCAAAAACTTAACCAAACAATCAGCTCTGAGATAAATCACAATATTTAATGTGCTTATAAGGAATAAGAGTGAATGTAAAAGATCATATTTGGATTTGAAGTGAAAAAGTAATTACAAGAGGTAAAGTTCCACACATAATTCTTTGAGGGAATGAACTGTTCATTCATTTGACGTATGCTTTTATACATTTGAGCAGTTCATGGGAATCGAACCCAAGACCTTGGCGTTACAAGCTTCGTGATCTACTGATTGAGCCACAAGAATGCTATTGAATTATATAAATGTACAGAACAAGCTATTGACGTTAAGTCATTGGTTATGATAAAAAATATAGTATTATATACACATATATAAGTAGTTTAAGACTGTAGCTGTGTAACTCGCAGGAAATTAAAGGACTGAGTATTTTTTATCAAATTTTACTTTTAGCTTTTATTTTTCCTACCTCTGTCAACAGTGTGCATGAACCGTTAAAACAGTCCTAAAAGTCAGTTTGAGCCTCATAAAGTTATTTATGAATATTTTAATTATAAATGTTCAAGGTGGTGGGTTTCAAAGAAGCATTATAAATTCAGAGCTCTGAGAAATAAAACCTATTTTTTCCACTTGAAAGTGGAGAGTCAGAATTACTTTCTTTTGTAAATCACGTTCTTCTTAATGCTTTTGTTTATTAATTCCATGAATCATCAGAACAAATTATTAAAAATATTTCAAATATATTAAAAAAATATATATAAAAAATATATATTAAAAATTGTATTTAGCTTTGTTTTATATTTCTATATTATAATTATTATTAACAATTTATATTATTATTATTATTAATAATGTAATATGTCTTTAGAAGGCCGAGTGGCATGTCAGTGACAAATTCTGTACATTTTACATTAATCTTATTCAGAATATAAATTATATCTATTTTATCCTAGATTCTTTCCTACTCTCTATAAAAACTAAATTCAAAATGTTTATTATATTCAGAATTAAACAATGCAATATTTCAGAAGCAATGTATTATTTATTTATTTGTGTGTGTGTGTGTGTGTGTGTGTGTGTGTGTGTGTGTGTACTACTAATAGAAAAAGAAAAAAATTAGTATTTTTACTAATAGAAAAAATTCAATGAATTTTTCTTGTGAATTGAGATTTTCGGTGCTCCCCAGTGAAGCCTCCTGTTTTACAGCACCATTAAGACATCATTGAATTACTTCCTTAAAGGTTTGAAGACTCTTCGGATCAGGCTGACCTTCAGTGGTTTTCGAGTGTCCATTTGGCTCCATTATATCCTTCCTTTCACTTAAACTCAACAACGTTTTATGGTGGAATAAACATTTAGTTGCATTTAACTCTGTCAAGTTGGACAGAAGTAATTGCGTTTCCATCCAGCTTTTTTTAGTTTGAGCTCATCATGTTTCAAGATGAAGCTGTGGTGCCCTTGATGTGGGGAATCAAGGCCTGTGATGTGATTAATCATGGCCTGCTCACCCTTCATTAGGGACCCTCTCTGGGATTAAACGCCCTCATATGGACGTCTGCTGCATTCTGAAGACACATCAGCCTCCTTCGCCACATCACAGACCTAAGCTGAGCCTTCGGCGTGGCTAATTTCCCCTCGTGTGTGTGAGGATGTGTAAATCTGAGCATTGGGCGCTCTGTTGCGTGCTCTGATAACTCGTGGTTTAGGTGATCTCAGGGGTCTTCATGCATGAGTGTACACAGGTGTGACCCAGAGACTGAAGCAAAAAGACCCGGTGGAGGTGATCCATCACCTGAATAAAGCTGTGAGAGCAAGCTTTATCTTTAATATCTTTAGTAGAGCATTTGTACAGCTTGGAGATGTTAATGCGCTACATGCAAAAATCACATTTTGTGTTTTTTAGTCCATGTGACTGAAGCTAAATACAGCGCTAGTGCATTTCTAAAAAGGCTTTTTAGTAATTGTACATGCAAAATCGAATCGTTACGCCTGCATGATGTGGAAATATGTGAAAACCAGATTTTGTGAATATATTGCAATATTTCGTTTTTATATTCTCACTGTTGTTATATTTGGTGTGATTTTAATGACAGTTTTTTGGGGGAAGTGAATCTGAATGTTCTCTGGTTCAGCACTACAGTCTTTGTCTTCCAATAACAAGCCATTTTGTAATTACTACAATAACTAGGTTTCAAAAGGAAACATAAACAGAGGGGGGAAATACAGTGATGGGAATTTCATTGGCTTAGAAACAGAATGAGTCAGAACATTGTATAATGCCTTAGTGCTTCTCAAGGTAACTGTTGAAAAGCTGTTCATCTGCGCTTTTTTACAAGCAAATGGATTTTGTTGATCCAGCAGAGATGATGTCATGATCTATTTGAGCAGCAAAGCTGCCCATGTGACCTGGTTTGGTCTAAAGGTCACGTGAGGTTATCTGCGTGGTTCCTGGCTCTTCTCGATGGGCATATGCTGCTGGATCAGTGTGCCAAAGGCAGGTGGCTCTGGAGGTCTCCAGCAAACCCATCTGACCGCCTGCCAACCTCAGCAAATCGAGAATGCCAGAGCTGCCATTCTCTAATGTCACGGTGTAATGGGTCAGGTCAAGCCACCTTTATTTATATAGCGCTTCTTACAATAGAGATTGTTACGAAGCAGCTTTACGGAGATAACAGGGAGATAATGCAACAAAGGTGGAACAGCAGCTCTAGAAGCAAATTGTGTCATTGTTCGGCTTAAGAAAGTTCAGGGATGATTCATCTCGGTTGTAAAAATCATTGGTTATTAATTTAGTTCATTTATCTATACGGCAGCTCAGGAGAAAACAGTGACATCATTGTCCAGCTCAGTTCATTTTCATACAATGGTGTCAATGCACTCAGATAATCATACTTTTATCATATAATATTAAGTATGTCTGTTACACTTGGTCCTGTCTGTCTGTGTCTTCTTTGTCACTTCCTGTAAGTTGTGTCATCTGTGCACTTTCTGTCTGTGAGTTCATTGTTTCACTTCCTGCAGCTGTCGTGTGATCACTTACTCGTTTAGTCTTCCCAGGTGTTTGTCATTGCCTTTTGTATAAAACCCTCTTGTGTTTCCCTTGTCTTTGTCGGTTGTTGAATTATGTTAACGTTGTCATGGTGTGTGTAGGATGTCCTGTCTGTCTTCCCAGTTCTCCAGAGTTGTTTTAGTTCAGTTAATGCACATGTGTGCTTCTTTGATTTTGTATTTATAGTCTTTTGTTTGAGTTTATTAAAGTGATTTTGTATTTAAACCCTGCTCTCCTCATTGTAACTCGTTCTGTTCCTCACAGCGTGACAACGTCTAATAAATTGATTTCAAACCATCTTAGTGTGTGTGTAAGCATGTATATAAATTGGTTGACCAGTGATGTTCACAAAGTTCTCAATTGCTTGCTGAATATCCTGTTTCAAGTCAAATATTAGAAGTGCAATGGGTTGTGAATGCCGTTTCATGTTGATTTTAAGTGCACAGGAAGTCTACTTGGGATCTGAGCATGGAAACACTGTGTCAGGGCAGCGTAATGGTGACACACATCTGTGAACTTTAAACGGGGCTGCAGGGGCCGATGAGGAAGGCCGGCGGGCACAGAGGTCATACTGACCGCCCAGCAGAGGGCATCACTTTCACTTTGTCCTGCCTGGGGTTTCATATCATTGCAAAGTGAAAGTGCTTGAAGACACTGATGCTCCATGCTCTTTTCTTTCTCTTCTATAAGCCCTTTGTATTTTGCATGGCGCAGCAACATTTAGCTCTGAGGAGCAACGTTTTAAATGTTTTGACATGAAAAAAGACTACTTGGAACAAAAAAGTGATTTTTTGAATTGTTATTATTATTTCAGTGCTATAGGAGAATCCTTTTCTTTATTAATGATCTAGTATTCTGATGCTTCAAAGATCTTAAAGCTTTTTTGTTGTTGGCAGATGTTGCCGGTAGCAAATCTGCTGATCTATAGAACTTGTAAAGCAACATCAAGATTATTTTAAGATCAACTTGAAACATTTTTACTTCTTTAATCTTATGCATCTCTGAGCGAAACAAGATATTCAACAAGAACAAATAGGACTTCATCAGGATTTTTGGGATTGTAAAAAGTGGATGTTAGTTGAGTCAAAGCAGGGTTTTTTTGGATAAATATTTTTTGCTCTTTGAAATAATGTGCACTGAAAGAAAATAGGGTCGATTGTGATTTCAAGTTGACTGCAATTGCAACCTTTGACCTTGACCCTTTGGTGAATCTGCAGTTACAAACTCGTATGCCCATCATTCTCTCTCAGTTGAAGAGGATATTATAAGAGTAACCTGCAGAAATCTTCTTTCTGTGGTCACCCGCAGGGGCCCTTTGTGTGTTTGTTTAGTGTCGTCTTGCAGGCTGAGCTGTTTGGACTGGAGGTCGGCCAGAATAAACACTCACACCACCATCACAATGTGGAAAGGAAGGTTAATGAGATAAGAAAGGTTAGAGAACGATGCCCAGAGATTATGTTTCTAGAGCACTGCTGCAAAATCAGCCTCACGCTCTCTTAGATTGAAGGCTGAGATGGAAACGATCTCCTAACACAGGAGAAGCAACGTTTGTGCTTCAGATATCAGGCAGATTGTTGAGGAAACTTACTGGAATCATTCTGAATTGACTTGAGAATGCCTTTTACACTCCTGAATTTGAACTCAATTTAAATTGAGGTTGCAAACAGGTTTTTGTTTAAATGTGAGATCTGGAAATTCAAGGACATTCATATAACTGTAATTTTTAACTAGAAAAGCAATGGATGGATGGATGGATAGATAATCCCAAATTTCAATTAAATAGGGATTAAAACATTTAAAATGAAAACTCTTAAAAGGGAGTCAGTTCTCCGGTAAGAAGAGAATAAAAGAAAAAAAGAAAGAAATGTAATCGCATCTGTTGCCACAAGCATGCATGAACTCACTCAAAGAAACTCAAGGCTCTTGGGGGATATTTGAGTAAATCCCAGTGTGTTTTCACTGCTTTATCCCAACATGATGTTAACGGCACCACTGATTACATTCATCTGTATCAGCGGATTATTTCATTATTCATCATAAGCCTGCACTCATGGATCCGACTGACAATTTCCTGTCCTCATCATCTGTCTCAGATCAGCTTGAATTCCTTGTCCTCGAGGTACACAGAAGACCCGTGTCAAACATTTGTTTCGAATGTAAGGACGCTCAGGACAGTTTGTCGTTGAAGCGATGGGATCTTCAAGCTCTCCAAAACCCGCTGGAGACAGAAACCTTGTTTCTCTCACGCATCTTTATCTCACTCTCAATCTGGACTGCAGCCAGTGTTTTTTTACACAGCATCTGTTTGAGCTTTCTTCTATCTTCCTCTTTGTTCATGCGGAGAGTCATCAGCACGTCGCCCGCGGCGCTGTTTTTCATAAATAATCAAATGCAGCACAGCAGCGGGATATGAACATGCTGAGTGGCTTTTTCACAGGGAGATGCTGTCACTGAGCTGCAGGTGTTTTCACTTTCAACCGTTAGTGGTTAAATGGGTTGTTGGGGATCACAAACAAGACCTTATGGAACAGGGGAGTGGACAGTGTTCCTGGAAAGACCAGCGAAGACCATCATTTACTGACTAGTTTGTACTTGTCATCACTTAAGTTCATGTTGTCCGCCAGTGTTTTTACGCCTCCCTGCACTGAGTCTGAGATAAGATGACTCTACTGGTCAGGATTAGTGGACTGCTGCTGTTTCATGCTGTAAAACGGAGCACGTGAAATTAATCGAGCACTAATGATGAATGGTGTAATCAACATGTTTTTGCTTAGTATGATTAACTTTATATCACAGCAACAGAAATAATGTTTTAAGGAAGTTCTATGAATAAAACGTTTATGTATTTACAATAGTGGAGTGAATTATTTAAGTATAATTCACTCCACTATTGTAAATACACAAAAGTTTTATTTACATAATACATAAACGTTTTATTTATGAAAAGTACTTCACATTTATTTATTTTTAGAAATATTATCTCTTTCAATATGGCAATGTGTGGTTTGTATGTTCTTTTCAATGTTGAAAATATTTTATTATTAAATTGTATTATTTATTTATTTATAATATTATTTATTTTATAATGTGCTAACGCCTGTTTTCGATCATTCTTTTAAATGGATGAAACTTTGATTGAAAGGTTGATTTTTTTATAATAATAATAAAAAATAACAGTTACTTTCATACAAATATTTTGGTTACACTTTAGATTAGAGTCCAATTCTCATTATTAGCTATGACTTTTGCCTCAGTGTAACAGATGTAGAATATGATTGTGCAGAATGATTCAAGATTCAAAGTGTTTATTGTCATGTGTACAGACAGAAAGCATGTTTCCCTGTACAATGAAATTCTTACTTTGCCGTCCACAGTAAATGTCACACAAGTAACACACAAGTAAGTAAAATAAAAATAAGATAAATATATAAATAATAAAAAGAGCAAATATATATATATATATATATATATATATATATATATATATATATATATATATATATATATATATATATATATATAAAAATGTAAAAGGAAAAAGAATAAGTAGTAAAGTGCATGCATAATTATTATGCATAATAATGCATAAATACGTGCTTTATAAGAACTAATAAACAGAATATCCTAGTAATATGCATGATAATGAATTAGTTAAAAGGTAGAACTGGACCATATACTAAAATGTTACCAATATGTTTTTCTCTATAATAGTAACTCTCTTGCATTAATATTAATTATTTATTTTCCCATGTTTTATTTCTAACATAAGCAAAAAGGTCATTTCATAACGAAAGTCTGACGCGCTCTGACAGATGGATTAGCTGGTCAAGTAAGGTGTTCTGACTGGTTTAGTGGTGAGGTCAAGCATCCAAATCATAACATACTGTGTGATTGTTGTTTTAGCAGGAAGAGAGTAAAGTCGGATCTGTGTGCTTTAATCCCGAGAAAGGCTGTGATCTGAGTAAAAGAGGACTTTTCACAACGGCAGATGAAAGATGTGGCGCTTCATTTACAATGAAAGAAAAAAGACTGTGAGGAAATGGCTATTATTGCGCAGGCTGTCACATCCAGGGCTTGTGTAAGACAGAAAACAGCCCCCTGGGTGTTCAGGAGGAGTGCAGGGCTCGTTTGCTTTCACTGTATCGCTGAGGCTTTAGGAGGGGGTTGTGGTTGCTATATTGAAGTGGTTGTGAGCCAAAAATGCATGATTAATTTTTGGAGATGTTTTCTCTCACATCCCCTCAGGTCCAGATGTCAGACAATGAAGTGAACTTTACTTCAGACTCCCACTGGAGATTAAACACTGTTGTGAAGTTCTCAGACCTACAGGATCTGCTCAAACGTCTGGTTGAAACACCCGTTCTGATGGAAGCTGACTGGACACAACGAAGGCATTCAGTGAAATCGGGTTTTCTTAGCTAGTTTAAGCTGGTCTTCATGCATGTCTTTAAGATCGCTTTATCCCAAGAACCATTCATATATATTTGATTTATGGTTAATTTATAATACAGTAGAACCCCGACTTACGAAACGCTCTACGTACGAAAAATTCAACATACGATAAAAGATTTCTGGGTTTTTTTTTTTCGCCCGAGTAACGACAAAATGATCGAGATGCGAAAAAACATTTCCGAGTTTTGTTTTGAAATTCGCGCTGATTTTGGTTCGGGTTGAATGAAGGCTACAGTTTGTCCGGTCAGAACAATGATGTCTCACTCAGGGAATAATCCAAAACTGGTATTTATTAAAGGTGCATAGATGTGTGGTTACGCATGATCGATAAAACTTCAACGATTGGCACTAATTCCCTGTATTTCACTCAATAAACTATATACAATCTTCAGCCGATCTTTTTTACCTTAATCATCCGTCAGCTCTCTCAGATGGAAAGTGTTGGAATAGTCCATTTCGCACTGAATGACAGGGATGGCTGGAATAGTCCATGTAAGAAGGGGAACACTTTTTACAATCCTGCTCTCCTATTGGTCAGCATTGTGCCTATTTAACATAAACTTTTTCTAATCACTCACCATGGATGTGAAGATTGTTGCCTAAGTGAAAAGGAAGAAGAGGGTGCTTTACATTGCACTTAAAATTGATATGGTTGGGACGTATGGTGCTGGGATGTGCTTCATCCCATGCTAAATGTGGTGTTTTTGTAAGGCTTGGAACAACATTTAAAAGCCTGACCGACATACGAAGCCAACCTCGGAACGGATAATTTCATAAGCCGGGGTTCTACTGTATCTCCTTTATAACATTAAGAGCTTTCCTGTAGCTCACTCAGTAGAGCATTGGTGCTTGCAATGCCAAGGTCATGGGTTCAATCCCAGGGAAAGCAAGAACTGAATCAATGTGTTCCTTGAATGCAATGTAAATTGCTTTAATTTTGGATAAAAGCATCTGCCAAATGCAGAAATGTTAATGTAAATCTCCTTCCCTGAAAAGTGTACAAAAGAAATCTAACACCACAAATATTGGCCAGACTGGGAGACCAGTTAAGACCAGCTTAGTTTAGACCAGGCTAGTTTAAGATTTTTCTCAAACGTTGGAGACTTGCATGTCATTGGCAAAGGAACTTTCTGGAGTTTCTTCAGAAGTCACGTCAGTCACTGAGGACTTTTGAGCATCTTTACATCGTTTAAACAGACATTTTACTCTTTCGGATGGAGCTTCAGAGATCAAAGCAGAAAACCATCACTTATTCACACAATCCCAGTGTTTGCATTTACCACGGCGCTTGCAGTTTCCTTTCAAATATTGAAAGAGGATTTGATTCGATTTGCATCTGGAAGCGACATAAGATTTCTGAGCCACCGCTTCAAGGCTTTACACCTTTATTATTCAGTCATTTGCTCTCATAAATCTAGTACAAAAGATCTGCCTGTAAAGAACAAACACATATAGCATAGTCGCACCCAACCACATGCTCGCTTTATTGACTCTGCTGAAGATATATAAATAACAGCGCGGGTGAAGAGTGTAATAGCTGAAGTTTCTCGCTCGACTTTATTGAGCATGTAAATAAGCGCCGGAGCCACGTTCCCTCGCCACATCTCTATAACTTTATAATTTACTGACTCCACCACACAAGCAGGAGTTTTTGAGATGAACAAATATCGCTTGTTGTTAGGTTCACGCGAGTGAGGCGTGCGGCTCGACTTCTCCCTCCATTACCCCGTTTACAAGTGAACATTAAAAGCCCTGCTGTGTCGCGCTAACAATAGCGTCCATTCACCCACAACTGTGCCAGCGTGAAAGAAGCCAGTTGCTCGTAGAGCTGTACGACTTCATCAAAGGACCACCGAAATGACGATTCCATGTGTGTGTGTGTGTGTGTGTAGGCCGTACTCGTAAAACAGTGATGTCAGCGTAGACCCGGACACTCTGTCACCCAGACTAACCTCAAAACCGACAGCATTAGGCTTCAGAAGGCTGCTTTCAGAAGCAGTTGGTGTTGGATTCAGATCTGTCACGCTCTGGGCTTGATTATTTAGGATCAATTTTATTGCCATGGAAATTATGGCTAATTCTACATCAGCCGTAAGAAATACAGCCGAAGCCTTGTCTTGGGTGGTTTGGTGTAGCGGTTAAAGCTGCAGTCGCATTAAACTCTGCGTTTCATTGACTTTATGTGAATGCAAAGGAGAGGCGAGTGACTCTTCTATTTATATAACTTAGTACATTTTATAAGTTAAGATAAAAAAGTGTGTACATATGCACATATGTTTTTTTAATATCATGGCTATTTTTAATTAGAAGAAAAAACAATATTTTTACACTATTCATCACAGTAAAAAAACTAGGATGTTATAGAACATTTAAAATAAATTATGTTCTTTTCAACTTTCTATTTTACTATTTTACTGTATTTATAATCTAATAAATTCAGCTTTAATCACAGGAATAAATGACACTTTACTATATATTCACATAGAAAACAGCTATTTTACACTGATATAATATTACACTGTTTTACTGTATTTATCATCTAATAAATTCAGCTTTAATCACAGGAATAAATGACACTTTACTATATATTCACATAGAAAACAGCTGTTTTACATTGATATAATATTACACTGTTTTACTGTATTTATCATTAATAAATTCAGCTTTAATCACAGGAATAAATGACACTTTACTATATATTCACTTAGAAAACAGCTGTTTTACACTGATATAATATTACACTGTTTTACTGTATTTATCATTAATAAATTCAGCTTTAATCACAGGAATAAATGACACTACTATATATTCACATAGAAAACAGCTGTTTTACACTGATATAATATTACACTGTTTTACTGTATTTATCATCTAATAAATTCAGCTTTAATCACAGGAATAAATGACACTACTATATATTCACATAGAAAACAGCTGTTTTACACTGATATAATATTACACTGTTTTACTGTATTTATCATCTAATAAATTCAGCTTTAATCACAGGAATAAATGACACTTTACTATATATTCACATAGAAAACAGCTGTTTTACACTGATATAATATTACACTGTTTTACTGTATTTATCATCTAATAAATTCAGCTTTAATCACAGGAATAAATGACACTTTACTATATATTCACATAGAAAACAGCTGTTTTACATTGATATAATATTACACTGTTTTACTATATTTATCATCTAATAAATTCAGTTTTAATAACAAGAATAAGTTACATTTTACTAAATATTAAATTGCAATCATTTTAAAAATATCAAATTTTTCTTGTATTTTTGGTTAAACAAATGCAGACTTGTTGAGTAGACGAGACTTCTTTAAAAATCATTGGTTCAAAAATCTTACCAACCCTAAACTTTTGAATGGAAGTATGGAGCAAATTTCCATTTTGGTCAGTTAGTCGTAATAAACATTTCAGGAAACTGTATTTTAAAGATAATTTTGTCAAATCCAAATAAGTATGTATTGGGGGTTTAAACAAATGATTAAATCATCTTGTTCAATGAACCAACAATGACTGTAGATGCACTTGTGGAACAATCCTTAAGACATTAAAAGCTTACTGGTGATACACAATTAAAGTCACGACTACATTGAAGAGACCTTTCTACTGACTCCTGATCACCTGCGTGAACGAGCCAAAGTCCTACTGCAGGAGGCACGAGGACTGCAGAGCAATACACTGCAATGTCCAAGACAGGAAGGACAGCTTGCAGTGCAAAACCATGTGTAACAATCCCCCCAGATGTGTTCAAGAGCTTGCAAGAGACCAGTTAAGACAGTGGAGTAACATCTCACAGCAAAGACAGGCACATCTTTCTCAGAGATGTGCTGCAGGACTTAAAGCTGCTGCTTTTGATATTGACCCCCGCTCTGTTCAGGGACTCATTATTTTCATTTCTGTGCTTCAAATATCTGTGAAATTTGTTCAGTGAATGTCTCGGCTGTTGAATCTTTTACGTTCACACAAATAATTACACGTTGAGAAATTTGCTGGACATTTTTCTCCAAAACTGACGAAACATATACACACATGCAGTGAAGGATGGTGGTCATCCTGGCTCTGCGTGTTTCAGATAGTCTGGAAATGTGCTGACCAACACATTTCACAATGTTATCTATCCACAGTGTCTGTTCCATTTCACAGAGCGGGAAACCCTAGTATCAGACGTAAAGCAGAGCTGAGATGACTAATCTACAGCCTCGGTCTGAGAGGAAGACCTGCTCGCTGTAACTCACACACACTTTGGTTCATTCTGACAGCGCTGTTTGTTCACAGCCTGGAATAGAGGGACTTTGAGGTCATGATTGTGGGTCAGATGGAGTAAAAATGTGAAATGCATCCAACTACTGCCTTAAAATCTAGCAGAATAGAGTTGATGGTTACCTCTTTGGAACAGATGTCATGTTGGATGTGATGCTTTACAATGCTTGTTTAAAATGCAAATGAACAAAGTTCTTTGTTTGCAGTAGTTGATTACAACTCTAATCTTTTAATTTCACACTTGCATGCATTATAAACATAGAAGTATTGCATACAGGATGTTTCAGTTGTTTATAAAGATTTAATGAAGACAAATAATGGCAGCATGAAGATGCTACTGCACTTTTTTGTTTGGAGTAGCGTGTCTTTCTGCACGTTTAAGGCTGGTTCAGCGGGTTTGTATTGTAAACTACACTTGTAACAGCTCGGCTGTCACTACATAATGAAGTGTTTTCATGCATGATTAACGAAATACACTGCTAGTGTCTTTCTTGATAAATGCGAGTCCAGTGAGTGTAAATGTGTTTATATTGTTGACTTCTCTGGAGTAAATTGTATTGTCTGGGAAGAAACTATTAGTTTACGCTTGTACAGCAACACACAGGATCTGTTCCAAAACTACTGTTGTGAAATGCTGTACGGACAGAAATGAACCATGAATTTTTTTTTTTTAGAAATGACAAAAAATAGGTGTGTGTGTGTATGCATGTAAGTATATACTGTGTGTGGAAAAATTTAATAATAATGATAATTAAAATTATAAATAAATGAAATGCAGTATTGCAGTAACAAAAAAAAAGAACAAAAATCTGTTAAGGAACAGATTCATTGTAAGAAGTGACCTTTTTAACCCTAACCCTAAATTTGAGAGAAAGTTGAGATCAGCTATGCATTTTAATTTTAGTGATACACATGATGCAGTTTACGTGTAGATATTTAGCCGTTTTATTTATGCAGAGCATAGGTTTGATCGAGGCCACAAGAACAAGCTTCATTAGCTCATTATAGAAGTCTGATCTGAATCGAATCAGCCCTGAAATAGATGATTGCAGTCTCCAAGGAGATTGTTGTCAGGGCAAACCAGATGTTTGAAAGAATCGATTAACAATGTTGTTCGTGGCGTCACTGCGGCAGGCTGCAAATAAAACCAGCAAGCCATTTATTTGATGTATAAAGAATGGATTGAAGAAAGAAAGAGTGATTTTAAATAAGTAATGCTCAGCAGGGTTAGTCTGTGAATCAGTGATGTCCTCAGTCAATGAAAAGGCTGAAGATTTATTTACTGAAGGTTGAGATGTCACGTACTTGTTTTTCTTCTTTCAGCTGCCTATCCGAGTACGCCCGATACCCTAAACACGCTGGAGTATTATGACGTGATTGAACCACGGCTGATCATTGGAGGACAGCAGGGACCGGTCAGTCTCATTAAGTCAATGGTAAGTCACTGGTAAAATCAAGCCCTCGACTTCTTTCTAGCTTAGTATCCTGTTCAACTTTAATGTGTGATGTAAATAAAGGTGAGTTAAGACACACTCGAAGTGTTTGACTAATCACTTGTCCAGGCAGCCAATCAGAGCACATTGTGATTTTCAGGAGGGACAGGAACTAAACAAAACGTTACAGATAGATTGGGAAGAGAGGAGCTGCAGCAACGGAGAATATGGGGAAAATAATCAACATTCAAGCATGAAAACCTATTCTAGTTAGACTTCCTAATAGGGCACAATAGGCTCTTTTTAAATGGGTTGTAATGCCATCGTACTCATTTTGCATTGGCAATATAAGATCTTGACCAAACACTGATGCCCCTCCTGATGGAAATAAATATTGTGATGTTATTTCCATCCAGAGGTGCATCAGATCTTGTATTGTTAATGCAAGAGTCCGGCACTCTGTGACGTCTCCTCCAGCACATCCTAAAGACTTTCAGGGCATTTAAGCTCTGAACTCATCTGTGAAAATGATTCTTCATGCTCCTCCCAAACCATTCTTTCACAGTTTGAGCCTGATGAATCTTGAGATCCTAGATAATGGCCATGATGTTTCTTCCTACATAGTTATTATAGAAATGAAAACCCATCAATCAGGGTTAGAAGAACTGATGCCAAACATATAACATGCTAGAAACATAATAACGACTTTTTTATTTGTGTAGGCTGTGTGTATTGACTTTGAAGTTAGACTTTAAAGATAAACATGTTCAGTACAGATTATGATTACATGTCCGTTAGTTTGAAGAGTTTGATATGTTTTGGGAAGCAGCAAACAGACTTGCCCGTGAGGGAAAGATTCCTGGAGGGAAATTGTTGCTTTTGTCCTTAATGAAAAACATTTCTCAACCAATTTATGGAATGAAGACTGTATGCAGGACTGTTTTGAAGCCCATTTGTTTGCTAATTTATTTTTACTTGGAGTGTGTTGTTTTCTTACTGGAGTTTGTAAAAAGGTTTTACAGACAAATTGTACATGTGTACCGCCGTGAGCAACAATCATAAAGAGTCAGTCGGACCACCCATGGAATGTGTGTGTGTGTGTGTGTGTGTGTGTGTGTGTGTGTGTGTGTTAGCTAACCTTCATTGTGAGGACTACAATATGTCAGAAATTGGATTATTAGATATGTACCCTCAAAGATAGTAAAACCTGAGATCACCTCCATTGTGGGGACCAAAGGGAAATTAATAACGAGGGGGATTAATAAACATATTAAACTATGCTTATTTGAAAATGCAGAGAGTATTTTGTGATGGGTATGTTTAGGGGTAGGGCGAGGGATAGAAAATACAGTTAGTATAGTATAAAAAACCTATGGAGAGTCCCCACATATTTCCCAAAAAACAAATGTGTGTGTGTGTGTGGATTCAGAAAAAATGCAGTTCTTCAAGTGAAGATTTGTTGTAGTTTGTCTAAATTAAAGCCTGTAGAATTTTCATTGCTTGAAAAGGGTAGTTGAACCTTTTCTTCAACCAAAGCTGTTATTCAGTCCTGCACATTTGCTTCCAGCTTTTACTCTGATTCATTAATTCTTTTCAGACTATGCAACATTTCAGATGGCTAAGTTCATTTTTCTTTTAAGAAATGGTTCTCCTAAATATATAAATTATTATTATGACAGTTACGGCATTATCTCCCTCATGTTGTTCCAAACCCACATGAATTTCCTTCTCCTGTGAAACACTAAAGAAAAAATCTTTACACATATTTTTCCATGCAATCACAGTTCATAGTAACCACTTCTGTCAAGGTCAAGAAAAGGACAGAAAAAGTGTCATAAATAATCATTGAACCGCATTTATCTCCAGTGCAGTACTCTAAAGAATAGACTGAAAATCATCATCACTGAAAATCATGTCCTGAAATTTGCATATGCAGATTTTTGTGGTTTATTGGGTTTGGTGGACACTTTTGCTTTGTGTTCAAAGATTTCTAACAAACGTTTTTTTAGTTTTCTATAAAGCAGATAATCAAATAAACCTCAATTGCTTCAGTCTAATAAATGTTCATCTCAAAACATTACTAAAACTTAAAAAATCTAAAAGTTATTCTTAAGTTTACTTTTTGGAAATTAAGCATTAAATATGATCATGTAGGCTTTAAAGGTGTTACCCTTAGTCCTGTCCGGTGTGTCCAATTGTGTCTGTCAAGTCCTTTTGTCACTTCCTGTCGGTGAGGTCTATTGTCACTTCCTGTGTGTCGTGTCATGCGTTGTTTCACTTCCGAGTCCCTTGTGTATCCTCTCGTGCCCTTCCTGCACCTGTTTTGTCATCATTCATCGTTAGTCTTCCCAGGTGTTCGTCATTCCCTTGTGTATTTAACCCTCTTGCATTTCCTTTGTGTTTGTGCATCTCTGTGTGTCCTTGAGCCTGTTCCCGAGTTTTGCACTAGTTAGAGGGCCGTTCCGTTCCGATGTTTAAAGTCTTTTGTTTTGTCTGCCTTTTGTTTGCGTTTATTAATAAACTGATTTTGAGTTGGATCCTGCTATTCTTCGTCAGTCTCTCTGCATCGCACATGCCCTGTTTCGCAACAAAAGGGTTAAAAGTGATCTAGTGTTCCACAGGAAAATGATCTGCATAAGGTTTTGGAACAACATGAGGGTGAATAAATGATGACAGTACTGGTAAATTTAGGTGAATTTTTCATTTTAACATGGTCATAGCATTATGCATAAGGTCTTTTTTTACAGCCGTTGTAGATTTGCATGCATTTTTTTTTTTTTTTACTTTTTATTTATGCTATTTTGCCTTAATATATAGGAAAGTCAAGGGAAGCATTAACTAAAGGAAAAGATGTAGCAGGAAATTCCCCACAACCAAGCATATACACTACCTGCTGTGCCAAGGCTTCAACTTACATGCGTTTTTCAGATCATTCTTCTTCTTCATGACCCAGTTGGCATCAGCTCACTGATGGACACAATGACATTCTCCTGTAAAGTTTCCTGGAGCAGAGCAAGAACATCCCTGAATCCTCCCAACGCCACACGTCAAGCCCTGGATGAGGCTCTTCAGCTGGAACGCTGAGTTTTGTTTTTGTGGGACATTTTTCATATATACTGACACTTTAAACTTTAGTTTCATCCCTTTTTGCTCCAGTCCTCCAATGGCTGCTTAGATGTTCCTGGTGGTCTTCTATAAAATTGAGATGGGAGGCAATGTTATTGTTGGAGATTAGTGATTATTCACTGATGCAAGTTTCCCTTGTTCCTTTGCAGTGGATTTTATTATTTAGGGATGGAGATTTTGACTGATTTGTTTACGTTCTTTTTCCGTGGGCCACCAGTAGGGGGAGAATGAATACTTTTTTAAGCCAAAGCTTTGTTGAGTTTTCTTGTAATTCTTGCTTTGAGGTTTTGGACTCTTGCAGTGACTTAACTATAAATCCTCTCTGAGGAACTCTTACAGTTGTGTTAGATTTGCTCCATTTGTTTGCTTAACTACAAATTTATGATGGTCAAAGTTGTTAGCGGTGGTTTTGTAACCAAGGCACATCCATAAGAGCGTCAACCCCTAAATGTCTTCTCATCAGAGATTTATACATGCAAGAACATGCACTCTTATGAACCCACAAACTCCTAACTTATTCCATGTGGTTTAATAATTTTTCAACCGAGACAGTGAATGTTATGTCCAGGTTTTCAATAAAGCAATAGGCCACAAGAGGACGTACATTACAGCGATTTTACCATGGGAAAGAGTTTGGTATCTCGTATTTTCCTTGGGTTTTTCATCGCTAGGATGAAGGTTAGCCCAAATTCTAGGTCAAGTTTGTGCTAAACACTTAGCAAACGTTCTCTCATGATCTGATTTACCTTGTGTGAATTCGTCACGGTTGTAGCCGCGCATTAAGATACATATGTAATGACGCATGGAGCTCTTCATGTTAGACAGATGATTCATGCTTATTTCTGCTGTATTTTGTCAACGCCTGACTGGTTTAAATCCATTTCCCTCAGAGCCTCGGAGTAAATCTGCCGAACTTTCAGACTTACAGAGCGTGAAGAGAATTAATGTCAGAGAGAATTGAAACATAAAACTAATCCTGACAGCTATAGACCTACAACACAATGGCAGATTCGTTTTATCCTGCACAAAAGCCCACTCAAAACTGGAAATGTGCTTTTTCTCACTGTCTATTGGTCTGAGACTTTGCACTGTCTATTACGCAGCGGTTGGAACTCCATCTTCCACGAATATGAAAATGCTAACAAAACATGAAATAGCTATTGCAACCCATTTACTTTCATAATGTGATGCATTTCTAAATATATAATGAGAATAAAAATAGGACCACATTTTCAGTCTATCGGGAATATGTGTTTTTGTACTAACCACTTTTAATATGGTCATTGACTGTGTGAATAAACCAGCACTTTTATAGACACTATTTACTCATTAAGTCATGCAACTGAATCCATAAACTCAAATAACATTTAAAATTATTGTCATTCGCTCAAAACCAAGTTAATGTTGAAAAGCAAGCCATCAGAGTCTTTGACAGATTGAAGTGCGCTGAGATGAGATTTGTTTAGAGAGTGTCCAAAAGTGCCACAGGTGTGAGTAATTATGTAATCAACCAATCAGCCGCCATCTCTTCAAGTGGCAATCGACCAATTATGACAACGAGCGTTTTATGGGTAGATCCAGATGAAATGCTAATGCAGCAACAGGTGTCCAATGAGATGCTTTGGTCTGAATTTTAAATCAAACTAAAAAGGGGGAACTTTTTTATAAAGTTTGGCCATTCATTTACATGACAACTGTGTTTGGGGGCCTGAAAAGCATTCTTCTAAAAGCGTTTTTTGTTTTTGAAAATGATACCAACATCTCCATGTAAACTACGTTAGCATTTTTTGTATATTGTTGACTTGTAAACGTACCCTGAGCATCCTGCTCGTTTGTCTCACTTCTGTATTGGAATGAGCCATAAAAAGTCTCTGGCTGTGTTCGTAACAAAATACTACTCTACCACTCCATTTTGCACTTGATGACCTTTCATGTTCTCATTTTGATGGATGCAATATCTGCTGTGATTCTTAACATCAGTGTCTTGGAATCTAATTTCGTGAACAAAAAAATAAAATACATTTATTCTTTTCCCCCACACAAAATTGGATTCAAAATGCAAAATAACATTTTAATATGTACTTGTGGTTTTGACAGTACTACATGTGTTTTAAAGACATTTTAAATCCATTTTCATTCAGACTTTGACATGCTGATACAGAGCAAGCTGCATTGTTACCCTCTGCTACAATGAGTTTAATTTTTTCAACATCCATTAATGTAGGACGGTGTGGAAGTGATTACAAAAATGTTGATGTTTTCATTTCTTTTTCAGGTGAAAATGCATTTCTTCCATGCCTTCTGTCTCCAACTGCTGTCTATGTTTCTCTGATTTCAGGGTCATCCTGGATCACTGAATGTGCTGATTGAAGTGGACGGTGAGCAACTGCTACTTGTTTTGAAGAAAAATGAGTAAGTCCTTCATTATTCTTTCTTTTTAGTAAAAGTAAGATACCATGGTACAATGATGTACAATAATACATGGCAGCAGGGGTTTTCAATCCAATAGACCCCTAAATATGATCAAAAGATTCAAGTAATTCAAAGCACTACGATTAATTTGAGAACACTGTCAAACAGAATATGAGTTGAACCCTTCTAACTTACTAAATTGTATTGAAGTATATTATAGTAATTGTGAAGGTCACCATATTTTTTACTTTTAAAAAGATTGAAAACATGTATGGGTGTAACAGTAATATACACTGCTCAAAAAATACAGGGAACACTTAAATCACACATAAAATTTTTAAGAATGACATATTTAATTTGAAATAAGTGAGTGTTCCCTTCATTTTTTTGAGCTGTGCATTTGTGTGAGAATTGAATAAACTTTTTGCAATTTAAATAAGACAAACCATCTTGCCAGAGCTTGTACTCGCTCTAATATAATGTCTAGTTAACTGGTTTGTCTATTCTTGCATCATCGTACTGCTCAGAATAAAATACCGTTAAAGCTATACAATTAGTGTATATTTTAGTATCACATACGTCATTATATTATATCTCCATCTACCTCATAAGAGTCCACGTGTCCAGCTTTTAAAGCTTGAGCTGACGCTGTAAGTCTGTGTTTCTGAAGGGAAAGAGCAGCATGGAGTGGTCAGTCAGGTTGGCGTAATGAAGCTTGTGTCAAACGAACTCTTGCCAGCTCTGTTTTTGAATGCAAATGAACATTCGCTCTGACAGATTCATGCTGGGAGCGACAAATCACCACAACAGTGTCTAATTACTGAATCCACTGCAGAGGGGACGCCCTGTGTTGTGCAGCATATCATACAGAAAGCCAGACAGGGGGAGTGTAGTCCTGAAGGGTAGATGAGCGGCAATGACGTAAACCGAGGCCACCTCGTGAACTGTAACTCGCCCCTGATTTTATTCAGGTTGACATTGATGTTCACGGTGAGAGTGATTGAGAACCCTTCTCTGTTAACATGGAGAGTGTGTGAATATGAACCAGAGCGTGAAGAGCTAGGGAAAGCTGCATCAGATTTAAATGAGCAGGGGGTGAATTATACACTGAAAGTGACCTTTTAAGTTATAGACTTCTCATAGACTGCGTTCACTGTGCTGCTAAATGTGGCCCAGATCTTGTTGTGCTCATCAGCCAGTTCTCTAAAATTACTCTAAAAGTACTATTTGTTCAGACATTGTAATCACTCTCTGAAATATTAATGTCACTTGATATTAATATTTTAATCATTCTAACAATGATTTCTAATGCCGATTCACTGCACAAAAAACATTTCTGTTGAAAACAGTTGTTGCTTCATATTTTTCTGGATATGGCATATTTTGAATAGAAAGCCTAAAAGATCAGCATTTATTTGACTTAGAAATGATTGTAACATTATAAATGTCTTTACTATCACTTGATCAACTATATGTGTCCTTGCTGAACAAAAGTATACATTTCTTCCCCTATTTTGTGTGTGTGTGTGCATGTGTATATGTGTGTGTGTGTGTCAGGTAAATACACACACACCTACGTTATGGGGACAACCCCCACAAAGATGGCCACACCCAAACTTTCAAAATCTGTCAAAAAAACTTTAATACAAGTATTTTTGGTCCCCGTGAGGAAAACAGCTTATTAATCATACTTAGTGATGGGTTTTGAAAATGATGGGTTGAAAATGTTCTGTGATGGGTGGGTTTAGGTTTTGAGATAAGCGTTGCCTCCCCCCGGATGTTCCTACCAGGCGCATCCAGTTTGGTTTAGGGAGAGCGAAAGTGGGCACAGGCCGGCGCATGTTTCTGATAGGATT